>LPNX010137687.1:4218-116795 GCA_001517045.1 Pseudotsuga menziesii
CTTTTGTTCAACAACCAATAATAACCAAGGGAAAAAACACCCTGGGCTGATCGGATTGCCAAATGAAGTCTAAGAGACCGAGTCTTTTACAGACACTATCATGCTAGAACATTTATTACAATTTCTCCATGGGGTATGAACATGTGATATAATACAACAAGCACTTCCCAGAAGTACTTCCAAAGGTCTTTTGCAGTCCAAACAAGTTAACCCTGTCCGGTTCACTAGGCTCACTTGATAAAAACCACTAAGTACAACTTAAGTGGTAACAGGAGGCATCCCTTGGCTTGATTTCTCTAGGGAGGTCCGCAACCACACGTCTAAACTTATTATTAAATTCATCAATGGTTTCGTTTTCCATTTTCTTTATATTATGAAGGGCAGCAAGCAAATGTCTTGGTTCTTTCTTTTCCCCCCATTTCTTTTTAAAGCCTTCTAGGAATTCATTAAGGGTTTTATATGAATCATCACCAAGGTCGCCATACCACTTCGCAGCATCATCCTCCAAGGATAAAGCAAAGAGCTTCATTTTGACATCTTCATGGTCAGCGACAGCACTATTGCAATAACTGACTAGGTGCCTTTCAAACTTTCGGAGATGAGTCTTGGTAGTGGTAGCATTATTTCCCTCGAACATGGGGAGCTTCTTGATAGCATCATTCGGAATATCTTGAGGAGCACCTGCTATTTGAGAAAAGTCAAGGGGTTTGTAAAATTTCGTCATTTCTTGAGATAGGAAGGTATGACTCTCTACAAATATGTGATGGATATCTGAGAGGGATTGGTCTCCTAAATCTTCAAGGTTTCTACGAGAAGTCTACCTATTCAATCTTTCCTTAATAAACCTTTTGGGATCAGGGAGAGGATTGAATAATTGTCGGCGGTTTCTTCGGGTAGAAATTCTTGAAGGGATGTTAGATAGTGGAGTCGCCAGATGGATCGAGTTTTAATTTTTATGTTTTTTAAAGACTAGATCAATCAAAAGTTTTTTTTTATCTTTTTAGTTGTTTAGAAAAAAGTTAAGCTAAGTCGTACTCGAGAATAAAAAGATTTATCCCCGGCAACGGCGCCAAAAAGTGTTGCCGCCTTTCACACACCTGGGTCATGTGGCAGGAATCTTCAAGCCACTCGGTGTGTCCTTGGGGGCAAGTCTCGAGTCAAGGCTGTCACCTTGTTCTTGACTCCTCCGTTTAGGCTCAACTCCTAACGAAGCCAAGGGGGGTAGACCCTATTAAGTTACTAAGGATGATTACTTAGTGTTGTGATGTTATACTGATTGAGTTGCTTAGGAGTTTGCAATTTAACTGTAGATAATCAAAGATGGAAAGATATGAAAATAAACACACGAAAGCACAATGCCGAGACACAATGTATATATAAAACAAGAAAATAACCAGTGCCTTAGAATGGAGTCAAAAATAGAATCAATATGCTTGCATGTGCTTGGACTGAATGTTTTGCGATTGCCTCTTGGTATGTTTTAAGTAAAATTTGAAGTGTGAGTTGATTAAAATTAGGCTAAGGGGACTCCAGATATACCCGAGAGTACTTGGAGTATGTCCAAAACTAAACCTTCACGGCTACTCGCAAGGAATATGTGGGCTGAAATGGAGTCTTTGGGGCTATTGTTCGTAACGCACCCGTTAGGGTGTGACAGAGATCGGCGCCCCGAGGTCACTTTTCAGAAGTTCTCGGTTCCTTTGGGTATTTTGCCACCGTAAAGGTTTGATCTAGGTGTTGGATTTTCACCTGATGGTTTGTCAGTTGGGGAGAGTGAGTTCTAATTATACTAGTCACCCAAGTGCTTTTGATACAGCTTGACTGATCGGACGAACCGCAGCCAAGTGCAGAGCATACACACTGGAGTCTTGTCAATTTTAGTAAGTTTTAAACTGAGTGTTCTTGTTTAAAAGAAAAACCCTCCAGGAACCTCTTTCGATCCAAGTGGATCTCAATCAGGGAATCGAGGAGAGGTTAATTTTAAAATTGCTGATAAATAAAAGATGAAAAATAAAACAATTACACAATTCTGGTTTTTTAATTAGTCCTACCACGAATCTCTTTCCCCTTTCGGGTCAATCGGGAAATCGTGGGGTAAGTGTTATGATTACTTTGAAAAACAAAAGTGGAATATGAAATTAATACTAAAATCAAGTATACTACCCTGCAAATTAGATCAATGCTAGTTTAAAAAAAGAAATAAGCAAAAAGCGACGAAAAGGACACCGACGCAAATCCCCCCAGGGGGGATGGGGAATGGGCTCGAAAGAGTCTATTCCAAAAATAATTTTTTTTATTATTGGTTACAATATCAACGAACATAAATATTAGAAACTTCTTGGTCCTTATACAGGTTGAAACCAAGATCTTACAACTTTGCGAAAATTTTAAGATTTTAGTGAAAAGGGAGACCCCTAGGGAGATTTGAACGCTCCTGAGGCCACTTCGGACAGCAGCTTTCTTTCTTTTCTGTCAGACCTGCTAAAAGACAGCGAGCATGTTAGAATAACATACGCCCAAAAGCACTTTAAGAGTACCTTTGGATCAGCCTACCTTATCTCAAAAAAAATGAAATTAAAACTAGCTAAACAGGCGAAAAAGGAACCAAGGAAAGCAAGCTTTCTTTGGGATCTTGGCTTGCTGTTTGTGCAGCCAATGAAATATGCACTGATATTGCAGAATATTAAATTTTATAACAGCAAAAGGAAATCTAATGCATGCGATCTACAAGTTTTCTTTAAATTTTCATGCAAAAAGACGATTTCCCTAAAACTAGATCTAGAATGCTTATAAAACTTTATTAAGTGCAAGATCTAGACTATAGGCTTTGGTAAGATAGATCTATGTTGGAATTACTTTTAATATGATAGATCTAAGCAAAATCAAAGCTACGAACAGAGTAGCCGGGTAAAAATGTTGATTTTTTGTAGAAATGAGAAGAAGAGGAGAGAAGGTCGGATTGTTGCTTGAATGGAGCAAGTTGAAAGGAGGCCCTTTTGTGGAGTGCTAAGGGATAGAGTCTTGAGCTTATTGGATAGGAATGGCGTGAATCTAGATCCACACCTTCATCCAATCGGGAACCTGCAACTAAATAACACAAGCCTGCACACACCTCGTGAGATCTGGATATAGATGTATAAAGCAACAAAAATGAAAGATCATGCCAAAATAACCTTATTTAAGCATATAACTGAAAATTTTGAGCATACATCATATGGATAAACAAGATCAAGCAATCTAGCTTTCCTAGTTTACACCCTTACTAGATTCAGCTGAATCCTTGAAGCCATAACACATAAGCAACACAGAATTTGGCAAGAAATTGCAGCTACCACATCAGTAGCATAACATTGAGAATCAACACATACACATGCATTACACAGTGTAGCCTCCAAAGCTTATTTATTCACAAATGATGATCAAATACAGAGTTACAATGGCAATCCCTTCAGTCCAGCTCTAACTAGCTTGGAAGGGGGAGCCTCAAGCAGGATATATACAAATTACAGGGCATCCAGCCCGGGGGGGGGCGCAATTCCTCATGGAATCAAGTGAAATCAACTGATGGAGAGTTCATCAATGCAGAACTGAAGCTGAACTGAGCCTACTTGTCAACCGGGGGCTTGATTGAGCTGACACATCAACCCATACACTGACACCTCAGTCCACAGAGCATCCAGGAGAGTCCACACGTGTGGAGGAGAGAGAGAGGGCGCAATTCCCCATGAAGATAGCTGTTGATCAACTCTGGATCTAATTTGATCCCCTCCTTCAGTCAAGGATTTGTCAGATCCAGTCAATCTGCTTCAGATCTGACTGATTTCAATCAAATCGGCTGAGGATCCACTGATTTATGATTTTGGATTTGCTCCATTATTCATCAATTTATTAATTAAAATAATCAATAATTGATTTTTGGGGCTTTCTGACCTGAGTGATGGAAAATCACTCAAAACTTAGGAAATAGTGGGTCCATGGGTTTATATGGTGCTCTTAGCTTGAAAATGAACACCTACATGACTGAAACTGATTATTTGGCCCATTTTTATTACAAAATCAATTTTTCCAATTAAACTATTAAAAAATAGCCTAAGTTTTGGAAAAATTAAATTTTAATAAAAAACACTGAAAAAACTAAAAAATTGAAAAACACCTAGGGGGACTTAGACATGTTCATATGACTCAAAAATGATGTCTAGCATGTTTATACATTGACACATAGACTCTAATAACCTCAATAGGTCTAAATGCCAAGCCGACCACCCCAACTTTGGAGGTATGGAGTGAAAAACTCAGAAATTATCAGTCGTTTATTCAACAACCAATAATAACCAAGGGAAAAGACACCTTGGGCTGATCGGATTGACAAATGAAGTCTAAGAGACCGAGTCTTTTACAGACACTATCATGCTAGAACATTTATTACAATTCCCCCATGGGGTATGAACATGTGATATAGTACAACAAGCACTTCCCAGAAGTACTTCCAAAGGTCTTTTTGAAGTCCGAACAAGTTAACCCTGTCCGGTTCACCAGGCTCACTTGATAAAAAACCACTAAGTACAACTTAGGTGGTAACAGACACTCCGACCAGAATTTCTACTTTACGATTATATCGTTGATGTAGGAATGAATTTTGAATATAATGCCTATGGAAGATGAAGTTGAAGATTTTTGTCAGACTGACCTCCATAAATTGCTTGGGGTCAACTTGAACATGCAACTGCTGAGTTTAGCTAATTGGAGTTATCCTTATAAGTTATCTGAAACATCTTCTCTAATCTTGTAATAGTACCTGAGGCACTTCCCATTCTCAAAGCCATTAATATCAAAAGACAAAGGCAGAACAGGTAGGATCAGTGTTTTGAAAACCAGTGGCTTGGACTCGGAACCAGCTGGTTTGACTGATTTTTTGGGCAAGGGTTGGGAACTGGTCACTAAACTGGCTTAGCTGACTGGTTTGGTACTGAACCGTCCGAGTCAGATTGCGACTCGGTCATTTCAGTACCTGTTGCTGGCAACAACAGATTTCATTTTAAGCTGCTAAAATGGGAGCCCCACTCATTCTTTTAATTTGCTGTTAAAGCCATAATCTTTTTAGGGGAATTTTAAAACTATAAGTAAAGTGTTTTGGCCTTAATAAAATTTCCTTATAAACCTTGTTTTTTTTGGTTTTGCGAATTGCAGAAGCTCTTTTTTTTTTTACACATATTTTGCGTTTCCGCAACCCGCAATTTGGATTGCGGAAGTCCTTTTTTTGGAGGTTTTTGGAAATCTTTTACCTGCATCCCGCAACCCGCAAATGCAGATTGCGGGAGTTAGAATTTTTCTTTCAATAAAAGTTTGCCTTTCTACAACCAGCAACCTGCAATGCGGATTGCGGAAACTCTTTTTAGAAGATAAAACTTTTCTTCCGGTTCCGCCTTTTCTACATTCCGCAATGCGGATTGCGGAAAGCAGAAAAGTCATGTTTTGCATTCCGGAAACTCTTTTCAGAAGATAAAACTTTTCTTCCAGTTTCGCCTTCTGCATTCTGCAATGTGGATTGCGGAAAGCAGAAAAGTCATGTTTTGCACATTTATGTTCGTTTGGTTCCGCAAACCGCAACCTGCAATGCGGATTGTGGAAAGCGAAAACTCAATAAAATCATCATTTGCAACATTGCCTATCCGCAACTTGCAAATCTTTGCGGATTACGGAACGTTAACAATTCTTTTTTGAACAATAATTTCTTTCCGCATTCTGCAATCCGCAATGTGGATTTTGGATTGCGGAAATCATAAAATCCAAAGTTTTTCGACTCTTTTCATTTCCGCATTTTGGTTTCTCGCCTTGAACTTAGCCGTCCATTTCTGCAAGATCTACGGCCTAGATCTATTCTGTCGTTGAATTCTGGGTTATTTAATTCGTTTGAATTTAAGGATAAAAGCGAAAGGAATCAAAGGTTTTAATCAAAGGTTTTTTTGTTTGAAGAACAGGATCCCTGCCATTGTTCTTCCCGCCGAAGAACTCTTGGTAGCCTATTACATCAAGGGTTTACCTACGTTAATTGCTATGTGGGTTAAGCGTGCTCGTAAACCTACTCTGCGAGCGGCCTTTGCAGAGGCTGTTTTGGTAGAGAAAGATATGTTCGGTCTTAAAGATAATCCTGATCTAGAACTAGACCAGCCTTCTACATCCAGGAGAAGGCAGGAGAATGTTTCCAAACCCACAAGTCAGAATAAAGACCCTTACGGAATGGATAACATGAAAAAATTATTGCAAAAGATTTCTAATGACTTGGTAGATCTTAAGAGAGCTAGCAGTGATAACCAGGTGAACAATAGAGGTTTGGCAAGGCCACAGCTAAGGAGACCTTACCAGCCTCCACAAAATCAACCTCCTCCAAACCCTGGGGAGACACTCACCTCTGATGAGATCTATTCTATTTTCAAGGCCTTAACTTTTACACCTCAAACTATCCACGATGATACTAGACAGGAAGCTACAGAGGCAATGCCTCCTACTGAAGAACAAGATCCACATGTAAATACTGTCAATTGTTTTTCAGAGCTCCCGATGGCAGAAGAAGAAGATGATACTGAAGTTGTATTTGATCCACAACATTCCTATAATACCGAAAGTAAAGGTCTGACACCACAGGACAATCCACCGTGGACATCTACTCCGAATACAGGTAAAGGAACACCGCCAAAAGAAAAGGCAATCCCCAAAGTCGAGTATAATTTGGTAGATGATTTAAAAAGGGCTAAAGCAAATATTTCTCTCTTTGAACTTCTCAAAATACCATCCATTAGAGAGAATTTACCTAAAACTATGGTGTTAAATAAATCTGGAGAAGCTCAGAATAATAATTTGGAACTTTGCACAAAGCCTGATGCTCAAAAGTCTGGTATAAAAAGAGTCCCACCTTTTCTGCTAACTTTTGAGATTTTTAACAGAAATGTCCATAATTGCATGATCGATTCAGGGGCATCATCAAATGTTACGCTTGTGTCTGTTTGTAGAAAGTTGAATGCAACTTGGGAGTCTTGTCCTACTCAAAAAGTTCAGTTAGACAGATCTAGAGTTAAGGTCCTAGGGGAGCTCAAGAACGTCCTTTTAACATTGTCTGATAATAATTTTCCCACCAACTTGTATCTATGGTTTTGCTAGGCCTGGTTGTGTTTTCATGAGTTTTGGTTTTGCTAGGCTTGGTTATGTTTTCATGAGTTTACTGTTTGATTATGAACTGAAACATCTTTTAAACTGACCTATTTTCTTTGAAATTTTTATGTGAAACTGTATAGAGATAACTGCTTCGCCCAGTAAGTCGCCATTTGTTGCTTGGAGCAACACATCCCATTTTAAGCCTGCTAAAATGAGAGCCCCACTGTTTCTTTTAATTGGCTGTTAAAGCCATAATCTTGCTAGGGAAATTTTAAAACTGTAAGTATAGAGTTTTGGCCTTAATAAAATTTCCTTATAAACCTTGTTTTTTTTTGGTTTTGCGAATTGCAAAAGCGCTCTTTTCTTTTACACATATTTTGCGTTTTCGCAACCCGCAATTTGAATTGCGGAAGTCCTTTTTTTGGAGGTTTTTGAAATTTTTTTACCCTAACCCCGCAACCCGCAAATGTGGATTGCGAGAGTTATAATTTTTCTTTCAATAAAAGTTTACCTTTCCGCAACCCACAATGTGGATTGCGGATTGCAGAAACTTTTTTCAGAAAATGAAACTTTTCTTCCGATTTTGCCTTCCGCATTCTGCAATGCGGATTGCAGAAAGCGAAAATGTCATGTTTTGCATATTTTTGTTTTTTCGGTTCCGCAACCGCAACTCGTAATGCGGATTGCGGAAAACGGAAACTCCATAAAATCATCATTTGCAACATTGCTCATCTGCAACCCGTAACCCGCAAATCATTGCGGATTGCGGAACGTTAACAATTCTTTTTTGAACAATAATTTCATTCCGCATTCTGCAACCCGCACTGCGGATTCTGGATTGCGGAAATCATAAAATCCAAAGTTTTTCGACTCTTTTCATTTCTGCGTTTTGGTTTTCCGCCTTGATCTCAGTCGTCCATATCTGCAAGATCTATGACCTAGATCTATTGTTAGGATATTTAAACACTTAGGAGTTAGTTAAGATCAACTTGTGTAATATATCCATTAGGTAAAGTGTGTTTCTTTAGTATGCATTAGTATTCATTTGTAAATATTCTAATCCGACGATCACGATATGTTCTAGACATAAAGTGATCCGACGGTTCAACTTCTCTTAGATTATACCTACCATTGATCCGTGGCTTAGCACCTGATTGGTCCATGATCTCTATTTAAAGAGCATGGAGGGTCCTTGGATAGTTGATCGATTATGAGAAGCTCATTTGTAACTTTTTTCTTTTGCATAATAAATTGCTCCAAGTAGCTATTTGGCTGGGGCCGTGGACTGTTTCCCTATCGAGGGTTTTAACCACGTCAAAATATCGGTGTGTTGATCTGTGATCTGTTTGTGTGAGTGGCTGCTCTTGGTGTTTGGTCTTTTGGGAGTACCCTGTGTACCCGAACATGGTATCAGAGCATTTATGAAGAGCCGCTTCCGTTTGTGATTTAGATCTTGAACCGGTGTTGCAGAAACTTTGAAAGGGTTTCTGGTTCTGGAGTTTATGTGCATTTGTGGCCTATGGGAGCTATTCCATTGCGTCTGGAGCGCCGTTTCCGTTGGGAAATAGTTTCCGTTTCATCGAAAACCGTTTCCGTTTCATCGAAAACCGTTTCCGTTTGATCTAGAAACACCAATTTCAGCAAATCTGAAGGTATAATGTTACAATGACGGATTTGTTTTATTTATTTTTTAAATCTCTCATATGTTTATCAATTTTATTATTTAGATCTTTATTGTTTTTAGTCTCAGATTGTTGCCTTCCCTGTCTGCGTATGCTCTTTGCCGTGCACCTTGCGCGATCGCCGCGAATCAAAAACAGAAAGGGAAAGGTTTTTTTCGGCTGCGTATGCTCTTTGCCGTGCACCTTGTATAATCATGGTAAATCAGAAACAGAGAGAAAACATAGACTTTTCGGGTAAGCTAACGAGATCTAACCCCACAAGCGTGGAAAAGTTTTTTTGTTTTTGTTTTTTGGTTTGTGGTGTGATTTGCAGGAAAAAGAAGCAAGCATGGAAACTGAGAGAGAAGAGTAGGAAAAAAAGCCTCATTCCTCATTTCCTTTTTTTACGTACATTTTAAACTAAGCTCACTTGGTCCAAAGTTGCTTTATTCTTTAATAAGCCTTGAGTTCAAGTCTTATTAAGTTACTTTTTAATAGTATATGCAATTTCTATTTTTAAGTTACTTTATTGTAAAAGTGCATCCCATTTGAAAATAAAATAAAATAAAAAGTGAGTCACATAAGTTTTTTTATTGCTGCACTATTTAAAGTACCATTATTGTAAAAGTGAAAATCACTTATTTTACAAAAGTGATTCACTTAAAAGCAACTTTTTTGTAAGTGATTGTCAAAGGTTCATTTTGGGAAGAAGGGGGTTCTATTTTTTAGTTGGTCAAGTTAATATCTGCCACGTCACTATTGGGGACATCTTCAACATTTTCTTTGATCAAGCATAACTTCATTATCCATAATTAGTGTTTAGTGCTGTTTTTTTGAAACAGCCTAAGTTTTCGAGCTCTTTGCATCAAGACAGTTAGTTTCTGTTCTTTTAGCCATTATTTTACAGTATGGCCGTCCCTTGTGATATTATACTTACCAGTTCTTACTATTTCTCATGGAAATCTCGCATGGGGGATGTTCTACGAAGTAGGGGACTTTTCAGAATTACCTCAGGGAAAGAAACATAACCCACTGATGATGATAAGAAAATAAAATGGGCAAATAGATGTGATGAAGCTCGTGGATTGATTGGGATGTCAATTTCCACTGATTTGCGATTCCACATATTTGGAATTGATGAGCCTGATAATGCTTGGGAAAAGTTGGAATCTGTGTTTGGTAAACACAATGAAATTCGAGGTCATCAACTTGAGAATGAGTTGATTTCTTTGAATCCAAGTGATTTTTTATGCATTCAAGATTATTTATCTAAGTATAAAACTCTTAGACTCTTATGTGAAGAATGCAAGATTAAGAAAGAAGACAAATAATATATTTATCATATTCCTTCCAAACTTGGACCTGCATATTTTGTTTTTGTATGTACATTTTACTCCATGAAAGAATCCTTAACTGCAGCTAGCTATCAAGAACCTAGTCTTGAATCTTTTTGTGATTCCTTAATTAAAGAACAAGATAAGCTCATTCATCTTGGAATAATTAACACTGCAGATACATCTGGGAAAGCATTATTGTCCCAACAGAAAAAAAAGTCCAAGCCTCCCAAGAAACAGAATTTTCGCAATAATAAGCCAAACAAGGGTCCCAAACCCTCTTAGTCAGCTCTTTCTTTAAAAAATGACAAAGGATCCAAGCCAAAAGGAAAGAAGACTGAGCATCATTGCAATTTTTGTGGGAAAGATAATCACGATGAATCTAATTGTTTCAAGAAGATGGCAACCTTGAAAGCAACAATGAAGAAGCACCACATCAGCCTCGATTCGTCTTCAGAATCTACCTCTCATGGACATGCACTTTGTATTTTTGGTTACTCTTATATTGCATCTTCTTCTTCTACTTCAAATGAATGGCTCATTGATTTTGGAGCATCTTATCATATGGCTAAGGATCAAGCCATCTTTTCTACTATGCATGAATGTAACACCAAACAATATTTGTTGGTGATGATAGTTCTCTAAGTGTTGTAGGATATGGAACAGTTCCAGTAGAAAATGGTCATTTTAGTGATGTACTATGTGTTCCAAGAATTTCCTGCAATTTGTTATCAGTCTATCAAATCACTCATTCTGCTGAAGGTAAAACTCTGACGTTTACACCTCACCAAGTTGTAATCAAGGATTTTAAAGATCCTCAACATGTCCTAGCTACTGGAATTGTTGATGATTATTAGTTGTTCAAATTTAACAACTTTGGGTCATCACCTTTTCCTTCAGATTTTGTTGCTCATAGTGATAACTTGAGCAAACTTTGGCATGAGCGATTTGGTCACTTAAATTATCGCTCATTGCAACAACTATGTAAAGACAATATGGTGACCGGTCTTCCGATGGTATCTTGCAAGGATGGTGTTTGTTCCGGTTGTGTACTCGAAAAACATCATCGGGACAGTTTTGACAAACGTGCCTCTTGGCACGCCTCGGTTCCCTTGGAGCTTGTGCATAGTGACTTGTGTGGTCCTCTTCCATCTACTTCTTTTCTGGTTTCAAATATTTCTTAACCTTCATTGATGACTACTCCAGACGCACTTGGGTTTATTTCCTAAAACTTAAGAGCGAAGTATTTAACATGTTCTTGGCCTACAAGGCCCTTGTTGAAAAACAATCTTGTCATCAAATTATTAAGTTAAGATCTGACAATGGAGGAGAATATGTTAACAAAATGTTCACTACTTTCTGCACTGAACAAGGAATCCAACAACAACACACTGTTCCATATACAGCACAACAAAATGGTGTAGCTGAATGGAAGAACCGCACTTTAAAAGAAATGGCTAATTGTATTATCCAATCTTAGGGAGTAAGTCTTCAATATTGGGTTGAGGCCATAAATTGTGTAAATTACATAGTTAATCGCACACCCACTAAAGTTATACAAGGTATAACACCGGAAGAAGCATGGAGTAAAATTAAACCAGATGTAAGTCACTTTCATGTGTTTGGTAGTGAAGCATGTGCTCACATTCCGGATGAAAAACAGAAAGCATTGCAACCTAAAAGTGAAAAGTGCATATTTGTTGGATATTCTGAAGATGTAAAAGTTTAAAGACTTCTTCAGCCACATTCTCATGATATAATCATTAGAAGAGATGTTAAATTTGATGAAAATCTCTTGGCCTGCGAGCCTGATTCGGTGATTGTGCCTTCTTCTACTTCCAACTTCCTTGACAGGTTTCCAACTCCAGTTTTTGATGATGACAGTGAGAATGAAAATCCACCTCCTCCTGCTCATGTTCCTCCAGTTGCACCGGCACCAATGCTTCCTCGATGGGTCCGTTCAACATGTGAAACAACTAGTGATCTTGCCGGTGACCCTAGAGATCAACGTTGAACACGTTCTCAGTTTCAGCGAACGTCTTCTCTTTTGGCTCAAGTTTCCGAGAATCATGATCCAGAAACTTTTGCAGAAGCTTCAGGAAATCCAGATTAGGATGCAACTATGGATGAAGAATATCGTTTCTTAATGGCGAACACTATTTAGGATCTTGTTCCTCTTCCAAAAGGAAGAAAACTTGTCAGATGTAAATGGGTCTACAGATTTAAGTATGCATCAGATGGAAAGCGTTGAAAGACTTAAGGCAAGGTTAGTTGCCAAAGGTTTTTCGCAAGTTGAAGGGATTGACTACAATGAAACCTTTGCTCCTGTCGCAAAAATGAACTCCATCCACCTTGTTCTTTCCCTTGCAGCCTTACATTACTAGGAAGTCCATCAAATGGATGCCAAGTCTGCCTTCTTACATGGTGTTTTACAGGAGGAAATTTACATGGAACAACCTCTTGGATATGTTCAGAATAACTCTAGCCTTGTCTGCCGCCTTAAGAAATCTTTATATGGCCTTAAGCAAGCTCCTAGAGCTTGGTATGCCAAAATAGATAGCTTTCTCCTTGACACTGGTTTTTCTAGATGCCATTTTGACCCCAATGTCTATACCAAGAAAGTAGGAAACCATCTCATCATACTTGTTCTTTATGTTGATGATCTTATCCTTACTGGTAGTGACCCTAAACTTTTAACCCATGTGAAATCCAGTCTTAAGCAAAATTTTGAAATGTCAGACTTCAGACATTTGCATTATTTTCTTGGTCTCCAAGTCTTGCAAACCAAAGAAGGAATCTTTCTTTCCCAGTCTAAGTATGCTTGTGACCTTCTTCGTCGCGTTCACATGGACGATTGTAAACCAACCCCTTCTCCCTTCTAGTCTGGAGTCAAACTTTCTGCCACTTGTACTTCACCTGAAGTAGATGCCACCTTGTATCGTTAGCTTGTTGGTAGTCTCTTATACTTACTCATTCCCGTCCTGACCCTTCCTTTGCCGTTGGTCGTGTTGCCCGTTATATGCAAACACCTCATGAAAGTCACTGGAAAGCAGCAAAAAGAATAGTTCGATATATTCGAGGTACAATTCAGTTTGGGATTCATTATAGTACAGGGGGGAAACCGTTGTTAGTTGGTTTCACTGATTCAGATTGGGTTGACGATCTTGATGATCGAAAGTCTATTTTAGGTTATGTTTTCAGTCTGGGATCTGGACCTGTCACTTGGGCTTGTAAAAAACAACAAGCTCTTGCTCTTTCTTCAACAGAAGCAGAATATCAAGCCGCAGTTAATGCCAGTCAAGAAGCTTTATGGCTTCGACAGATCCTTTCAGAGTTTGGATTCGAGCAGCAACAGCCTACTCCACTTTGGTGCGACAATCAAAGTTCCATCAAGCTTGCCAAAGATCTAGTTCTACATCAACGCAACAAACACATTGAGCTACACATGCACTTCATCAGAAATCTTGTTCATGATCGTGTTCTTGGAATGCTCTATTGCCCTACAGATGATCAAGTTGTAGACATCTTCACCAAGTCTCTTACAGAAGCGAAGTTTTCTAAGCTTCGATCTATGTTAGGAGTTCAGGAATGTGTCATTAAGGGGGGATAGGCTCTAATGCCTCCTTACTTCTCCTAATAGTGTCACTTTTGTAAATCCTTCAATCCTATCCCAAGTTGTTCTTAAGGGGGCATGTTAGGATATTTAGACACTTAGGAGTTAGTTAAGATCAACTTGTGTAATATATTCGTTAGGTAAAGTGTGTTTCTTTAATATGCATTAGTATTCATTTGTAAATATTCTAATCCGACGGTCACGATATGTTCTAGACATAAAGTGATCCAACGGTTCAACTTCTCTCAGATCATACCTACCATTGATCCGTTGCTTAACACCCGATTGGTCCATGATCTCTATTTAAAGAGCATGGAGGGTCCTTGGCTAGTTGATCGATTATGAGAAGCTCATTTGTAACTTTCTTCGTTTGCATAATAAATTGCTCCAAGTAGCTATTTGGCTGGGGCCGTGGACTGTTTCCCTCTCAAGGGTTTTAACCATGTCAAAATATCGGTGTGTTGATTTGTGATCTGTTTGTGTGAGTGGGATGCTCTTGGTGTTTGGTCTTTTGGGAGTAACCTATGTACTCGAACATCTATTTTGCCGTTGAATCCTCGGTTATTTATTTCGTTCGAATTTGTGAATTCTTCAGCGTTTCACTTGTGATTTTTATTGCGTTTGAGATTTAACTACGGATTTTTCTCGTCCAAGCTCACCAATCTTCTGGTCTCCAACCTTTTATTGGTAAGTTTCTTACCCTTCGCAGTCGTTTTTTTGGTTATTTTTAAATTGCAGTAGCTTGTAACCATGGTACCGCAGTAACCATGGTTGCCAAATTTCAACCAGAGTTTACCTCCAAGATGTCCATGAACACTAGGTTTAAGACTGCTCTCCAAGAGCAGAAGAGCAAGGACCCTAATGCTGGTATTTTCATTGACACCAGTGGGCATGTTGCAAAAACCTTTCATCTAGATTGGTTGAGAATCTACTCACTATTCGACAATGATGATTTCTCTACAATACCCCATGACTAGTCGACGTATGCCAAAATTAGGAACTCCCAGCTTCATTGCATTGCAGCTCGACCTCCGTTCATGCCCTATACCGACCTTGTCAAATGGGCATTGGACCATGCAAACCCTAAGGAGCGTTCCTTCGACGATCATACTCACACCCAAGTGGTGTCTTTCCATCCTGATGTTTTCGCCAGAGCTTACGCCCTTGGGCCTCCCCAACAACTTTTGAGTGCCAAATTCCTTGATGAGGATATGTCTCGATTTAACTTTGAAGAAGTAGTCAAATCCTGGATTGAAAACCCAGTTGAATATGTCCCTAAGGCAACCAATTCTTATCCTGTTTCCTGGTTTAGGGAAACCTTTTTCCTTGCTTGCGGCCATGTTTTGCCAGTTATATGGATTACCAAATTGTTCAACGTTCAAAGCCGAATGTGTTCCTGTAGCCCACCATCTATTGCTTACAGGTGAGTCTTTTAATTGGGCACAGATTTTATGTGTGAATTTGAAAGAGGAAAACGAGATATATCAGAAGACTTCAGCTTCAAGGAAGCCGACTTTCTACATGTCGAGTTATGTTATGGACGTATTTTGCGCCACTTTTTCTTTTCCAGCGATGGGTTGGGATTGGAACAGGACTTCACCATCGTTACATATCTACTGCTCAGATACGTGGGAGGACAATTTTGTTCCCCGAATTTATGAAATTTGTGACCTGTTACTAGGGTCAATGTACCTAAAGATTTTCAAGGCAGACGCTCTAGCTTTCTCTGAAAGAGATAGAGCTTTGATTTCGCTACATGGTGATTGGTATGTGGGAGAATATTTCTCCTACATCCGGATTTGGGGCAGCCATACAGTAGTCCACTTGCTGCCTAGAATAGTCCCGGATCGAATGGTTTTGTAGGAGATAACGTATCAGAGTGTTATCGATGGGGGTTTTCCTAAACTTGCATCGTCCAAAAGGAAGTCTTGGCCCAAGTTTCTCTTGAACTTGGGATTCCTCGTTCTGCAAAATTCCACTCACGCATCTATCTTTGGTAAAGCAATTGCTGATATGAACCTAGGGGAAGCACCAAAGAGGATGCATGACCCTAAGTTTTACCTGGCCAGTCACTTGGTGCAAGAGCATTCTAGGATACATATGCTCATTAGGATGAACCTGATGATGAAATTTATAGGGAAGCTATTGATTTCCAGGAGGTGTTGAGTAGGATTGTTGATCCCAATGTCAAAGCTCATATTTTTAAATATCAAAAGGATCTGAAGATTTCTACGCTCCATTTTAGGTAGGTAAAACTGATAGTGGAAGAGAACCTTCAGAGGCAGAATCTAGAGAAGGTGGCCAAAGAACAAGCAACTAGCTCTTCTTCTGCTCTAGCTAGTAAATCAAAAGACAAGGGTAAGGCTGTTCTTGATAGTCCTGCAAGAACCCAACCTTCTCAGATAATAGAGACCCTATACAAAGGGGCAGAGTTTAAGAAAAGTCTTGAAAAAATTAGCTCGCTTATACAAGCACCTATGTTGCACTGGTCTCAGGGATGGGGGGACGCAGGGGACGAGTTTCTGGGACTGCTAGAGCGCACCCCCAATTTTTCAGGGGACGACAATTATATAATATAAAATTTAAAAATAATATATATAAATTATTATATGTATAATTAAAAATAAAAATTATTTACGTTGAGATAAATCATAAAATAAAAAATCTTTGCAGCAAAATATTAAAATAGCTTCCATGAATTTTTATCATAAAACAATGAAACATTGAAACATCAAAACATACATGTTTGAAGCCTTTGATTGAGATAAATGAGTCATAAAAATGAAAAATCAGAACATGATTGCAGCATGAAATTAAAATATCTGCCATGTAGACTTTATAAAAAAACTGAAAAATTCAAAAACATAAAAATTTCAATTTCAATTTGAAAGTTAAGAGTTATGAATCATTCATTAAACATAAAAGACTAAAGTCTACAAATGTAATCACATAAATATTTTAGTCTTTAAAGTTTAAAACTTGAAATTCATATGCAAAATGAAGAGTCTATCTAAGCATAAATGAAGGGTAGGGTTTTAAGTTTTTAAATTTTTAAATTTTAATTAAAATTTTAACCTTTTTTTTTAATCTACAGGAAAGGGGACGTGTGGGAGTCCCCGATTGGTCTAGGGACTTCGGGGACGTCCCCGAAAAGTCCCCTATTTTATGGGGTACATTAGGGGTACGGCGAAAAAGTCCCCGAGTCCCCAATGGAGTCCCCGACCATTTGGGGACGTTTCCGAGGAGTTCCAAAGTCCCCGAAACGCCGGAACGCAGGGAACGGGTGAAATTTTAGGGGGGGCGGGTCTCCGTGCAACATAGACAAGCACAAACAGAAGTGGCTGAGCCTCAGCCTGAGAAGCTAAAGACTCAATTGGTTCCTAAACAGGTACAGGTACAACAAGCACCAGCTGCTGACCCACAACCAATTTGAAGAGGTTTCTAGAGTATAACAACCAGTGCCACTAGTACAACCTACTCCAATTTGGGTCGTCAATAGTACCAAACCGGTCAAATTGGTTGAGTCTGTCTTAACTCAGCTGGGTTGACTTTCAAGAGATTGGGGTGGAGGGACCAGTTTTGTACGAACCCAACCAGTTTTGTACAAGTGACAATGAAGTTGGTAATATTAAATGGTAATGTTAAATTCTTTCAGTTTCTATCCTTTCACTTAAATTTTTAACATTACCATTAATTGTTTTAGGATGTTTCAGAGCGGATCCAACCTCATCGGACTTCATATGAAAAAAGTAGAATTTTAGATTCCATTCAAAATTCAACAGACTTGATTTTAGGATTACAATGTTTCCACTATGAGGGTAAGGGATTAGAATTTAATCAAGCACATCAACCTCACTATGTAGCTTGATGTTGGTGGTGCTGATGCCTAATTGTTGAAGTTAATTGAACTCCTCTGTCATGACCTTAATGAAAATGTACCCTTCAATCAAGCAAAATCATTTATTAATCATGGGAAGCTTCTTCTACCTTATTTTAACGCTTTTGGATTAGGAAGTTTCATCAAAATTGTAGGGTATTGACTAATGTCCTTGGAGGATCAACTCTGAGATTCAAGGTAGAGGAAAGGGCTAGAGCTTAAAGGACAGGGGAATAGGGTGCTATTAATGAATTGGATCCCAATATAGGCAATGATTTTAATGTTATGTAGTTATTTGTTGTAGCATAAAGTGTTTTGGACTCTATAGGCCATTTTAGAGCCTTTTTGTTTATGTATTTTGGGTCAGCTATGAATTCCACTCGATGTTCTATGAGACCCCTGCCCCGGTCTATTTGTCTTGTTGCTTGCACCATCTTCATTGAGCATTTGGAGGTTTTGGAGTAGAATTGTTGGCTGAGCAATTAAAGGATTTGGAGCTTGTTGGGCAACCTTCTTGGAATGTTTGTAGTGGATTGGGCATCTGATTGAGGAGCTACAACCCAACTTGAAGGAGTTTTCCATCTCGTTGTTACTTGTTCCCATTGAGTTGTTTCCTCAACTTTCCACTGTCTCAGTCTAACAGTCAACTGTCTAGGTATGCTAAATTGCTAATAGTTTGAAATGAGTCAATTTGCCCCTGTGATCAATCATCAACATGATGTTTGATGATTGATCATGTTGATCTTGTAGTCTTGTAAACATATCATGTTGCTTTTTGGACTCTATAGGCCATTTAGAGCCTTGTTGATTATGCATTTTCAATTTTGATTCAAACATCTATTGCACTTGGTGCCATTTTGATATATTCGCCCTTACATGCTATATACATGAGTGGATTTTGCATATTTTGTCTCTAATGGTTTGTAATATTTAAAATTTGAATATTTAATGTATTTAAAAAAAATGAGTTATTGAAATCAAATATGTCCGAGTCATTGTCGAGTTCGAGTTCAATCTGAGTTGACCCTCAATTGGTTTTGAGTGTGAGTTCGAGTTCAATAGCTATGTTGCAAGGGTATCCATACTTGGGGTAGGGTATGTGTGCTTGTATTGGGTACATGTACTGGTGCCATTGGTACGGGTTCAGGAACATCACAGAGGTATCGGGTTGTACACGAAACTTCACCCATGTACCCAAAACACATGTAAAGAAAACAAGGGATGCTGAGCCTAGCGGGGACAGGGTACCTTGATTTGGGGATGCCTGGAGATGCCTGGATTGTCTTCCTTGGACCTGTAGGTCCTAAAACCAAAAAATTAAAAACGAATGGCGGGAATGGGGGTGGGGAATTGGTGGGCCTGTGTCCCAAACTCTATATCAACCCTTAAACTTGCATTTTTCCATTTTGTCTTGCATCTTTTTTTCCTAGCTGTGAAACAATTTGAAGGAGAAAGAGAGTAGTAGCAGTCCAACAATGTTGGAGGAGAACAATCGAACAAGAAGGCAACAATCTACCCTCTGAAAATCCATAGTGAGGATCTTCTAACACTTAAGTGAGGAGAAAGGTTAAACATAGTCCAACAGTGAGGAGAAAGGTGAAAACAATCCAACAGTGAGGAGAAACACACAATCGTGTAGTGAAGGTAGTTCATTTCCATATTTCACTTCTCATCTTATTTCTCCAAAATGACTTCATTAAATCCTCAATATCCACTGTGGAAATATGTGTGGAGGACAAAACCAAGAAAGGGTGGAGGGGGGACAACCTTAATAAAATGCAATTTTTGTTATGTTGAATTGAAAGGAAACTATACAAGAGTTAAATCCCATTTTATGAATATTGCAAGGAAGGGAGTTGAAGGTTGTTTTGGAGACTTGCATGCTCCAACTAGACTCCCTAGTGCACAAAGGGAGCAACAAAGGGCTGACGGTAAGGAGGCAAGTCAATCTCAAGGCCATGCTGTAATGTCAGTGACAATGATAACTCCAATGATGAAGAAATGCCATTTGATGATGAAGTTCAGTTTGGTTATGAGAGTGTGCCATCAAAAGCTTCAAAAGTAGTACAACTCAACCACACAATAAACTTAAACTTGGTGGCCTTTATGACATGTTTGATATGAAAGGCAGGGAGGGTGTTGATTTTACAATAGCAAGATTTTTCTTGCATGTGGCATTTCTTTTAGTGTAGCCTGCTCACTGTATTTTGAGCAAATGGTTCATGCCATTAATGGTGGACCTATGGGGTGTAAAGAACTTGGTTATGAGAAGCTCATAATTGTATTGGTGGACAAGGAGAAAGCACATCTTGAGATGGCGATGGTGCCATTGAAGGCATCTTGGAGTCTAAAGGGATGTTTTAATTGATTTTTAAGAATAGTCCATTGATTAACATCATTGTCTCGTCCATTTTTGACCCGTATTTTCTAAAGGCCCATTGATTGTTTTGGTCAAGAAAATAGCACTTTGTTCTTGAAAGACCAATTATGTAAATGCCATTGTGGAGGTGGGGCCATCCAATGCTGGTCAAGTTGTTGTCAATGTAGCTCCAATTTAAATCGTAGTTGGGATTTTGGTCCAAAAGGAGTACAAGTTAGTGACAAGTCTAATATTTTATTTTAAAATTAAAATTTACATTAATTACAATTTTGATTTTGAATTACATGTTTGATTATTTTATTTTATTTTTAATATTTAGTCATAAATCATTGCATAAATCTAATTTTTTTATTTGTGAATTCTTGATGTACCCTAGGCATATTTTTTTTGATGTTATGCACAATGCATTCTTTGCATAATGCATTGAAAGACATTGGGAAGTTTGAAAGGATTCGGGTGTTAATTGAGAATGGACACAAAATTAGACATTCATATGCAACCACCACCATTCACAAGCCATTTATCGTAGGCATGCAAAAATGGAGCTTCTTAAATTGATTGATATCAGATTTGCCATTTACTAAATTCTTCTTAGGAGGCTTGTAGAGATTATGGGGCCTTTGGTTGCCACAATTATTAGTGATACGTGGGACTATGGAGGCTATCTACCTCAGGTACAACTATGGAGGTGAAGAGATTGATTTTGGATGGTCATTTTTGCGCTGATGTCAAATTTGTTGTGGAATTTGTAGAGCCAGTATGTTATATGCTTCACTATGCAGATACAGATGGTCCATGTCTAGGTGAGATTTATGAGAACATGGACTCTATGTGAGAGACTCAAATCCATCACAAATCGGAATGATCCTACTTAATGGTCACAATTGAAATTATTGATACATGGGTGGCAGAATAAATTGAACACCCCACTTCATATGGCAGCGTATGTAGTTAATCCAAATGGAATGATCCCACAACATGAAGGAGGTCTCCTTTCCTAAGATAGAGAGGTGGTGAAAGGGTTTATGACTATTGCTAAATTTTTTTATGGTTCTGCAAAAGAGGTCTTTGAGATTCAATTTCAATTTGCCCAATTTTCATGTAGGCGAGGTGTCTTTAGCTCACTTGCTTCTTTGATTGATAGGTGCAAGGAGGACCCTATTGATTGGTGGTGGCTTCATGGTGTTGATGTTCTTGAGTTGCAACAATTTGCCATACGATTACTTGGGCATGTAGCTAGTTTGAAGTTCCTCATCTTGTTTCTATATTAATTTGAAGTTGACATACTTAACATTGCCCTTCCCTAACAATTTTATTATCCATTAACATTTCCATACGATTACTTGGGCAGGTAGCTAGTTCTTCATCTTGTGAGAGGAATCATAGTACTTATGGTTTCATTCATTCAGTGAAGAGATACAGGTTGGGATTGAAGAAGGAAGAGAACCTAGTCTACATTCATAGAACACTTCGTCTCATATCTCATAAAGAACCAAGGTACAAGTAGGGTCCTTTTAAGAGATGGGACCAATACATAGATGAGGCCATATGTGTGGATGAGGAGATGCAACCAGCTGATCTTGTCGAGATACCTCCAACTGCTATGGATGAGGACCATCCATTTGAGAGATGCATACCTAGAGAGTTTGTTGACCAAGGACCTTAGTGATGTTGATGACAATGATGTTCCAGATGTAGATGGCCTAACAGAGATGGCTTGAGGAATCCAAATCAACTATGTTTATTGTTCAATGCTTATGGAATTTTATATTTCACATTTGGAAATGCCATTAGGAAAATTTTGGATGTAGTATGATAATGAACATATATTATATCTATTATCAATATCAAATGTGTAATTTCATTGTCCACTCAGTTGATCATATTTAGACTTGTGATTCATAATTTCATATGTAATGTAATTTTCACTTTATATCAATCGACTTTGATTCCGTGTTCTATTTAGTTAGTGACTTTAACTTAGTATGTTAGACTTTTTAATGTTACTTGTTGAACAATGAAAATGTTTTGAATTATATATATATATATATATATATATATATATATAGTACATCGGATGTGCCCAAGTCACCTTGTTTCATAAATGGCATCCTTGGGCGTGACTTTGTCCCCATTCTTGCCCCTGAACCCAAGTTTCATGGCAACTCAATAGTAAGGCAAAAATGTTGAAAAGGGTAAGTTGGAAACTTTGTCTAAATTTTGAAGGAAACCACTATTTTCTACTAGCTTCAATGAAGCTCAAAGATGTTTTATCGTCTGGATATTTATATGCTTTTTAGGCAAATGGTCTCAACATACTTAGCATATATATTTTATATGTGTTCCTTACGCATCTTACCTTTCCTATATTTAAATTTACATCACCTTGTTTGAGGTGTGTTGCATTGCTTACGAGTTCAAAATCCTCACGTGGTAAGGAAACAAAGACCTTTATACAATAAGAAAGCAATCTTGATGATTGCTTGAAGTTACCATTTGAACAAAGTTATTTATAACGTGGGGAAAAGTTCTAAATTTAAGGTGAAGGAATTTTTTCTCTCATCTATTTTCCTTGTCTATGCTTTGACAAATTGTGGTTGTATGAATTGTTGAGGCTTTCCTTTTTAGACCTTCATATTTTTTCTACCAATTTAAGGAGTTTTATATCAATATTTGTTTAAGTTCCTTTCCATTCGTTGTCAAAATTCTTAAACTATTTTTAATATCTATTAAAAACATTACATATCTAAAGGGTTCGTCCTGTCATGAGTGTACATAATCTAACCAAAAGGTAAAGATTGTTGACTGCCTTAAGTCTCTTTTATATGATAGGATACTGGGTGGCTTCTAGTTTTTCATTGATTAGGTTCTGCACCTATGAATCCATTAAGTCTTGTATGTGGATGATATCCTGTTTATTGGTGATGACATGGGAAATATTAGGTGAAGTACAAGATCTTTCTAAATCAAAAGATCTTCTTATGTCTATATTCAAGTGGTTGATTTGTTTTATCTAGGGAAATTACAATGTATGTATGTTTTCATGGGCGACATTCCTATGGTTTATGATTTTTATAGGCTAGATGGATGATGTATGCTCTCAAGTTAAATATGGGGCTACTCGACTATTAGAGATGGGAAAGATATTTATGCAATAGCTTACTCATATTTTACCATATTTTATTGCAACCATTAATGCATGAATATAGTTGCTTTTGTACTTATATTCTTTCCTCATTGTCCATATTGTTTGTTGCTTGTATATATTGATTTCTATTTAATATAACTAGTAATTTTAGAGGAAAAACATATGGGGAAGTTTTGAATGATTTCACAATGGCATTATTGTTGAGGACATTGACATAATTTGGTGTGAAATTTTCAGTCAATTAATTGAGATAGTCATGATGAGTTGGATGAAATGAAAAGGGTTTTGTATCAAAGGGTAGTAAAAAATTTAATGCACTTCATGTGTTTGCAAGGACAAAGATTGTACAAGGGTAGGGGTCATCATCAAGTTTATGGCTAACTTGGGTTGACAACATTGGGTGATTCCGAAGAGAATCATTAGGTGTTTATGGGAAATGGCAGATCACAACATCATGCATTATGATGGTCATAATTAACACTTGTATTTTCTAGGATATAATGACACATGTTACTACCTAGATCATCCATAACATGCTTTCTAGGATACACCAGAGGGAAGAGGTCTTTTGCCATTGTAAAGGGCCATGTTTGGGCTTGTATATGTAAAAGTGGTGGTCTAGTGGGGCTCAAGACCCATGGTCTTGTCATGGTAGGTCCTCTTGGCTTTCATTCCAATAATTGTTGGCTCAGTGGCATTGTTGACTACCTCTTAATGGGCGGAAGTCCTTCATCTTGTTGGGTTGTTTGGGCCTTGGGTTGGTGTCCAATGCTTCTTGGGATGCGTCCATTAGGACACATGACTTAGGTGCTCTTACCCATGCTTATGTTTTGCTATGTATGAGGTGATTTCATGTGTAAGGGTTTTCAAACCCTGTTTAGCACACCTCCTTTATGCCCCACTTGGATCGTCTTTTTTGTTGTATGACCCCTCCTCTTGGTATATATGTGCTCACATCATCATGTCTTCTTCAAGAGAACTTTGCCTTGCTAAAGGGGAGAGCATTGAGGGATCTTCTACATTGTTTGGGTTAGTTTCATCACTTTGCTTGGATGTAGCTAATTGTATCATTTTATCATTGTTTTTATTCTTTTTGTGGTTTAGTCCTTGGATTGTGGGCGACAAACCCTAAAATTAAATTATTTTACTTTTTAGTAAGGTAGGCTCTAAAGTTAAGTTCAAGTCAATGAAGCCTCATATAAATAAGGCTTCTAACTTTCACTTGTAAACATGGACAAGGGTTCAAACATATACTTTTTTCTTTTCATCTTGCTTTATTGGAGCTTTTGAGGAATGCCAAAGAGATGAATGGTGCATAGCGCATTTTCTAGGGTTTCTACTATTTTGCAAGGTTGATCCTAAGAATGGTTGTAATAACTCTTGGCTAAGGAAGTACCTAAGAAGTATCACTTGCTCTATTTCTTGGTTGATGTTGGTAATATGTCTCCATTTTCTTGTTTGGCATTTCTTTTGCACCTTGGGCAAGGTAAATTATGTTTTCTTATCAACATCTTGTCGACTTTGTTTAAGACCCTTCCTCTTAAAGGAGCTCTCCATTGTGAGCCTTGGAGTTCATCTTTTTCCCTAATTAGGGTTTTTGGCTACTTCATTGGTAAATCTTGAGTAACAAAATTGAGTAGGGACATCAACCTCAATCTTTAATCACCCTTGGGTTGAAAAGACCATGCTTATAATCCCTTCCCATCACCTCTTTTTTTATCAAAATTCTCTTGTACATTTATTACAAAAAGTCCCCAAAAAACATAATATTAGAAATAAGGACCTTGCAAAGCCCTAGGTTACGAAGCCTAAACACTCAAGGGGGCAGGTGGTTAATATGCAGGGAAATGGGAAGTTATCAGAGATATTAGAGCTATTATGCGAGATTCCCCACCCTTCCTGGATGGTCTTGCTTGAGGTTTTTCAAATGATGGGTCTGTTGGGAGAGGCGATAGAGCTCAGGTATTTCAGTAGGATGCTGGAATGACAATGGGTGTTTTTGGTCATTGCTACGAAGGATTCATGATGCTCCTAGCTCGTCGGACATACTTCTTATCTAAAATATCAGACATGTCCAAATGCCCCCAAGTGTCTCGTGTCATGGTGTCTGACACAAATATGGTGAGGAAACATGTTGGACATGTGTTTTAATTGTGTCCATTTTTCGGACACGGTTAAGATACGTGTTCGACAACGATTGGGACGTGTCTCAACTTGCGCAACACGTGTTCGACAAGGATTGGACCATGTCTTGAATTCCGCAACACGTGTCTCGAAAACAATACATAGATCCAGTGGAAAAGATACTTTCAGCCTCTTAAAAGCCAATTTTTCCCTCATTTTTTTTGCATTTGCAATTGAAAAGCAAGCTTTGAGAGTGGTGCTTTTTGCAGGTGAAGGGCATTTGGAGGATTTCCAAGGGCTTGCAAGTGATTTTAGGGTGGGTTTCACTGGGAACAGTGCAAGTTTACCATCAAGCATTAAGAAGAATGTCTCAATCAGCTAGGGCAACTGGTGAAGGGCAAAGGAAAGGGAGAAATACCCCAACCGGTGTCTCCCCTTCTCCTCCTCCTCCAAGAATAAGTTCATCTACTCTTGCTAGTGCTCCATATGTTGCTAGTGGAGCTCAAGCTCCATATAAGTCTTTATTAGCAAGACAACATGCCCAAGAGAAGAAATACCCTTTGTGGAAGCACGTGACAAAGAAATCAGGGCGTAGGGAAAAGCTTGGCGGGGGAGGGAATCTGATTTGAACTTGTAATTTTTGCAAGAATGAGTTCAAGAGCACCTATTATCGGGTTAAGGGCCATCTGTTGGGCCTTCCTTGTGGGCTTGTTGTATGTAAAGCAGTGAGTGTTACCCAATGAAGGGAGATGGAAAGTGAGGATCAAGTTGGCTTGGGGAAGTTAGCAACGACAAATAAGAAACAAAAGAATGAGGATTCTTTTCCATTCTTGAGGAAACCCTCTAGCATTAGGCCTTCACCTAGTAGATATGGGAGTAAGGTTGATATTCAACCAACAAGAAAGAGGCCAAATCCAAGTTGTCTGATGGATCTGATTATCGAACAAGAGGCACGAGATGAGGTGGACCTTACCATTGTATTTATTTTCCTATCTCAACTTCATTTCTTTCAATGTTACACGGTCACTATTGTTTATTGAGATGTGTCAAAGTCTAGTTGAATGGGATCCAATTGGTTATGTGCCTCTTGGTTCAGAGAAGCTTAGAACCACATTACTAGTTAAGGCAACGATGAAGGTGGATAAATTTTTTAGAGCCAATTAATTAACATGACCCTCATCTGGTGTTAGTATTGTTTCTGAATGATGGACAGATGTAGCATGCCATCCACTCATCAATTTCATGGCGTCTTCCCAAAATGGACCGGTGTCCTTGAAAGTAGTGGATGCTCTTGGGAAATACAAGGATGCATAGTATATGGGTGAGTTGTTCATCAAAGTCATTGAAGATGTAGGTGTTGATTCTTGTGTACAAATCATCACAGATAATGCACATGTTTGCAAGGTTGTTGGAATGATTGTGGAAGCTAAATATCCACATGTATTTTGGACACCTTGCATTGTTCATTCTTTGAATTTAGCACAAGATTCATTTACGAGAAGGGTCATTTTATAAATTTGAGTTGTAGACTCGTTTATACTTGCTTTTATTGCTCTTATAGGTGTTTTGGGCACCTTGCATTGTTCATTCTTTGAATTTAGCACTCAAATCTATTGCTTCAGATGTGACATGGATTGATAACCTTATTGATGATGCATGCTATATCCGTAATTTTGTACAAAACCACACCAATGCCCTCACAATCTACAAACAATACACACATATTTCATTGCTCAAGATTGCAGATACTCTGTTTGCTTTTTCATTCACCATGCTTAAAAGGTTGACTGAGGTCAAAACCACTTTTGTGTCCATGGTAATTTCAGAGTTTTGGTCATTTTGGAGAAAGACAGATCAAAATGCTTAAAAAAAAGTAAAAGACACACAGTGTTAGATGATGGTTGGTTTGAGAGTGTAGATCCTACCATTAAGATCATGGAACCAATCATTTTATTGTTTTTGTTTGCAGACACAGACCAACACATCCTAGCAGAGGTTTATGAGGGGTGGGATTCCATGATTGAGTCCCTGAAGACCATTGTGATGGAGAATGAGTGTCTTGAGTATGAGACACAGGTAGAGAACTTATTGTCCACCATATAGGATATTCTTATTTAGAGATGGGATAAGAATTCCACACCTCTGCATTTGCTTGGCCCACTCATTGAATCCCAAGTCATGAATAACTCAATGGTGGGCCTTCACACAGAGTCCCTCCTCACATCCTCACTTGGATGGAGAGATTTCATAGGGGAGGAAGATAACATTTATACGGTTATATCAGTATAGAGACTCGATGAGGTGGAGGAGGGCTTTGCAAAGTTTTCCATTGCCAGTGGGAGATTTGGAGGCTATGATGTGGTCGAAGACAGGGGGTTAAGAAACCCTATGCTTGGTAGGCAACTCATGGGGCAATATGTTGTATTCTACATAAGTTAGCCTTGAGGATCATCTCTCAAGTTACTTCATCATCTAGTTGTGAGAGGAATTGGAGCACATATGGGAACTTGTATGGTTTGAAGAAGAGCAGGCTTGAGCAGTCTAGAGATAATGGTGCATGTGCACACCAACCTTTGTCTTATTTACAGGCAGAGGGAGGCGTGGGTGAAGGAAAAGACAAAGATGTGGGATGTGTTTCTTGATGATATTGGTTTGGACAATAGTGTTGAGTTGTATTAGCCAACATGTATCTTAATGATTTAGTGCTAGAGTCGTTCGTTTCTGATGATGGTGATCCCTTGGAGGGGTTATCCTCCACACGAGCAGAGATGCAGATCCTGAGATGGGCAAAGAGGCAGATGAGGATGAGTTTGTTGATTCAGGCATGGAGGAGGACATTTGATAGATGAGATTCTTCCATCTGGATCTACCTTTTTTTGTATTACTATTTGCCAGTGGCATCCCGACAATCTATGTAATACATTTTGATTTTGATAACTTAATGGGAAATACGGTTTTGTCATCTCGATCTATCATCTTCGTGTCTCATTGTGATTCATCAATGTGTAATGTATTGGTTATAATTGCTATTGAATATTTGTAAAATTTGGATCTATATGTCTATATATATATATTTAATATGTTTACGTGTCCTGATTCTGGGCTTCACCATGTTCGTGTCAGATACTTATATTTCCGTGTCCTATGTATCTCGTGTCAGGTGACTTAGCTCCTTATCAATGAGGCCCATGCATGCCTTGTCTGCCGTCTTCTTGACATAGCAAGATACCATTGGATTTTAGTTTGTAAGTAGGAGACCACAGTCTCAGGAGGTGTCAAAGGTTCAGGTGGGGTTGCTTGTTTGACCAGGGACTTGCTTTAAAGGAGGGTTTCTATGGTCTATTCAGATGAGTTTGCTTGGTTGATGTGGATTCAGATTCATGGGTTATCCTTGTTAACCAGGGACATAAACATAGCAGTGTGCTATTCCCCCCAACTTCATCCCAATTCGTTGTACACAGTGGTTTATATAGGGATCCCTACTCGGATTTGTATGTTGACATCATTTAGTATTCAATGGCTGGAGAAGTCATCCTAATGGGGGACTTGCATTAGAGATACATAGATCCCTCTTCATGATCGTGTCGATGATGCATTCTGTATACATGATATTGATTTGGATTCAATGGGACTTCAGTGCATTTTATATGATATATTAGAGGACCTTGATACCTTCTCATCTCACCTTCGTTGAATCATCCCTTTAGAATCCTAGTTCTCATCCCTTGACTCTACCTACGCCAAATGTACTTGTCTTTCATCTATCATTTGGGATGCTTCCCTCAAGTCTTATCCTTGCATCATCCAATCCATCCCCTCTTCCCCAAAACTCAGATCTTGTCCCATGAATCCTTGGTATGACTTGGATTGTAAAACACTTCATCATTAGCTGTAGCATATGCCTTCTCTCTGATCTCCCCTAATACTCTGGTCTTAAGCCTCCTATTGTCACCTCCGCCACAAAAAATGCCTCTTTGTGTTACTTAGGAGATGTGAACTGTGCTTCCTTTCGATTTTCTTTGAAACACTTCTAGCACACTGTTTTCCTAGNCCTATTGTCCCCTCCGCCACAAAAAATGCCTCTTTGTGTTACTTAGGAGATGTGAACTGTGCTTCCTTTCGATTTTCTTTGAAACACTTCTAGCACACTGTTTTCCTAGACCACTCCTCCTTGCCATCAGACTTTAATCCTGTTAAGATTTCATATGCTTAGCTAGATATCATTAGTATTCAATTCAATTTCACAACAACAACATATGCAGGATCACTGAAAGAAACACAATCACATGATAGACATAGATTTATCCTGGGAAACACTAAAGGAGAAGAAAACCCAACAAAACTTCCTCTATATAGATGTATCAAAAGTACAAAGATAAAACCCCAAACATGTGCTCTTCCTCCTTGCAGATATGTCTCTCTCTCTCTCTCCTATGTGCTATACACAAGTGAGTGTGTGTTCAAATGAGGAACACAACTCTCTATTTATACTCTTTCTTACACTTGACTTTTTCCCTAATCAAGTCGGCCTTGACAAACTTACTGGGCCGAATTCACTTGGGAAGTCACAAAACAATATTATATTATATTCATGAGGGTTCTTAGGTTCTATTGACCCGACTTACAATGAAGGTCTTACCTTGAGACTCTATGATATGACCAAATACAATAGTAACATCCCGACGGAGGAATAAAACATCTCCCATGGGTTACATCAGTGAAATACATTTAGAATATTCTTTGAAATTACAATATTTCAACACCCCCCCTTAACGAGAAGAGTATTCTACTGACAACAACATCATCAAATCTAGGAGCAAGGAGAGAGAGAACATCTGCAACAACATCAATGTGATACATCTATACGTCATTGGAAGTTTTCAACAATCATCAGCAACTGAATCAGTTACTGAACATCAACATTTTTAGTATTGGAACATCATCTTCTACAATACTGAGCCTTCATCTTTGATCTTCATCTTCTGTGGCACTCGATCGCTTGATCCTTTGCAACAACACTTGATCAGTGTTCATCTTTGATCATCATCTTCTGCGGCACTCGATCACTTGATCCTTTGCAGCAACACTTGATCAGTCTTCATCTTTGATTTTCATCTTCTGTGGCACTCGATCGCTTTGAAGCACACGATCGTTCGATCCTTTGCAGTACTCGATCGTTCGATCCTTTGATTTTCATCTTTTGCAGCACTCGATCGCTTGACCCTTAGCAGCACATGATTGTTTGATCCTTTGCAGCACTTGATCGTTCGATCCTTTGCAGCAACACTTGATCTCTTAATCAACATCATCATTGGCAGCAACATAACCTGCAACACACATGATCCAATTGCAGGATGATCAATCCATATCACTTTAGCACATAAGTCCAAGGATGATGCAATCCTACAACCTTCTCGGAGACAAAAGTCTACGGATTCACTTACGGGATGATTGGTCCCTATCAATTTAGGAAATAAGTCCAAGGACGATGCAATCCTACAACCTTCTCAGAGACAAAAGTCTACGGATTCAATTACGGGAAGATTGGTCCCTATCAATTTAGGACATAAGTCCAATGATGATGCAATCCTACAACCTTCTCGGAGACAAAAGTCTACGGATACAATTACAAGATGATCGATCCCTATCAATTTAGGACATAAGTCCAAGGACGATGCAATCCTACAACCTTCTCGGAGACAAAAGTCTACTGTTATAATTACGGGTGATCGGTCCCTATCATTTTTGGACATAAGTCCAAGGACGATTCAATGCTACAACCTTCTCGGAGACAAAAGTCTACAGATACAATTTAGGACTAATGTCCAGTGATGATTCGAGGAGGGTCCATATCATCAACTTGCTCCCCCTTTTCGAGGAGGGTCCATATCATCAACCTGCTCCCCCTTTTCGAGGAGGGTCCATATTATCAACTTGCTCGCCCTTTTCGAGGAGGGTCCATATCATCAACCTGCTCCCCTACGAGGAAAGTCTTCAGCATCAACATCACTGTTACTCCTTACGAGGAAAGTCTTCTACATCAACATCACTGTTCCTCCGTACGAGGAAAGTCTTTTCGGACTACACCAAGCTTGTCATGGAAGTATTCAAGCTTTACTCAAGATAGAGGCTTGGTCAACACATCAACAACTTGCTCATCAGTACTCACATACTGGAGCTTTATAGCTCCCTTCTATACTATATCCCGTATATAAAAACATTGGTTTTCTATGTGCTTCCACTTATCATGGAACACTAGGTCCTCCGTCATCTTTATATAACTCTAGCTATCACATAGAATCACTGTCGTATCCAGCTCTAGATCAAATAGACCTGACATCAACTTCTGAAGCCATGTGGCTTAACAACTAGCAGAACAAGCTGCTATATACTCTGCTTTAGCTGTGCTGAGAGCAACACTGGACTGCTTCCTCCTAAACCATGAGTCCATGGCGGATCCTAGACGTTAACATCCACCTAAGATGCTCTTCCTGTCTGAGGTACTTTTAGCCCAATCTGGATCTGTATAACCAAACACTTTGTAGTCATGATCTCCATCATAGTATAGTCGAAAGTCTATCGTACCTTTTAGATACTTCATCACATGCTTTGTAGCTATCATGTGAACACGTCTAGGTTTAACTAGATACTGACTCAGGGTATTCACAACAAAGCATATATTTGGCTTGGTATTCATCAGATACATCAATGCCCCAATAATCTGTCTGTACTGAGTCACTTCCACTAATTCTAATGATTCATCCGATAATAACTTCAGGTTGGTATCCATGGGAGTGGCCATGGCTTTACACTCCATCATATCAAATCTTTTCAACATTTCCACAGCATACTTTCCTTGGTTAGGAAGGATTCCTTTTGGCCTCTGCCATACTTCTAGGCCTAGAAAATAGTGCATCAATCCTAGATCTTTCATCTCGAGTTCTTCAACGAGCTTCTTCTTGCATTCTGCAATTTGTTTCTCATTTCTTGTCAGAAACAAGTCATCCACATACAGTAATAGTATGACAGGTTCATCATTCATAACCTTAAAGTAAAGGTTAGGGTCGACTTTACTTTTGGTAAAGCCCAAGCTTGTCAAGAAGCTATCTATCCTTTCATGCCAAGCTCTAGGAGCTTGCTTTAGTCCATACAGAGCCTTCAACTTACATACGTGAGTTTGTTTGTTTTCGACTTCAAATCCTTGTGGCTGTTCAATGTATACTTTTTCCTCAATTACACCATTCAGGAAGGCTGTCTTTATATCCATTTGATGTAAACTCCACTTCATCATGGATGCAAGTGCCATGATGGTCTTGATGGAAGTGTACCTTGCTACTGGTGCAAATGTCTCTTCATAATCAATTCCCTTTTTTGAGAGAATCCTCTAGCCACAAATCTTTCCTTGTATTTTTCTATACTTCAATTAGTTGCATGCTTTATCTTGTGGATCCACTTGGAAGATACCACACTCTTGTTTTCGGGTTTGGGAACTATATCTCAAACATCCATCTTCATTATTGACTGGTATTCTTCCGTCATTGCTTCTACACATTCTTTCTTTTGTACAAATTCTTCATAACTGGTAGGTTCTTGATCTACAAGATCACATATCAAAGCTACATTACTTGAGAATGGCTTTGATCTTTTGCTCACTCTTGTGGAGCCTTCTGGAGCTCCATACTTGCTTGCTTCTTCTATGATTTCTCTTACCCAAGAAGATGTTATCCCTAAAGTTGAACCTAGACTACTAGAGTTCAAGCTCAAAGAAATCTTTAAAGATAATTCAATATTATAAAATCAAAATCAAAACAGAATTGGTATGTAATCAAAGATACAGGAAAATCAAATAACCATCATAGCGCTGTATGACATAAAATAAAATACAAAATTCAATAATATAAGTTTTTGAGATAATTATCAGATCCTATTTTTATGGATCAAATTTCTTCAAAAATAGCAAAGTCACGAGCATGAATTTATGGAATGGACGTGGTTCTGTCACTAAATGTTAAATGGTAAACTGTATTTTATCATAAGAATCATGTAATGGATTGTAATTGACCATACACAGGATAAATCATAAAAAATACAATTCATAAAAAGAACAAGACCAGCTCATAACCATAATCATATCAAAGTAAAACCTGTATTAAAGATGCAAAGAGTTTTATGTCTTACAGTGCACATCAAAATTGGATTCCCATCTCCGATTGCCACCCCTGTCATATCTAGCTACTATCCCTTATATACAAAACTTCTGAGTTTTTGAGATAATTATCAGATCCTATTTTTATGGACTGTATTTTATCATAAGAATCATGTAATGGATTGTAATTGACCATACACATGATAAATCATAAAAAATACAATTCATAAAAAGAACAAGACCAACTCATAACCATAATCATATCAAAGTAAAACCTGTATTAAAGATGCAAAGAGTTTTATGTCTTACAGTACATATCAAAATTGGATTCCCATCTTCGATTGCCACCCCTGTCATATCTAGCTACTATCCCTTATATACAAAACTTCTGAGTTTTTGAGATAATTATCAGATCTTATTTTTATGGATCGAATTTCTTCAAAAATAGCAAAGTCGATCTTTTTAAAACCGTCTTAATACAAGTGTAATACAAATAGAAATAAAAATAGACATCTGTCAAACCCTAATTGCTTTCAAAAGCCAACTATCATTCTAAGTCTAAAGACTCTTAGAAGCCTCTGCTTAAATAGTCAGATCACTTAAACCCTGGGATCTTTTTTGCAATCTGGCAAACTCAGCATCCTTGTTCTCCATTTGATTGTGTGCCTCTTTACTTTGGGTCTTCATGTGTTCATACTGCTTCTGGATGGCTCTCTTCTCTTTCAAGATGTCTTTAGATATAGAAAGTAGCTTTTGGTAATCTGCTTCTTTTTCCTCCAAGTCCTCTTGTAACCTTTTATTTGCAGTCATTAACTTCTCATTGATACTCTATAAAAACTTGGTTTGCTCTTTATATGTCTGTAGAGACTTTTTAATCTGGTTCAATTCTGGAGCTATTTCAATAGCTTTTTCTTTCATAAGAACTTCATCTTCTTGTGGAAACTTTGAGACTGAACAGTCTTCTGAATACACCTGTTTACTTGTGCAAAATATTTCAGGTATAGATCCTGCAACACCCTGAATATCAATGGAATTTTCATTATCTAAACAATATTGATCCTTGGACGTGTGTATAGTTTCCTCACTGAAAGAATCATTTACCATTACAATCTCTCCACAATCTTCATTTCTATTCTTTGGAATATGCACTAATTCCATTTCTGCCTGCATCTTACTCCTTAGCCTAGTCCTAGGCTTCAAACCAATGCCTTCTGGATTCAAAACCTGAACTCCTTCTTCATTCTTTGAAGTTATATTCTTCAAAACCATACTCAATGTTTCAGGGTTTTCATCTGTAACTGAAGCTTCAGGAAACAAATTATTTTGGTTTGGCTTTTCTACAAAACCCTTTCCTTCTGCTGTAACATGCTCTGTCTGTTCTTCATGATTTTTCGTTTGCTGGTTCAAGTCTTCTGTTACCCTTTTTCCCTTTTCTTTGGTCTTTTCTTCAAACCCTAACTCTGACAGAAAACTTTCCCAAGTTCGTCCTTCTTTATTCAATTGTGAAATCAACAATAATTTTATCAAACCCTGGTCGTATATAGAACGAGCAGTGTGTTCTGGATGTTGTGGGCTTGAACCCATGTAATCATCTTTTGCAGGCTTTTCAACAGATAAAATGGGAGATTAAGTTTTAAACTTCCATTGAGATGCATTAACAACCTTAAATGACATTTGAGGACTCTATCATAGCGACCTTCGCATGTAATATAATTTTGAACCATTTCCAAAGGAATTTTGCCAATTGGGTTTTATCTTACTTACATGAATACCATTCTTCCAATCCAACTTTTCAAACCCTGGCAAGAAGAACTCACCATAGTTGCCCTGAAAATCCTGCTGCTTAAACCACCTTTCTCCTTGTGCTGGAACCCCTATTGCTTCTGCAGTAGATTCTTCATTCACCATAGTCTTCAAACTCTTGAGCTGAACCACTCTCTCTTTGTAATTTTTGATGAAGGCCCTAGTCACCTGTGTATGATAACCCTGCAACTTTTCACAGAAGGAAAACCAACCCGCATTTCTCATTAACTGGGCTGACCTTGGAAATTGCAATATCCATTGTGTATTATTGGGTTCCAGTCTACAAATCAAACCTCCTGGTCTTCTTTTCACCAAAATATTTGCGTCTTCCTCTATTGCTACTATCGGCATTCTGCAAACTCTTTAAAATACAAACTACACAAACCTAATGGAAATTCGAAACAGTAGCATAAAACAGGTTCAATGAAATATGGAATATATCACTGTCAACACTGGTACCATTGTTCATCATATCAAATGCCTCGACTTCATACAAAGAACACTTGTGAAAGCAAATGAGTGACACGATCAACAAATTCATCATTTAGACATGCCTTCAAGGTATAATGATGATGCTTTAAACCATAGTACCAAGCCTGCCAAATGTATAATCTTTACCATGTGTTTGAATATATCCATATACCTTCGTTTCATTATCAAATTTAAAATGATATTATGAATAAAACCATCTGGCAGCGATGCAATATTCTAAGAAATGCTGCGAGTTTATATAACCCACTTTATAATTGATTTTATCATAAAATCTCTTGCTCTTAATACGAGTCCATAACTTTAAATAATAAATGATTTGAGCCTTCAAAAGAAATCACAATAAAATATAGAAATCATGACACACAAAGGTATAAAAAAGAAATAAGGTAATACTAAAGATACGAACTTAAAATAAAAAAAAAATTTAAAACCCTAGGATAAAAATGAAAAACAACCATAGAGATAACATCTGGCTCTGGCTGGGGATAAAGCTCTCCCTGTGAAGCTTTAAGAACATCTTGACCCGTGTCTTTAGAAATCTGCTAAAGTCATAATTTCTGTCTTATTGGGCTGGAGTCTTATTCACAAAACTTAAAATGATATATACAGTGAATATGTACAATGATCCTCTGCCTCTCAATATGTGTGAAAATACTTTAGAAAACGTCCATTGACTGGACCTGCAATCTCTTCACCATTCAAATTTTGCAAAACAAAAGTATTATTTCCCAGAATCTTGATCACTATAAAAGGCTCTATCCATAAATTATCGAACTTTCCATGCTTACCTTTTTCATCCTTTCGTGCATCCCACCTGAGAACAAGGTCACCCATTGCAAAAACATCTTTTTTAACTTTCTTATCAAAGCTTTCCTTCATCCTTTTTCTATGCATCTCAGCTGTATTTTCAATAGTTTCTCTCTCCTGTTACAATTGGATTATCTGAAACATTCTTCTTCTTATATCATCAGGTTCTTCCTTTATTTCCTACAGGAATTTAATTACTGGAGCAGCTAATTGAACATGAAACAAAGCATCAATTTCATATACCAATTGGAAAGGGGATGTCCCAATTGACTTCTTTATAGTTACTCTATCAGCCCAAAGAGCAAATTTTAATTTGGTATCCCAGCTCCTTTTATTTCAAATAACATTTCCTTGATACTGTTTACAATATTTTTATTACTGGATTCTGCTAATCCATTACCCTGTGGGTAATATGGTGTAGACTGTTTCAAGTTAATATTATTTTCTTCACAAAATTTCATCATCTTTTTTGATTTAAAAGCAGGAGCATTATCAGTAATTAATTTCTTAGGGCATCCAAATCTGCTAAGAATATTTTCCTGAAGGAAATTAATTATGACTTGTCCAGTTGCTCTCCTTGTGGGGATAGCCTCCACCCACTTAGTGAAAAAATCAGTGGCAGTTAAAATCCATTTGTGCTGACCGCTAGAAGAAGGATGAATTTCACCTATGAAATCTATACCCCACTGCTGAAATGGACAGTTTACTGTTATAGGCTTCAAAGGTAATGACTGAAGTTTATGCTTACCTGCAAACTTTTGACACTCCACACATGATTTGACTTGATGATACACATCTGAGAAAAGAGTAGGTCAATAATATCCTGCTCTTAGGATTTTAAATGCAGTTGCCTTCCAGTACTTGTGGCCACCACATACTCCACTGTGCAATTAAGCAGTAACAGCATCAACCTTTGATTTTTCCAAACACTTAAACAATATTCCTCTAGGATCCTTCCAATACAAGACCTGATCTATTAAAACATACTTCATTGCTTTAAGTTTTAATGATCTGCATTCATTTCTATTCAATTCTAGAGGGCATTGTAAGTATAAAAGGAAATATACAATGTCTTTATACCAAGCAGACTCACCATACTTGCTATAAATCTGCTGCTTATTGTATTCTGTTGCCATATCTTGTTTTGAATGTTTTGCCATCAAATGAAGATTTAATACCTGACAATTTGATTCTGTTAGAAGCTTAGCTAATCCCTGGCCTTTTACCAATTTTGTTGGTTTAATATCCACATCATATTCCATAACCTTTGCTATCCATCTACCTCTTTTTCCCTCACTGTCAGGTTGTGCTAAAATCTCCTTGACTGCTGAACTTGGAACATATGCCAAAATCTTGGAATGTAAAACATATATTAGGAAAAATTTGAGAGATTTAACTAATGCATATGCTTGCTTTTCCATTGTATTATATTTAAGTTCTGAATCTCTTAATGTTTTACTGAAAAAAGAAATTGGTTGTTCCAAGCCATCTGAATTCTTTTGCAATAACACAGCAGCTATAGTATCTTCAGGTGTAAATGAAAAAATTGCAAAATCCTTTGTATAATTTGGAGCTATCAATACTGGTGCTTTTATTAATGCATGCTTTATGGCTTCAAATGACTGTTTAGCTTGGTCTGACCATTTAACTTCCCTATACTTCTTGAGCATCTCAGTGATATGTTTGATAATTTCTGCGAAATTAGGAATAAACCATCTTAAAAAATTGATTTTTCCAATGAAAGATTGAATCTCCTTTTTATTTCTAGGAATACTAATTTTGAAGATGGCTTTTACTCTCTTTGGATCTATTTTGATTCATTCAGCAGAAACAATATGCCCTAACAACTTACCTTCTGTCATAGCAAAGAGAGACTTTTTTGGGTTTAATGATAAACCAAATTTTCGGCACTTAATAAAAATCTATCTTAAATGTTTCAGATGATCTTCATCAGACTCGGAGAAGACTGTAATATCATCTTGGTATATTACTACAAATTTTTCATTCTCCCTCACAAAGGCTATATCCATAGCCCTCTGAAAAGTGGCACTTGCGTTCATAAGCCCAAAAGGCATTTTATCATACATAAAAGTCCCCCATGGAGTTGTGAATGCTGTTTTTTCTCTATCTTCACACTGTACTGCAATCTGGTTATAACCAGAAAGACCATCAATCATTGAAATTCTATGAGATCCTACAACTCTCTGCAAAATCTGATCAATTTTTGGTAATGAATAATTGTCTTTTAAACAAGATCTGTTTAAGTTGCGGAAATCAACACAAACCCTTATTTCTCCATTTTTCTTACGTACAGGCACCGAATTTGCAATCCATGATGAATATCTCAGAGGTAAAATAATTTTTGCATCTAATAATTTCTTTACCTCCTTTTCAATTACTGGCAGCAATGCTGGGTTAAGCGTTCTAAGTTTCTGTTTAAAACGCTAAGTATTTGGTTTCAAAGGAATTTTATGCTGAATTATGCTAGTGTCATAAGTTCTTAAATCTTGATATGACCAAGCAAAAATGTCCACAAATTCTTTCAGCAAACCAATATATTTTTTCTTTTCCTTCTCCTTCTCTGATAGTGATTTTGACATTTTTATCATTTTAGGCTGATCTCCAGAACCAATGTTATAATCTATAACATTCTCTTCAGTGGTCTGCAAGGTGGGCTTCAACAACGTATCATCCGTTGAAAACAACCTCTCAAGTGGAACAAGTCCCTTAGGAATGAAATTTCCTTTTAATTCAACAATCTTATGATCAGCTATCGAATCATTTCTACAAAGTTCATTTTCCATTAATTCAAAATCCTATTCTTGATCAACTAAGTCATCTGAAAATTCACCTACTAACTCTAGAAATTCTTTTGTCTCCTGATCATCATGAAAAACTTTCCAGTGTTTGATGTCATCTGGAACAGATGGTCTGTATCTCACATCAATTGGATACTTCAAATGTGTTACTTTTGGAACCTTAAAATAGGCTGCTGCTAAGGCTAGGGAATCAACTGTTTTATTATATTCTCTTGGAACAAAAGTTATATTGAAAGCTATAAAGAAATTTTCAATTAAATCTCAAGCCTCATTTTCTATAAACTTTAAATAAATATTGCTTTACTTGGTAAACACTCTTTACTTCCTGAATTACTAATTCGGAGTCGCCAAATACAACAATCTCTTTAATACCCAAGTCTTTTGTTGCTCTTAATCCAAGAATCAAAGCCTCATACTCAGTAGTATTATTGGTTGTTTTAAATTCCAATTTGTACATAAGAGAAATGACCTCACCTCTAGCTGAAATCAATAACACTCCTGCTCTTGCTCCTGCTCTATCCTTACTTGATGCACCATCAAAATACATCTTGCCATAAACCATCTGGTTTTTCTTTCTTTATTTGAACTGGAATATCTTTATGTACTTGTAAAACTCCTTCAACTTCATCGCTTAATTGCAACATACAAGAACCAAGGTTCTCATCAATTGAATAAATTGGATGATTATTAGGGTGTTTACTATCACTTACCAAATATGCCATCTGTACTTCTCTGTAAAGTCTTCTGAATTCTCTTCCAAATATTGGAATTGTAGCATATGAAAGATCCATTTGCAGAGTTCCTCCCACTCTCTTTGCCCTAGATCTAGACAATAACATACCAAATTTAGGAGAAATATCTGCTACAACTATATTCATCAATACACTCTTCATAGGTATTTGAGTTAAATTCACCACCAGATCTTCAATAACCCCAATACACTTCACTGCCCTAGAATCAAATGCATACAAATCATGATATGGTCTAGTAACACTCATCCCTAAAGCTTCCATGACTGCTTTTGGCATGAGGTTATATGAAGCTCCTGAATCTAGAAGACAATTGTGTAGTAGTTGATCATGCATTGAAAGAGTTACATAAAAAGGAGGAGGATATTCTGAATTATCATCAGGTTGATCAAAAGTTTTTGACCCCACAATGATTGTAGGTTTTTCATCTTGCAAATTAATTTCATCAAATGGGATAGGATTCATTGGATTTTTAGAAGTTTTAAAAGCTACTTTTCTGTAAGCTTTGTTCTTAATCTACTCTGTTAGAGGAACAGGGATCTTAACCTTATTAAGTTCATCCTCCAAATTGAACCCACCTATGGCTTTATTCACCTCCTCAAGACTTACCACTTCATCTCTTTTCTCTTTTACAATTTGTTTCTGATTTGAAGACATATTTTGTTTAAGAGGATGAACTTTCACAATCTTTTTAGCCTGTGCTGCATTTTTTACCCTTGATCTAAGACCATATGATTTTTGTGGAATTTCTTGACAAATTTCAGGCATGGACATTTGATAATCATTTTCTTCATAATGATCTAGTACTGTGGCATAATGATAATCAGCTTTAGTCAAAAAATGAGAAGAAGAATCATCATCAAACTGACTAATGTTGTGTTCCTGTTCTTCCAAATCATCTAACTCTCCTTCATCTATTTCATATGATTCATCATCTCTCACATTATTATTTTGAAAAGGAGGTTGAATCCTCTGTTCTTCATTTTCTTGCCTCTCCCTCTGAATATCATTATTTCGTCTTTTTCTTGGCAAGAACCTAGGGGCAAAAAGTCTTCTGAACTGATTTTGATTTCTTTCTCCTTCAGGTATAGGTTTGTTTTGATTTTTATTTCCCAACTCCAACCTATCAATCTTAATAGACAAATTTTTAATGATTTTATTCATTTCATCCATTTTACTGTCTGAAGATCTTCCTGTAGGATTGGATGCAATGATTTCTTTTTTACCTTTTTTATCTACGGTTTGATATTTTGTTTCCTCTTTGAATTTGTTTGAAGCCAAAATATTAGACTCTACTTCCAATGCTGCATCTTGCATTTTTTGAAGTGACACAGATTTTCTTTCCCTCAACAACAAAGAAAACCCATGATCAAAAGAGTTTGCATAAGTTAACTTTGCTGATGTCTTGGAGGGTTTTATTTCAGCTGGTATTCTACTGTACATTTTATTGAACCTTTTAGAAAAATCCCCCACAACTTCATCTTTCTTTCTTTTCAATGATCCAAACTCTGTAATGTAGTATAAATAATCTTTAGTATGTCCCCATTGTCTCATGAACACTTCTTCTAAAGCATCTATACCATCTATAGAGTTTGGTGGTAATTCTCTAAACCATTTTCTCACTTCACCATCTAAACTTTGAACAAAACCCCTCATCCAAACATCTTCATTTTCAAAATTTTGATTGTCTGCATAACTCAAGTATGTATTCCAGTGTTCTTCTGCAGTAACCTCTCCTTGACCATTAAATCTCTGAAGATATTTCTGGTAATCTCCTCCTGGGAGAGCATTGAGAGGCTGGGGCAAAACTAGTGGGACATATCTTGCTGCTACGGTGCTACCATAGCAGCCATCCTATTTTGACGTTGAGCCATTCTAGGGCTGGTAATATTTGAACTTGAATTACACTGATTGGTGCTTGAATGTTGTGATGTAGGAGGCAAATTACTAGGATTTGGTTGATTCACTGGCATGGGGTCTTAACAAAAGGTATATGGGTTGAAAACAAAGAAGAAGCTCTTGTCTGCAATGCTTCAAGTTTAACCTCCTCAGACAACAAAGGATTTGTGAAAACTTGGAAATTGTCAATTTGAGAAGGGGTAAATAGCAGATCTAATTCTTCTTTTCCTTTCTCAGAATGTGGATCAAAAGAAGGAACAGGGAAAGATGAAGATTCAGGAATCTCCAAGGCTGAAGGATGTTTAAATTTTTCTAATGAGGTAGAGCTTAACCTTCTCCTAGCCTCTTTTAATATCTGTTCAGGATCTGAGACTCCTGGATTTAAAGGTGATGAGGGATTTCCTTGAGTTCCTATCCTTTTTGAAGCCACTGTAACTTTCTGTAGGTGACTGATGTAGTCTATAACAGGTCTCACTGATCTTGTTACCTTCCAAAATCAGATACATAAGGATGTCGAATACCTAGGGAAGATGTGCTTTCGTTTCTTCATCTCCGACAACGGCGCTAGAAGATGTTATACCTAAAGTTGAACCTAGACTACTGGAGTTCAAGCTCAGAGAAATCTTTAAAGATAATTCAATATTATAAAATCAAAATCAAAACAAAATTGGTATGTAATCAAAGATACAGGAAAATCAAATAACCATCATAGAGCTGTATGACATAAAATAAAATACAAAATTCAATAACAAGAGGAATACGAGCATGAATTTATGGAATGGACGTGGTTCTGTCACTAAATGTTAAATGGTAGACTGTATTTTATCATAAGAATCATGTAATGGATTGTAATTGACCATACACAGGATAAATCATAAAAAATACAATTCATAAAAAGAACAAGACCAACTCATAACCATAATCATATCAAAGTAAAACCTGTATTAAAGATGCAAAGAGTTTTATGTCTTACACTACACATCAAAATTGGATTCCCATATCAGATTGCCACCCATGTCATATCTAGCTACTATCCCTTATATACAAAACTTATAAGTTTTTGAGATAATTATCAGATCCTATTTTTATGGATCAAATTTCTTCAAAAATAGCAAAGTCACGAGCATGAATTTATGGAATGGACGTGGTTCTGTCACTAAATGTTAAATGGTAAACTGTATTTTATCATAAGAATCATGTAATGGATTGTAATTGACCATACACAGGATAAATCATAAAAAATACAATTCATAAAAAGAACAAGACCAACTCATAACCATAATCATATCAAAGTAAAACCTGTATTAAAGATGCAAAGAGTTTTATGTCTTACACTACACATCAAAATTGGATTCCCATATCAGATTGCCACCCCTGTCATATCTAGCTACTATCCCTTATATACAAAACTTCTGAGTTTTTGAGATAATTATCAGATCTTATTTTTATGGATCGAATTTCTTCAAAAATAGCAAAGTCGATCTTTTTAAAACCGTCTTAATACAAGTGTAATACAAATAGAAATAAAAATAGACATCTGTCAAACCCTAATTGCTTTCAAAAGCCAACTATCATTCTAAGTCTAAAGACTCTTAGAAGCCTCTGCTTAAACAGTCAGATCACTTAAACCCTGGGATCTTTTTTGCAATCTGGCAAACTCAGCATCCTTGTTCTCCATTTGATTGTGTGCCTCTTTACTTTGGGTCTTCATGTGTTCATACTGCTTCTGGATGGCTCTCTTCTCTTTCAAGATGTCTTTAGATATTGAAAGTAGCTTTTGGTAATCTGCTTCTTTTTCCTCCAAGTCCTCTTGTAACCTTTTATTTGCAGTCATTAACTTCTCATTGATACTCTATAAAAACTTGGTTTGCTCTTTATATGTCTGTAGAGACTTTTTAATCTGGTTCAATTCTGGAGCTATTTCAATAGCTTTTTCTTTCATAAGAACTTCATCTTCTTGTGGAAACTTTGAGACTGAACAGTCTTCTGAATACACCTGTTTACTTGTGCAAAATATTTCAGGTATAGATCCTGCAACACCCTGAATATCAATGAAATTTTCATTATCTAAACAGTATTGATCCTTGGACGTGTGTATAGTTTCCTCACTGAAATAATCATTTACCATTACAATCTCTCCACAATCTTCATTTCTATTCTTTGGAATATGCACTAATTCCATTTCTGCCTGCATCTTACTCCTTAGCCTAGTCCTAGGCTTCAAACCAATGCCTTCTGGATTCAAAACCTGAACTCCTTCTTCATTCTTTGAAGTTATATTCTTCAAAACCATACTCAATGTTTCAGGGTTTTCATCTGTAACTGAAGCTTCAGGAAACAAATTATTTTGGTTTGGCTTTTCTACAAAACCCTTTCCTTCTGCTGTAACATGCTCTGTCTGTTCTTCATGATTTTTCGTTTGCTGGTTCAAGTCTTCTGTTACCCTTTTTCCCTTTTCTTTGGTCTTTTCTTCAAACCCTAACTCTGACAGAAAACTTTCCCAAGTTCGTCCTTTATTCAATTGTGAAATCAGCAATAATTTTATCAAACCCTGGTGGTATATAGAACGAGCAGTGTGTTCTGGATGGGCTTGAACCCATGTAATCATCTTTTGCAGGCTTTTCAACAGATAAAATGGGAGATTAAGTTTTAAACTTCCATTGAGATGCATTAACTACCTTAAATGACATTTGAGGACTCTATCATAGCGACCTTCGCATGTAATATAATTTTGAACCATTTCCAAAGGAATTTGCCAATTGGGTTTTATCTTACTTACATGAATACCATTCTTCCAATCCAACTTCTCAAACCCTGGCAACAAGAACTCACCATAGTTGCCCTGAAAATCCTGCTGCTTAAACCACCTTTCTCCTTGTGTTGGAAACCTTATTGCTTCTGCAATAGATTCTTCATTCACCATAGTCTTCAAACTCTTGAGTTGAACCACTCTCTCTTTGTAATTTTTGATGAAGGCCCTAGTCACTTGTGTATGATAACCCTGCAACTTTTCACAGAAGGAAAACCAACCCGCATTTCTCATTAACTGGGCTGACCTTGGAAATTGCAATATCCATTGTGTATTATCGGGTTCTAGTCTACAAATCAAACCTTTTGGTCTTCTTTTCACCAAAATATCTGCGTCTTCCTCTATTGCTACTTTCGGCATTCTGCAAACTCTTCAAAATACAAACTACACAGACCTAATTGAAATTTGAAACAGTAGCATAAAACAAGTTTAATGAAATATGGAATATATCACTGTCAACACTGTCAACACTGGTACCATTGTCCATCATATCAAATGCCTCGACTTCATACAAAGAACACTTGTGAAAGCAAATGAGTGACACGATCAACAAATTCATCATTTAGACATGCCTTCAAGGAATAATGATGATGCTTTAAACCATAGCACCAAGCCTGTCAAATGTATAATCTTTACCATGTGTTTGAATATATCCATATACCTTCGTTTCATTATCAATTTTAAAATGATATTATGAATAAAACCATCTGGCGGCGATGCAATATTCTAAGAAACGCTGCTAGTTTATATAACCCACTTTATAATTGATTTTATCATAAAACCCTAGGATAAAAATGAAAATAAAGAAAAAATATAAAACCCTAGGATAAAAATGAAAAACAACCATAGAGATAACAGTAGGTTTTCTCTTTCGTGATATATTTATAGTAGGAGGTTCTTGAGGTTTTATCATATCATGGTTCTTTGAAGTGTCATTTTTAGGGGAGGGTGCAGCTTCTACATTTCTGGGAGGTGCATCTTCTTCATTTACTTCTTCATGCTGACACTTTTTGGATCTCTTGAGAGCTGCTTCTTCGTCAAATGTGACATACCTACTAATTTCCATGTGATAGAATCCCATAATGTATATTCTAAAGGCTTTGGAGACTTCACAGTATCCAACAAATAATCCCTTCTTTTCGGAAGGGTCCAACTTGGTTCTCTTTTCTTTTGGAATGTGAATATATACTGGACAACCAAATATTTTGGGATGGCTTACTTCAGGCTTCTTTTTTGTGAACATTTCTTTAGGAGTCTTGAATCCAAGGGCACTATGAGATAATCTATTATCTACATATACAATTGTTCTTGCTGCTTCAGTCCATAAATGCAGGGGAAGATCTTGATCATGTATCATTGTCTTCACTGCTTCCATAATGGTCCTGTTCTTTTTTTTCGCAATGCCATTCTGTTGAGGATTGTAGGGAGTGGTTAGTTCCCTCTTGATTCCAACTTCTTTACAAACGGCTTCAAATTCTTTTGAAGTATATTCTCCACCATTCTCTGTTTCAAGTCTCTTGATTCTTCTTTCTGATTGATTCTCTATTAAGGCTTTGAATTCTTTGAATTTTTTGAATACCTCATCCTTTGTTTTCAAGAAACATATCCAAGTCTTTCTTGAATAGTCATCAATAAATGTAACATAATATTCAAAACCACTCAAAGATGTGGAAGGCATTGGACCACATACACCAGAATGAATTAATTCCAATATACCTTTAGTCTTTGTTTCACTCTTCGGAAATGGATTCTTGATATTCTTCCCTCTTGCACATCCTTTGCAGGTGCCTTCATGATCGATCTTCAAATCTGGTAAACATGTTACTACTTTGCTCACGTGGGGTAGTGCTTTGTAGTTGATGTGAGCAAGCCTCCTATGCCATAGTTCACTTGGGCTAGTGATCTCATGAAACAAGGGTTGTTTCCAAATGTCCCTTGAGTTTATATAATCCTCCTTCTTCACCAATGACAATTGCATCTTCAATTGATTTTCCTTTGGGCCACATAAGTACTTTGTCCATCTATAAATGCAACCCTATATCCTTTCTTATCTAATGTTGAGATAGAAAGTAAGTTCTTCTTCAAACCTAGTACATATAAGACTTCCTTCATTCTCATGGGAGTTCCAGAATCAAGCTTATAGCTTGCTTCACCAATACCTTTGATAGGATATTGATAGTCATCTCCTAACGATACTTTCTGAGGAGAGTTCTTCTCTTCAAGTTTTGACAGAGTTTATTCTGTCTTGTCATGTGCTTTGAAGCACCACTATCAATAAGCCATGTATCTTCTCCATGCATGACAGACCCAGAGAGTGTAGAGAATAGTAGATACTGTTGCCGCCTTTCACACACCTGGGTCACGTGGTAGAAATCTTCAAGCCACTCGGTGTGTATTTGGGGGCAAGTCTCGAGTCAAGGTTGTCACCTTGTTCTTGACTCCTCCGTTTAGGCTCAACTCCTAACGAAGCCAAGGGGGGTAGACCCTATTAAGTTACTAAGGCTAAATTACTTAGTACGGTGATGTTAAACTGAATGAGTCACTTAGGAGTTTGAAATTTAACCATAAACAACCATAGATGACAAGATACAAAATGAGCGCATGAAAGCACAATGCTGAGACACAATATATATATATAGCAAGAAAATAACCAGTGCCTTAAAATGGAGTCAAAAGAAAATCAATGTACTTGCATGTGCTTGGAGTGAATGTTTTGCAATTGCCTCTTGGTACATTTTAAGTTAATGTGAAATATGAATTGATTAAAATTAGGCGAAGGGGTGGACTCCAGATATACCCGAGAGTACTTGGAGTATGTCCAAAACTAAACCTTCACGGCTACCCGCAAGGAATATGTGGGCTGAATGGAGTCTCTGGGGCTATTGTTCATAACGCACCTGTTAGGGTGTGACATAGATCGGCGCCCCGAGGTCACTTTTTAGGAGTTCCCGCTTCTTCTGGGTATTTTTCCACCGTAATGGTTTGATCTAGGTGTTGGATTTTCACCTGATGGTTTGTCAATTTGGGAGAGTGAGTCCTAATTATTCTAGTCACTCAAATGCTTTTGATACAGCTTGACTGATCAGACGAACCGCAGCCAAGTGCAGAGCATACACATCGGAGTCTTGTTAATTTTAGTAAATTTTAAAATGGGTGTTCTTGTTAAAAAGAAAACCCTCCAGGAACCTTTTTCGATCCAAGTAGATCTCAATCGGGGAATCAAGGAGGGGTTAATTTTATATAAGCTGAAGAAACAAATGATGAAAAGGAAAACACAAATACACAATTCCGGTTTTCTAATTAGTCCTACCATGCATCTCTTTCCCCTTTCGAGTCAATCGGGAAGTCGTGGGGTAAGTATTAAGATTACTTTGAAATATCAAATATGGAATATGAAATTGATAATGAATCAAAGTATACTACCTTGCAGATTAGAGCTACGCTAGTTTGAAAAGATATGAACAAAAAGTAAAAAAAATGACACCGACGCAAATCCCTCCAGGGGGGATGGGGAATGGGCTCGAAAGAGCCTATTCAAAAAATATTTTTATTACCAGAGGTTACAATATCAACACACTGATATGATGCCTCTTGATTCTTATATAGAATGAAATCAAGAGCTTACAAAGTGCGAAAATTAAAGATTTCATTCAAAAAGGGAGACCCCTGGGGGGATTTAGAGGCCCAAAAGTCACTTTCGAGCAGCAACTCCTCCTTTTTTCTATTATGTTTGCTAAAAACCAGCAAGCTTATTAGACTGAAAGATGCCCAAAAGCGCTTTGAAAGTACCTTTGGGTCAGCTTACTTTTAACCAAAAAATGCCAAGTAAAAACTAGTTAAAAAAGGTAAAAAAGGAACCAAGGAAAGCAAGCTTTCCTTGGGATCTTGGCTTGCCTTTTAGGCAACCAATATGATGTGCACTGATTGCTAGATTTATCTTTTATAACAACAAACAGAAATCTAATGCATGCAAGCTACAAATTTTCTTTAAAATTCCATGCAAAAATGCCGATTTCCCTAAAGCTAGATCTAGAATGCTTATGAAACCTTTTAAGAGCAAGATCTAGACTATGGGCTTTGAGAAGATAGATCTATGTTAAATTTACTTTTAAGATGATAGATTTAAACAAAATCAAATCTATGAACAAAATAACCGGGTAAAAGAGTTGATTTTGAGGGAGGAAGAGGAGGAGAGAAATGCTGGTTTCCTTGAAGATCCACAGTGGAGCTTTCAGGTGGAATGTCGAGGGACTATGCCTTTGGAAGGTTTTGGAGAGAGTGAAGAAGCAAACTAGATCAACATCCTCTCCAATCTGGGAACCTGTAGCTCAGCTGAAATAAAAAAACTTGCCGAAAAACTTGTGAGATCCGATTAGTACATACACAAAGATTCAGAATAACATGCATATAAGCTTATAGAACATGCTGAATCTAGATCTCTAAACATGCATCAAAGGAAAGAGATGGCCAATAAACTTATTGAAAAGTACCTTTCCTATCAAGATCATAATAAGCTTATTATCAATCTTAGCAACGAATCCACAAGCAATTAGCAAATTTTGAACACAGATACAGGTTACCTCAGTAAAAAAATGGCAATGATCATCCACACATACAATGGCACAACACCGTCTTGCCTCCAAAGCTTCTCTTTATTTCAAATGAACAATAACAACAGTACAATAGCAACAACACCTCAATCCCAATTTTAACTAGCTTGGAAGATGAGGCTTATGCTTGGATATATACAAAAACTAGGAGATCTAGCCCAAGGGGCACAAATCCCAAGGAGATAGACCAAATCAGCTGATGGAGAGTGAATCAATGCAGATCTGAAGCTGAACTAAGCCAGATCTAAGTCTCACTGAGTGCAATTGTCAATCGGAGAGCCGATCTGACTGACACCTCAACCTGTTGACTGAAGCATCCACCAAAACTCATCCAGATGAGCCAAAACGTGTGGAGGAGAGAGGGAGGGCGAAATTCCCCATAAAGGATGCTGAAGATCAACTTTGGATCTGATTTGATCACCTCCTTCAGTCAAGGATTTGTCAGATCTAGTCAATTTGGTTCAGATCTGATCGATTTCAATCAATTCGGCTGAGAATCCACTGATCTATGATTTTGGATTTGCTCCATTATTTATCAATTTATTAATTAAAATAATCAATAATTGATTTTTGGGGCTTTCTGTCCTGAGTGATGGAAAATCACTCAAAACTAGGAAATAGTGGGTCCATGGGTTTACATGGTGCTCTTAGCTTGAAAATGAGCACCTACATGACTGAAACTGATTATTTGGCCCACTTTTATTACAAAATCAATTTTTCCAATTAAACTATTAAAAAACAGCCTAAGTTTTGGAAAAATTAAATTTTAATGAAAAACACTGAAAAAACTAAAAATTTGAAAAATTGAAAAAAACCTAGGGGGACTTAGACATGTTCATATGACTCGACCATGATGTCTAGCATGTTTATATACATTGACACATAGACTCTAATAACCTCAATAGGCCTAAATGCCAAGTCGACCACCCCAACTTTGGAGGTATGGAGTGAAAAACTCAGAAATTATCAGTCGTTTTTTCAACAACCAATAATAACCAAGGGAAAAAACACCCTGGGCTGATCGGATTGACAAATAAAGTTTAAGAGACCGAGTCTTTTACAGACACTATCACGCTAGAACATTTATTACAATTCCCCCATGGGGTATGAACATGTGATATAGTACAACAAGCACTTCCCAGAAGTACTTCCAAAGGTCTTCTGAAGTCCGAACAAGTTATCCTTGTCCGGTTCACCAGGCTCACTTGATAAAAAAACACTAAGTACAACTTAGGTGGCAACATTCTGGCTCCAACTGTGGGACGTGTGCTCGATCTGGTCTTTAAGGCAAGGAGAGGATACGAGAACACCAGTATCTCTGGTTTATATACCTTGTAAAAACATCTCAACTTGACAAGAAAAACCTCAGTAGCACAAGTTTTATAAAGAACCAAATGAACCATTAAGCTGATTTATTTAAACAAAATAAATGTAATTGACTAAAAGAATCAAAGTTTTATTATAGCTAAGTATAAAATAGACATGCAGAAAGTAAATGCTCTCTTTCAAGGAGCTTATTTTCCTATTCTAAGCATGATATAAAAAGGGTTAAGTGTAATCAGAAATCCAATGTAACCACCTAAGCATTTTATTAACATAAATTTTTTTGTCTCTTGTCTTTGGTTACCAGCCAAAGTAAGGATACTTTATTCAGAAAATGCAAACCTGCGTGATGATTCAGAATGGGCAGGATGGATGGGAGATCATAGGCATGAATAATGTCATAAAAATTCATCCCCAACTTGTATGTGCTCATGCAGGTTGCTTCTATCCATGACTGGATAGGACTGATATACCAATCAGAATGATGAGGCAGACTGACTACATCATCATACTGATCACCGAGGCTTATCAAATGAACTCGTTGCACAAGCCCCAAGTAGCTCCAAATCATAAAGAACCTCTATATGTGAAAAAGATGGCTGAGACTGATATTCCACTGACTGCATCACATCTGACTTTTCACAACACTGCTTCTCAATGTCTTCATTATTGATACCCTTGTGCGGCTCTGCATGATATGACTCTGAATGATCACATGAAAATTCTAAATGCTCCTCTTCCATACTAAGGTTTTCCAAGGTCTCCAGATCCATGCTTCCCTCTATGGAAGTATAGTAGATTGGACTTCCACAAATTTCTAAATAGACACTCCCCTTGTTGGATATAGCATAGATAGGATTCTTAATAAGATATCCACAAAAATCCCAATAGTCATCACCATCATCTATGTTAGATGTGATGGATTCCCCATTGCTGATATCAAGTTTTCTTTGTCTTCATTACTGATATTGATATATGGCTCAAATTGATCATGTGGATAAACTGCATGCTCCTTTTTCATATCAAAGTTTCCCAAGGCCACATGGTCCATGCTCTCTCCTTTAGATATGCCATAGATAGAAAAATCAACAAAACCATCAAAAGTTTCTAGTTCATTATTTTCCTCTTTATTCATGTCATAGACCGGATTTTCCATGAATGTCTAGGACTCCTCATCAATATCTTTGTTGGGATAAGGGAGTCTTTGTCACTTGTATCATGCTCCAAGCTATACTTGTCCTCATTTTCATACTCATCTTCTTCAGAGAAAAGGTCACAAGGCAGTAAACCTTCCAGATTGTCATCATTATATGGAGAACACGTAGGAGTCCCATCATGTACATTACAGTGTTCATCATAAGTTTCACTATAAGATTTTGCAATGGTTTCATCCTTAGGCGTGTACTGTTTAGCTGGTGACAAAGGGTAGGCCTGGCCTACCATGTATACATGATCAGACTCGCCTAATGTTGTTTCCTGATTACTGACCTCGGCCATTCCATGTTCTATAACCTGGTTTGCTATATAGCAAGTGCTTTCTTGGTGGAATTGATCACAAGGTCTACACCATGGAATGACTTCTTCTACCAGGTTAGTTGAGTCTAACTGGTTTGGAATCCTAGGTTCTTGCTGAGGAGTTTTCTTCTGATACACCTGATTTCGTTTAGGCTGAAAGTTCCTAGGTCCATTATTTCTTTCCATTGTGATTATTCTGTTCTAAATATGATTCAGTTGTGCAGACTGATTTGCCATGATTTGGTTTTGACTAGTAACCAATTCTTTTATCATGTTAGTTACCTTTTCCATGGGGTCTTTGGAGGTTTCCTTTTTCTCTAATTCAATGGATTTTCCCTTCTCTTTGTTGTATGAAGTGTTTTCCCTAGTGTAACCTGGAATGTTGAATTTGCCTGAAGACTGCATATTCTTTTCTATTTTCCCGGCCAATTCTTGAGCAGTTTTTAGTGTGGCCGGCTCTTTTTCTCTTAACTGGTACCTCAAATCACTAGTGAAAGCTTCAATGTAAGATATGAGGATGGAGGCATCCTTTGGCTTGATTTCGTTAGGGAGGTCCGCAACCACACGCTTGAACTTAGTGTTAAATTAATCCATGGTTTCATTCTCCATCTTCTTAATGTTATGAAGGGGAGCAAGCAGATGTCTTGGTTCTTTCTTTCTTCCCCATTTCTTCTTAAAACCCTCTAGGAATTCACTAAGAGTTTTATATGAATCATCATCTAGGTCGAGGTACCATTCTTTAACATCATCTTCTAAGGATAAAGCAAAGAGCTTCATTTTGACATCGTCATGGTCATGGGAAGCATCATTGCAATAACTGACCAGGTGCTTTTCAAACTTTCGAAGGTGAGACTTGGCAGTGATGGCATTATTGCCCTGAAATATGGGGAGCTTCTTGATAGCATCTTTTGGAATGGCATGGGGAGCACCTGCTATCTGAGAAAAGTCAAGGGGTTTGAATAATTCCGTCATTTCTTGAGATTGGTGAACATGACTCTACAAATATGTGATGGATATCTGAGAGGGATTGGTCTCGTAAATCTTCAAGGTTTCTACGAGAAGTCTGCCTATTCAATCTTTCCCTAATAAACCTTTCGGGATCAGGGAGAGGATTGAATAATTGTCGGCGGTTTTTTCGGGTAGAAATTCTTGAAGGGATGTTAGACAGTGGAGTCGCCAGATGGATCGAGTTTTAATTTTTACGTTTTTTAAAGACAAGATCAATCAAATTAATTTTTTATCTTTTTAGTTGTTTAGAAAAAAGTTAAGCTAAGTCGTACCCGAGAATAAAAAGATTTATCCTCGGCAACACCGCCAAAAAATGTTGTCACCTTTCACACACCTGGGTCACGTGGCAGAAATCTTCAAGCCACTCGGTGTGTCCTTGGGGGCAAACCTCGAGTCAAGGCTGTCACCTTGTTCTTGACTCCTCCGTTTAGGCTCAACTCCTAACGGAGCCAAGGGGCGTAGACCCTATTAAGTTACTAAGGCTAAAATACTTAGTACGGTGATGTTAAATTGAATGAGTTACTTAGGAGTTTGAAATTTAACCATAAACAATCATAGATGACAAGATACAAAAATGAGCGCACAAAAGCACAATGCTGAGACACAATATATATATATATATATAGCAAGAAAATAACCAGTGCCTTAGAATGGAGTCAAAAATAAAATCAATGTACTTGCATGTGCTTGGAGTGAATGTTTTGCAATTGCCTCTTGGTATGTTTTAAGTTAATGTGAGGTATGAGTTGATTAAAATTAGGGGAAGGGGTGGACTCCAGATATACCCGAGAGTACTTGGAGTATGTCCAAAACTAAACCTTCGCGGCTACCCGCAAAGAATATGTGGGATGAATGGAGTCTCTGGGGCTATTGTTCATAACGCACCCGTTAGGGTGTGACAGAGATCGGCGCCTTGAGGTCACTTTTTAGGAGTTCCCGTTTCCTTTGGGGTATTTTGCCACCGTAATGGTTTGATCTAGGTGTTGGATTTTCATCTGATGGTTTGTCAATTTGGGAGAGTGAGTCCTAATTATTCTAGTCACTCAAATAGTTTTGATACAGCTTGACTGATCAGACGAACCGCAGCCAAGTGCAGAGCATACACACTGGAGTCTTGTTAATTTTAGTAAATTTTAAAATGGGTGCTCTTGTTAAAAAGAAAACCCTCCAGGAGGATCTTTCGATCCAAGTGGATCTCAATCGGGGAATCAAGGAGGGGTTAATTTTAGAAACGCTGAAGAAACAAATGATGAAAAGGAAAACATAGATACACAATTCCGGTTTTCTAACTAGTCCTACCATGCATCTCTTTCCCCTTTCCGATCAATTGGGAAGTCATGGGGTAAGTATTAAGATTACTTTGAAATATCAAATATGGAATATGGAATTGATAATGAATCAAAGTATACTACCTTGCAGATTAGAGCTACGTTAGTTTGAAAAGATATGAACAAAAAGTAAAAAAAATGACACCGACGCAAATCCCCCCAGGGGGATGGGGAATGGGCTCGAAAGAGCCTATTCAAAAAACATTTTTATTACCAGCGGATACAATATCAGCAAACTGATATGATGCCTCTTGATTCTTATATAGAATGAAATCAAGAGCTTACAAAGTGCGAAAATTAAAGATTTCAGTGGAAAAGGGAGCCCCTGGGGGGATTCAGAGGCCCAAAAGTCACTTTCGAGCAGCAACTCCTCCTTTTTTCTGTTATGCCTGCTAAAAACTAGCAAGCTTATTAGACTGAAAGATGCCCAAAAGCACTCTGAAAGTACCTTTGGGTCAGCTTACTTTTAACCAAAAAATGCTAAGTAAAAACTAGTTAAAAAAGGTAAAAAAGGAACCAAGGAAAGCAAGCTTTCCTTGGGATCTTGGCTTGCCTTTTAGGCAACCAATATGATGTGCACTGATTGCTAGATTTATCTTTTATAACAGCAAACAGAAATCTAATGCATGCAAGCTACAATTTTTTTTTTAAATTCCATGCAAAAATGACGATTTCTCTAAAGCTAGATCTAGAATGCTTATGAAACCTTTTAAGAGCAAGATCTAGACTATGGGCTTTGAGAAGATAGATCTATGTTAAATTTACTTTTAAGATGATAGATCTAAACAAAATCAAATCTATGAACAAAATAACCGGGTAAAAGAGTTGATTTTGAGGGAAGAAGAGGAGGAGAGAAATGCTAGTTTTCTTGAAGATCCACAGTGGAGCTTTCAGGTGGAATGTCGAGGGACTATGCCTTTGGAAGGTTTTGGAGAGAGTGAAGAAGCGAACTAAATCAGCATCCTCTCCAATCTGGGAACCTGTAGCTCAGCTGAAATAAAAAAACTTGCCGAAAAACTTGTGAGATCCGATTAGTACATACACAGAGATTCAGAATAACATGCATATAAGCTTATAGAACATGCTGAATCTAGATCTCTAAACATGCATCAAAGGAAAGAGATGGCCAATAAACTTATTGAAAAGCACCTTTCCTATCAAGATCATAATAAGCTTATTATCAATTTTAGCAACGAATCCATAAGCAATTAGCAAATTTTGAACACAGATACAGGTTACCACAGTAAAAAAATGGCAATGATCATCCACACATACAATGGCACAACACCGTCTTGCCTCCAAAGCTTCTCTTTATTTCAAATGAAGAATAACAACAGTACAATAGCAGCAGCACCTCAATCCCAGTTCTAACTAGCTTGGAAGAGGAGGCTTATGCTTGGATATATACAAAAACTAGGAGATCCAGCCCAGGGGGGCACAAATCCCAAGGAGATGGACCAAATCAGCTGATGGAGAGTGAATCAATGCAGATTTGAAGCTGAACTGAGCCAGATATGAGTCTCATTGAGTGCAATTGTCAATCGGAGAGCTGATTTGACTGACACCTCAACCTGTTGACTGAAGCATCCACCAAAACTCATCCAGATGAGCCAAAACGTGTGGAGGAGAGAGGGAGGGCGAAATTCCTCATAAAGGATGCTGAAGATCAACTCTGGATCTGATTTGATCACCTCCTTCAGTCAAGGATTTGTCAGATCCAGTCAATCTAGTTCAGATCTGACTGATTTCAATCAAATCGGCTGAGAATCCACTGATTTATGATTTTGGATTTGCTCCATTATTCATCAATTTATTAATTAAAATAATCAATAATTGATTTTTGGGGCTTTCTGACCTGAGTGATGGAAAATCACTCAAAACTAGGAAATAGTGGGTCCATGGGTTTACATGGTGCTCTTAGCTTGAAAATGAGCACCTACATGACTGAAACTGATTATTTGGCCCACTTTTATTACAAAATCATTTTTTCCAATTAAACTATTAAAAAATAGCCTAAGTTTTGGAAAAATTAAATTTAAAAAAAAACACTGAAAAAACTAAAAATTTGAAAAATTGAAAAAAACCTAGGGGGACTTGGACATGTTCATATGACTCGACCATGATGTCTAGCATGTTTATACATTGACACATAGACTCTAATAACCTCAATAGGCCTAAATGCCAAGCCGACCACCCTAACTTTGGAGGTATGGAGTGAAAAACTCAAAAATTATCAGTGGTTTATTCAACAACCAATAATAACCAAGGGAAAAAACACCCTGCACTGATCGGATTGACAAATAAAGTCTAAGAGACCGAGTCTTTTACAGACACTATCATGCTAGAACATTTATTACAATTCCCCCATGGGGTATGAACATGTGATATAGTACAACAAGCACTTCCCAGAAGTACTTCCAAAGGTCTTCTGAAGTCCGAACAAGTTATCCTTGTCCGGTTCACCAGGCTCACTTGATAAAAAAACACTAAGTACAACTTAGGTGGTAACACATACTCTTCTGCATCTTCTACTTTTACTAGTGTTTTGAGGTCCTTCCTCTTCTTCTTCATCTTCACTAGGTGTGCATGATGTCTTTTGTTGTTCTTCTTGTATTCTTCTTTCTTTAATGGACAGTTTCTGGCAAGGTGTCCTATCTTGTGACAATTGAAACATTGAAAGCTGGACTAGTCTTTTCTTTGATTGTTTCCTCTTGACCTTTGGAACTTCTTGGGAGGTCGGTACTCCTTGTTGCTTTCCTTCTTGAAGTTAGATTGACTTCTTCCTCTTTTAGTATGGGTGGCTAGGGCTTGATCATCTCCCTTAAGTAGAGCTTCTTCATTGGCTACTCTAGCCTCCTCTTGGATGCAGTCTTTCAATACAATGTCAAACTTCATGCTTTCCTTCTTGGCACACATAGTCTGGATAAAAGAATCCCAATGTTTGGTGAGACCATTGAGAGGAGTCATTACTAGTTCATCTTTATCAAGGGAGTCTCCAATGGCTTCTAGTTGTTCCTTGAACTGGGAGATCCATGTGAAGTAGTCTTGAATGGATTCTCCTTTGCTCATCTTGGTACTTTTCAATTGAGCTCTCAGATTCATCTTTTTGTTGATGTTCCATCCTTCGTACATTCTGGATAGGGCATCATACATTTCCTTAGGAATCTCTTTGGATGACACTTGAGCAATCAAGTGATCTTTTGATAGAATCAACAATGATCCTCATAGCCCTAATTAGGTCCTTCTTGTGCTTCTTGTTAGCTTCATTTCCTTAGGAATCTCTTTGGATGACACTTGAGGAATCAAGTGATCTTTGATAGAATCAACAATGATCCTCATAGCCTTAATTAGGTCCTTCTTGTGCTTCTTGTTAGCTTCATCTTCTTCTGGTTCAACAACTTCTCCTTTGATGTATTTATCAAGATCATTCTCTCTAAGAATGACACCAATCCTATTTTTACATGCTAAGAAGTTTCTATGCCTTCTAGCTTGTCCTCAATCTTAGTGTTTAGGGCCATCTTATCCAGGAGGTCACTAAAAAATGAAATTTCTCAAAATGCAAAAATGACCTTACTAGGAGATGCGCTTGACTGAGGCAAGTTGATTGGTACACTTAGTTTCTGGAGATTCCAAATCTTCACCCTTCAAATTGTCTTGCAAGTTTTCAGTTTCTGTAGTTTTTTGGTTCTCTGGTTTTCTGTAGTTTTTTGGTTCAGGGCCAAACTAGGGTTTGACTTTCCCAAAGATCTACTCGCTCAAAAACTTCGATTCAGGGCTCAAGAGATGCTATGTGCTCTCGGGAGGCACAACTTTCTATGCAAACAGATTTTCAAAATTCCAACTTTGACAGAAACCCTAATTTCTTGTTGAGCTAGAGGAGAGAGAGTTTCACCTTGTGAATGCTGTTCTATTCAAGCTAGCTCTGATACCATGTTAAGATTCCATATGCTTAGCTAGATATCATTAGTATTCAATTCAATTTCACAACAACAACATTTGCAGGATCACTGAAAGAAACACAATCACAAGATAGACACAGATTTATCTTGGGAAATCCTCAAGGGGAAGAAAACCCAACAAAACTTCCTCTATACAGATGCATCAAAAGTACAAATATAAAACCCCAAATAAGTGCTCTTCCTCTTTGCAGAGCTCTCTCTCTCTCTCTCTCCTATGCGGTATACACAAGTGAGTGTGTGTTCAAATGAGGAACACACCTTCTCTATTTATACTCTTTCTTACACTTGACTTTTTCCCTAATCAAGTCAGCCCCAACAAATTTACTAGGCCGACTTCACTTAGGAAGTCACAAAACAATATTATATTATATTCAGGAGGGTTCTATTGACCCGACTTACAACAAAGGTTTTACCTCAAGACTCTATGATGACCAAATACAATAGTAACATCCCAACGGAGGAATAAAACATCTCTCATGGGTTACAATCAGTAAAATACATTTCGAATATTCTTTGAAGTTACAATATTTCAACAAATACTACATCCATGTTTATTCATACCTCCACTCTTTATTATGTTCGTGGGCAGCCCCTAATTCAGGTTACTTCTTTGCCCTCTTCATGCTATTTATTCTCATCCCAGGATATTTGAGATGTTGTTTTGGCAATGAATACCACTAAACCAATAGACAAGGAAGGCTTTTAGGCAGAGTTCTTGAAGCACGATCTTTATGCTCTGGATAGCTGCTTAGCCAGTCTTTTCAACCATGTGGCTTGTACAGGTTTCGCTCTGGCATGGTCACATCACACCATCCAACCCCATACACAAACATGGTTCAATTATAGATCCCAATGACTACAGACCATCAATTTGTATATTCTCAAAGCTTACTGCTATGGTCCTCCATATGAATCTTTTTGGAGAGCTTGAGGAGAGACACCTTAGTGCTAGAGGACATGCAAGATCCAGATTTGCTCAGCAGACCATTGATCACATTTTCACCCTCAAAACTATCATTGAGGAGGCATGACATCGCTCTTCGAAAGTCTACTCTTGCTTTGTAGACTCTTAGAAAGCCTTTGATTCTGTTTCTTGGGAGCTCCTATTTTAAAGGCTTCAAGACATTGGCATATCTGAAACCGTAATGGTTGTCCTACCTTTAGATCCACCTATGAGAAAGAAATGATGGCTATCCTTCATGCAGTTGAGACATGGAGACCATATTTAATAGGGTGGCATTTTCAGATCAAGATCAACCATCATAGTCTCAAGTATTTCCTTGGAATGTCTGTCTTCACCCGAGCAACACAAATGGGTCAATAAGATGTTGGGTTATGATTATGAAATCATATATAAGAAGGTTCATGACAAAGTGGTGACATATGCTTTGTCTAAGAAAATTTGAAGAGGAGTGTTCACTCTGTCTTATCCGTACCAGTTCCATTTTGGCTTGATGAAGTGTGACATGAATGGTTGGCCTAAGACAAACTTAGACACCTCATCCAAAGGATACCAAAAGACTTGAACCAACTGCCTAGGTATACATGAAGCACAATATTTTGAGGTGTAAGGAGCGCATCTTTCTCCACTCAGATTCGGCCTTGAAACCATAAATGATAGAGAAATTACATTTGTCCCCCCATAGGATAGACTTATAGTGCTCCTCCTCTGTTATGCGGCCACCGTGAGGCCGAAAGCAACGAGATCGAAATCGATGCATATGCAAGGTGGATGGTGGAGGCATGTTATGCTTTAAACTGATTGGAACCCTTCGTCTCTGGCGTGGAATGAGTGTAGCTCACCCTCCCTCCATTTAATAAGCCACTTCATACAATACGGCCACTTCATACAATACGCCGTGCAAGCGCGAGTCCTTATAAATTCAAAGTCCAAGAAAACGTTTTTAATGACGGGATGATTCCTCATAGGCTCGTGACAGATGACGTAGCCTCCAGAGGAGCTGTCCCCTTAAAAAAAGGCCTTAGGTGTAATTAATAAAAAAGAAAATTTATGCAGCAATGAGATGGTCTCATTGATCTACCTCCCATTACAAATGAGCCTCAACAAAGCTGGAGAGCAAAGATTTCATGGAGAGTATGTTGACAGAGGACTTTGTAAATGTAGTTATTGCACTGGAGACTGACTATATTGTTGTTGTAATATACTATAGTCTAGACTCTCATTGGACACCTATCTTTGATTGATGCAGGATGATATAGACATTTGTTCAATGTTCATTATTCATCATTTTATGATTTTAAAATTTAAATTTGTAATTTTTTTTTCAAATTCACATCTCATTGGATGGCCCCATATCCCCCTGTACCTAGATCTCAACAATGTTATACCCATACTGGTACCAGTACCAGATCCATACCTGTAACCATGTCTCCTGGCAACTATGCTTTTAATCACTTTGCCATTAGACGACATGATCATGCTTAAAACTAATGTGATTTGAAGATTGATTTTATAAAAGCTCTCGTGTTCCTTTTATAAATACAGGGGAAAACAATATTTTACTATTTTAGGCATTTGACAAACCTATTGAGGCGAAAATGGTAGACAATATTAATATATGAAAGAATGGCAACAGTTACGAAATAATGAAGATAGTGCAGGAAAACTGGACAGAAAGGAAAGAAGACTTGGACATTGATAGAATCATATAAATGCGTTATGTAAAATTAGTATATATATGTTTTAACACGCAAGGTTTGAAAATAGATCAAAGTAAGCTATTCCAGCATGATTGAGGAATGGAAGAAGTTGAAGAACAAACAGACTTGGGAGAAGGTCCCAATAATGATAAAGGTGAAATGCCATCACCATGAGATGTAAAACACATTAATCTTGTAAACATTATATAATTTCCAAGCCTATCATAGTACATTCTTTCACTCTTCAATATTAAAGGACTCATTGAAGATAATGCCCAAAATATTCCATAAAAATGAACACCGATTCCAGGATAGTTTACAGGTTAACAATTGCCACAATCAAGTTTTAATATTTGTGGCATTCAACCATGTATATGTTTAATCTCCATTGTATATGTAAATTTATGCAAGTTGACATTAAATTAATCTTTCTTATCCTGTATCGGTATAGGTGATATGTCATCTTGTTAATTAGATGGAATAAAATTTTTCAGTTACATATAATATATATCATGAGAAATGGTCCAAATGCATCTATGAAATCCTTGCAACAAATCACATGTCTTATATAGAGGAAATCATCCCCTCTGCTATGCTTAAGGTCAAAACCGTAAAGCAACCCAAGAAGGGAAGACACATTATGTACTTAGGGAAGGCACTATTACAGTAATGATAATTAATTGTAGCCTTGTTATATTAATTTATATATAGGGTAGTGAGAAATGGCTATAGGTTGTAGTTATCACCTAGGGCAGGATAACATTATAAATAGGCTAACTCAGTCTACCTACACAACAATATATTCTATTTTTTCTTTCTTTCTTGTCTATAGCTGTGTGCCTTGATACCTACACACCATTCGTGGTCTTAGATATCTATTCTATTGTCTATAGCCTTGACCTACCTAATGTGTACAGTGATGCATCAATGTACCTACCGATTAGGTTTTAATTTGCTTGGTGCCTTGATTTACCTGAACAACAGTAGTGGAAGAATTTGCTTTGTAAAATCTAGAAGATCGTCCTATTGGTGTAATGGTGTACTTGCACCTCAGATGAAAACACATTTTGAGTTTTCAAATGGATAGGGGAGAGTTTTCTAATTGAATAGATATATATGACTGCTACTAATCTAATAGTTTAGTCTTTCTTTTACGATTTTCTAATTTCGACATTTATTCTCATTGTGCAGTCGCGAGTCTTCTATTACTGCTGAAGAGCGGGAACAAAAGCTTGAAGAAGAAGTTCGACGATCTGAGTTTGTCCAGCAATTGGTGCTTTCTACGTTTTTTGGCGATGATGTCTAGTCTGTGGTCATTCTCGTGTCAGATGGTTCTCTCATGGGAACCTAATATTAGCTGCATCTGTTATCGTCAAATACGCAAGTAGGCAAGCAGCTGGAAAGTCCACTATTTTGGAAGCAGCAGATCATATGATTGGACTCGTTGTTCTTGTATAGTAGCCTTCAGAGCAAATGTTCACATCATCTGGTCTGAAGTTCTTACATCGGAAAGAACTTAAGCGTGTATGGTGTTTCAGGATGTTTTCCCTTCTGAGCATGGACATAGCTCCTGCCCATGTATGACTAATTATGTAATTATATTTGGGATTTGCAAATACAAAAGTAATAGATATTTAACAGGGTAGCTGCCAAACCTCTGGGCTTTATTGTATCAAATATACAATGAAGGCAGACATGTTAATAGCGTTTATGATTCTCAACAAGTTGGTGTACATTTTAAGTGTTTATACCACGTTTTAAAGACTATAAATAACTGCTTTCTTTTGTGTATCTAGTATTTAACCATTTGAAACATTGTTTTACTTTGTTGCTCTTATATCAGGTGAATTATGAAATGGTTTAGATAAAACTGTCATGTCTCATTCCTCAAATGTATAAAGAATGTATTTCAGTTTCAGGGTAAATTATCTTATAAATGTTCATATGGCTGGCTGTTTACCACTTTTCTATATAGTCGTGAATTCAAATCTTATATTGCATGGTATAATAAATGTTATAAAATTCTGTATTCTTATAAAAAAAATATTATCTTACAAAGAAAAGTCGTAAATTATGAAATGGTTTAGATAAAACTGTCATGTCTCATTCCTCAAATGTATAAAGAATGTATTTCAGTTTTCATTGTAAATTATCTTATAAATGTTCATATGGTTGGCTGTTTACCACTTTTCTATATAGTCGTGAATTCAAATCTTATATCGCATGATATAATTAATGTTATAAAGTCTTAAAATTGTCTGGCAAAAAAATGGTATTTTAAAATTTTTGTTTGGCAAAAAAATGGTATTTTAAAATTTTGGATACCCAATTACACATGGAAAAAGGTTTATTTGCATTTCACTTAAATAATATAAGTTGTAATCATAGTATCATTTGAAAATATGTTTATTTGCATGTAAATAAGATGCTTTTTGTAATCATATATAACTTGAAAATAAGTTTAAGATTATTTGTATTTCATGTAAATAATATAAGTTTTGTAAACATGGTATAATTTGAAAATAGTTGTATATTTGAAAATAGTTGCAATGAAAGAAATGGCTTAATTGTTTATTTATATTTCATGCAAATAATATAAGTTTTGTAATTATGGTATTATTTAAAAGTAGTTCCACATAGAAGAAGTGGAATTGAAGTTGTTTATTTGCATTTTATGTAAATAATATTTAAGTTTTGTAATTATGGCATCATTTGAAAATAGTTACACGTTTTATAATCATGACATCATTTGAAAATAGTTACACATGGAAGAAGTGGTTTATTTGCATTTTATATAAATGACATATAAGTTTTATAATCATGGTATCATTTGAAAATAGTTGAATAGTTTCGAAAAAACAAAAGAAAGCTAAGTGGTGAACAATAGAAGATCTCTTCGTACGAAAGCAAAAGAAAGCTAAGTGGTGAACAATAGAAGATCTCTTCGTACGAAAGCATCGTTGCTCTATTAAAACTGAAAATATTACACTATTGCTCTATTAAAACATAAAAAGAATTATTCAAGGAAATGATATTCATATCAGTAAAATAGCCAAATATAATGTAAAAGAAATACACTTCTGACCCAAATCAATATAAAATTATGAACTTACATTTAACAATTGATGATTGGCTTCATTTATACATTTTTTTAAATTTATATGTAAAATATCTTTACATTTCTATTAAATGTATTATGACAAGACTTTATTAATTTAACTACTCTTGGTCCTCTGATATGATGCATATTTTATATGTAAGTTGTACGTACTTGTGAAATATGTTCCTTTCTAATGAAATTTATACTTTTATGATGATTTATTGTCAATATGGATGCAAACATTGGGTGTTCTGATAAAGATTTTGTTTTTTAATATCTCGTTACAAGAAGAAGAAGCTAACCTTGTAGGACTTTACAAGTCTCAAAGGTGATCCTTCAGTATAATTAGAACTCATTATAAAAGAAGCAAAAATGATTTGTTAAAGCTGTTGCTGTTAAAAACTTTTTTTTTGTGTTAAAGATTCTAGAAATTTGTTTTAAAAACTCTGCAAAAATGTAGTAGAAGTCACCAAATTAAACTGCCACTCTTCTGTTCTACTATAGAATATCTACTAGTCACCCATACCTTACATATGTTTCCAGTGTATATTCAACAAAATTTGCCTTGAATCAAAACACAAGCAATTAACCATAGAAATTACTGAAAGTGGGCATTCATGTCATTGTTGGCCTTCAGATTCTTGTCCTTCCCATTGCCTCCTTCACCTGTTATGTCCTCGCTTTCTCCGTTTGCTGTTGCATCCTCGGTGCTATTGCTTTCCTCCATTTGCAAGGGGAGATTCAAATATGGGGTCCCATAAGGTCTTGGGGATGATTCTTTCATTGAAACTTGTAGAGTTAGCTTGGTTCTCATTTTTTCAACTGTTGATCTAAAAGCATCACTCATCTTTAAGCCTCTGTTGTTTGACTTTTTGCTTTGCCTAGATTTTTAAGGTAGTTAGTTGTTGTGATGAGATGCCCTGAATTTGGATTTGAAGAGATTGCATAGACGATTCCTTGTCCACCTCATCGTATCTTGCTTCTTTTATTGGGGTTGGCTTCGACTTTGCTACCTCATTTCTCTTCCTGTCCATTACCTTTGCTGCAATATAGTGCTTTCTTCTGATGTCAACCTAGATCTTGATACTCAACGTCTTCCACCTTCCCTCCCTATTTTCATGGTTCTCAATCCGCTTAACTATGAGCTCCAGTCTAGCTTTTATTTTGAAATTCCATTTCACTCGGGCCATGATTCACATCTTTTCTCTTGAATGCCAATTACTTGCCTCTATCTTGCTCGTGTGTCTGCAACCCTCAACTATCATTTCCCTATACTTCCATTACTTGATGTTGTGAATTTCCTAGTTTCATCCTCCAACTGTCCTGGTTACCGCACCTTTGCATGGAAGGATGAACGTTGAGAAGGACGATCCCACTTAGCTGCTATAAATTGCTTGATCGATAAATCATGTCGATGCTTATGCCAACATATTTCACTCTTGTGAAATGACTATGGGAACGATTGGCTTCATGTTGCCACATAAGGAATAGGTGACGTGGAAAGTCACACTTATCACTTCTATTGTGCTCAAGGCTAATTCAAAAGCCACCGCTCCTTTGTTTTATCTTCATGAAGCAACTAAGAGATGTGCTTTTTGCTTGTGTGCCCATTTATCCTAAGAGTTTCCACCTCTCTTATGGCTTGATTTGCTTGCTTATCAACCCCCTTATTGTTCTTTCTGAGAATGTGGAGCGCCTTTATTTCCTTGAACGCATGCACTTCTATAATTTTTTCTTGAATATTTATTTAAATTTCATAAATGATGGCAGGGATCTGGATCTCAAATGGTTTATCACCATCTTCGAGTCCCCCCCAAAAATTAAAGATCCCCAACCATTCTCTTTGGCTAAGTTGAGACCTAGAAGGAGTGCTAGCGCCTCTACTTGGTTGTTTGTTGCAATTCCAATGCTCCAGGCATACTAAATTATCATAATCCCCATGGGGAAAAGATCACCCCATCCACACCTTTCGCCCCGGGATAAAAACATAAATTCACTGTAAGAATCTCAAAGCGATCATACAAATTAAGAAGTTTATAAGTGAATAAATTGCAATGAAATGTTGGAGCAACGTGCCGGTAAGGAATTAATGATTGATATAGAAACAATGAGTAACTCTATTGAAATAGAGATTCCAAACACAAAATGAAAAGGACGCCTTATTGCCATTTTAATTATAAAATTGATCATATTCTTTAACAAACTAACCAAAGGAAAATTCAATATACAACACTGTGAGGATTGTGATATATTGAATAGAATCTCAGCAATGAAATCTTATCATTTCCCATATCATAGAAGTTTCCACCATGGTTTTGTAGAAAATTGAATTATGGCGGTTTGACCCTTTTACAATATTGATATTTTTCTCAATGCTTTGTATTGTCAACCATCACAACTTTAAGAATAAAGAATCACAAGAAGGCATTACAAGCCAAATCAAACAATTTTTTCCATAAAATGCTTCAAGGACAAAGCATACTTGAAGGGATAGAGAATGTAATAGACATAAATATAAAAGTAAACATCAAATAAAGAATAAATAATAATAAAGAATGAGGCACCATAACTAAAGGACACGACTAGTCATACTTTGTATATGGCTATCTTTTTGAAATAGAGTAAGTGGTCAGCAATACATGTAAAAATGGTTTCTTATTAATTAAGACCCACTAGGAAGTTGGTAATTATTGGACCATGTCAAAGTAGTTAGGATTTTGGATTTGAGAAGCCTATTTCAAGAGCTAAGAGGCTATGAAGGGACTATCGAGAATTATTGTAGTAGAGTTATGCTCAAGTGAAAGGTCGCGCTACCTTAAGAGGCCCGTGAACATTACTTCTCGAAGTTATTCTCATAGTATAGAACTTATTTTATTCCATTTTGATCTTTCTATTGTCTAATGTTTTTGTTTTTTCTCTATAAATTATGGTTTACTGTATCTTAACCTTTGTATATTTTGTATTGTTTTACGTTTTAGGGCTAAAGAACACCATAAGTGGTACTATAGCCATATTCCAGAACCAACATGCCTATGATTTCGTAGACTTTTTTAGGCTAGAGAAGTAGTGTTTTGTTGTCTTTAAATAATTGCAAAGATCTATTGTTCAACGGGTAATCCTGTAGTTTGGGAATAATACACAGAACGAACACAAATCGATACTTAGTCATGTTGTACCCTGGGTTGGTACAATTGTTGGATATTGTTGTAACTCTTGTTGGTTTCCCTTCGAGTAGGACTGCATCAAACAACACCTGCACATAGGATCTCACTTCCACGTACCCTTGGGTATATAAGAAGTCCCATAGATAACTTGAAACCAATGATAGAACATCCAATAGGCTATCTTGTTGATATGGTGGCATGGAGCACAACACTAGGGAAGATACTCTCGCATACTTGGGTAGCCAGATAGTATGGATAAGTGCATGAATGAGGATCCTTAGTTAGCACCATGAGATATTGGGATGAGTACTACTGTTAGGCCCTGCTTGTACATCATAAGAGCTATAATACCTGACAATCCATTGTCTTTAGGACCTTGGAAACCCTATAAACCATGTAAACTCTTTATCTGTTCAACTCGTCAATCAAAAGTATTCATTTTGTCGGAGTAGTCAATGCAACAACTAGATTCGTTGTGGGCAGCCATGTGAAGATCCTACATCTTTGCATCTAGCAAGAATTTGGAAATTTTGTCAGCACACTATTATTCGACAGGGAGAAATACCCCTAAAGTCTGGGGGGTCTTGAAAACCCTTACTTGTGACCTACTTCAATTGAATCCTTGCATCATGCTGATCATTTGATATATATTCCAAGCAACCCTTTTTTGGCGGTCTCGAAAACTGTTGTTTGTGACACATCTTAAAATAATCCTTGTTTCATGCTGATAATTTTGATATACATCTCTTATAACCCTTTTTGTGTCGACCCACCACGTTTTAGTAGCGATGGTAAACACTCACAACCAGGGTGAGATGGAGGCCACAAACCAAAATCATCCCCAATTCAACATGGACACCATACAAGCCACGCTGAACAATCATTGCAACAATCAGTGGACAAGATCAACAATTACTGTTGAATGGCATGATGGTGATGGATGCTATAGCTCAACATGTTGGATATGTTTAGAAATGTGAAAGGGCCACCTATGAAGCCTTTGGCACTCAAAAATTATGCTCTCAAATTTTTATTTAAAAAACACAACCTCAGTTGTTTTAGGATAAATCTTCAAGCATCCGTTTCCAAAGACTGACATGTGCAAATTTTATGGCTCCAATCCCTTAGGTTTGATTACCCAAATGGAACATTATTTTGCTCTCCATGGCATTAAAGAGGGTGTTTAGTTGAAAATTGCGGTTTTATATTTAGATTATGAACAATGGTAATGGTGGAAATGGTACTAGAGATTATGTCCCTCGGAGCTAATTTGTGAAGATCATTCATGAGCATTTTGACTCAGACACTCACTACTTGGGCAGGTTGACCAAATTGCACCAAACTAGAATTTTTTAGACCATATTACAACATTGGAGCGATTGGAAATCCACACATAAGGTCTCTTTTTATTTTTATTTTTATCTGGGAATGTTTCATTAGTGGTCTTAAAGAGGTAATTTGTGCTCATGTCCTTCTGAAATGACCCTCCACTTGGTTGGAAGCCTGTGATAGAGCTAGAGAATCTGAACTAGTGATCAATTCCCAACCCAAATTCCCTTTCTTTCCCACCTGCATAGGGTCTCCCATGGATCCTACTTATAGTAATTCATCCATACTGCCTTTACTATTCCACAAGTTGACCCTAGATGCCATGGTTGAATGCTAACACATAGGCCTCTGTTATAATTGTGATGAAAAACATTTAAGAGGGCATAAATGCAAAGAACATAAGTGAATCTATATTGAGGCAACCCCTCATGATGCATTCGAGGACCACACCATGGAATCTATGGTTAAACCAGAAGTGGATGATACTATGCCCCTCCTTGAAGATGCTCATGATATGCCAATCCCTAAGGAGCAACCCCAAATTCCACTCCATTTATTTTCCACACATTAGACATTGAAATTGATTGGCTACACCAAGAACAAAAAGTTAGTGTTAATTGACAGTGGTAGCACCCATGATTTCATTCATCGGTAAGTGGTTGAAGAAACCCATTTTTATATCTGCTCATCTCCTGTAACACCCGATTTTTGACCCCAATATGTAATGATGTAAATATGTATATAATGATGAAATTGAAAGTAGTCAGGTATAAATGGTCTAGTATGACCAAGATGATGTAATTATGTACATTTTATGTTTAATATAAAATCATGACTACTACAAAACAAAAAAAGACGAAGAAGAGATGGGGGCTATGATTCCACAAGAGGGACAATGGGAAGGGAGTTTAAGGGGAGATGGGCCTAGTGACTTATAATTTTAAGCCATTATCCTTATTATTATTTTATTCCAAGTTTTATAAATCCTCTTTATTAAATTACATCAACCTTAACTTTGGGTTAATTATCCTAAGCTTGGGATTAGAAGGAGAAAAAATGACAAATCCCATGCATGCCACTTGACTAGGTCTCAACATGCATACAAATTATTGAGAATTATTTCATTCAATCATTATTCATCAATAATTGAACCATCATCTGGTACCAGATCTTGAAACTGTACTTGAGAACAATGAGAATTACAGAGTTGCAAATGCATTACCCTGAAATATTGGTGTTGGGAAATTGAGTTCCCTTGAAAGAAAATTGAGTTCCTTGGATTCCCAGCATGGAGAGTCCTTGGAAGACCTATGCTGGAGACTTGGAAGGGAATTAGGAATCGTATGATGGACTATTAAATTAGAGAGGGGGACCACGTTCCTTGGGTTGTGTAGGTTGATGAGGAAGGAGTGCTAGCGGATTGGGACAATTGTGAAGGGGATTTGAAACCTATGAGTTTGCATAGGGTATTGAGGTGATTTTCCTTCTTGTGTATTGGAGCCCCAGATTCGGGGTGGCATTTCTTATAGAGAGAATTGGTACAATATAGTTCCTATGGCTGGGAGGAACACCCTTATTCTGCTATCAGTTGGAGGATATTCTAAGATAAGTTTCCCATTGTGTACGAAATGCAATGTGTTTATATATGTTATACATATTGTTTAATTCACTATTATATGAGTATATAATAGCATGTATTTCATGGTATTGTATGAATGCATTCATGCTAGAATTTCCTATATGTTTTAGTATATTCCTCCGTTTAACTTAGGTGACCATATATTTAAATCTGTTGTAAACTTGATAATTAATTAATGAAAAATGAATTTGAGTATTAGTGATGAATTTGGTAAGTTATTCGAGTACCCATTGCCTCGAAGGCATGGTGTAGTCACTGGGTATGTGACAGATTGGTATAAGAGCCTTAGGTTGCAACACTAGGACTGCATGTGGCGAAATTAAATTCTACAAGTAGAGTTTCAGTTTTTCTCAAGCAGTGTTTGATGGAAATTGCAAGAGAAAAATATTGGTAAAATCATGTTTAAGTTCTCCACTGTTTAATTTAGAGATCAGTTGTGGTAAAATATATGAGTTTTAACAAAAAATGGACAAAATTCTACTTCAGTGTCAAAAGTTTTTAGTTTTGTTAACTAACAGAAATTCACTAGTATGAGGAAAGAGATAGGAATGCACACTTTCGCCGGTTGAAAGAATAATTCCCAATATTGCAGATGGACATCTGTAACTTTGGGTTGGACACATGTTTATGGAAAAAGGAAAGTGTAAATTTAATATATCCACTTGTCAGAATCTACATATTTATGAACAAATTTAATTAAAATAAAATTGGTACGGGTTCCACCAAGTGATACATGGACAATGTGACATGGATCCAAAATAATGTGGAGTTTCCACATTGATGAGGGGAGGTGATGTGGAACAACCACATTAGATGTGTTAGAATTTGTACTTTAATTCAATTAGGTTATATCTTTAAACTGAAAGATAGACAAGCACATAAATACACAAGAACACAATTATTTTCCTCGGGGAAACCATAAAGGAGAAAACCCCACAACTTATTCAAAATAGTTCCATCACTTAGTACAATGTCAAACAAAGATAGAATACCCAAAGATAATATGTATTCAAAAACTTCTACTTCTCCTTCACTAGCGCACTTGTATTTCTCTCTCTTGAGTGAACTAGCTTGTGTGGTGTGTGTCCACATGAGGGAGGGCGCCTCCCTATTGATACTTTACAAGTGACTGACCAAAAACCCTAACTGGGATGACTTCCTAACCTAACAGGGATGAATTCCTTCTTTGGAGACTTAAAATACATTTTACAATATTTCTTTTGGTGACTATTTCCCTGAATTACATTGAAGGTTTTACCTCGATATTATAGAATGACCAAATACAATAATAAAATCCCTGTGCAGAGGAAAAAAATCTCTGATGGAGGTACAATAGAATATATTCCAAGTTACATTTTCAACAACACTCTCTCTTAACTAGGAAGGTATTCTCCTGACTCGATCATTGTCACAAATGGACACAGTTTATGGACATCATCATCGTCATCACTTGATCATTATCATTACTGCTGCATCTATTCTCATCTTTTTGAATATTAACTAGTGAAATCCCTCGAATCTATCTGCCCTCATAAGTTCTACAGATCCAACCTTGTTTCATGCTAGATGTAGGCCTAGATCCCTTCTAGGTCTTCATCAACATATCCATACAGTGCCAGCCTTTTTCATGCTCGATGTACCTCGTATAGTGCCATTCCTTTTTCATACTGGATGTACCTTGCTGTTCTAGTCCTGTTTCATATTGGATGGCTTCCTAGGGTTAGTCCTATTTCATATTGAATGGAAATCTCTGTAGTGTCAGTCTTGTTTCATACTGAATGCCTTCACAGGGTCAGTCCCGTTTCATACTGAATGCATATCTTTGCAGTGTCAATCTTGTTTCATACTTAATGCCTTCGTAGGGTCACTCTTGTTTCATACTGAATGCAGATCTATGTAGTGTTAGTCCTGTTTCATACTAAATGCAGATCTCTATAGTGTCTATCATGTTTCATAATTAATTCCTTTGTAGGGTCATTCCTGTTTCATACTGAATGCAGATCTTTGTAGTGTCGGTCCTGTTTCATACTGAATGCAGTCATAAAACCATCTAGGACTTCATAGAGTCAGTCCTAATTCTAATGGAGGTGTCTCTCTGTAGGGTCAATCCTATTTCATATTGAATGTAGGCCTAGCACCATGTGAGAATTGTATCTCAAAATAGATCTAGGAGCTAGAACAATTTCACCATCAAAGTGTTTGACAAAAGATGCAAGAGAAAACAAAGAGACAGAAAATAGTTGGAACAACACATGTGAAAGGTGATGATTACATCTCATATTATTATCATACATCATTTATAATACAATGGACAAATTCAAGTGGCTCTAGAAGCCAATTGGAGTTGTACATGTGTCAATGTGAGAAATAACCTCAATCCCCCCTAGGTGGACCAATGGAGACCCAACTCAACCCAAACATACTCGAATTGATGTGTGAGTGTTGGTGAGGTGTGATGGGTCATTAAAGACTCCAAGGCATGCGTGGGTGAGGAAATAGAGGCAAGTGGGGTGCTCTAGGTGGCAATAAATGCTCCTAGGAGAGCTAAAACATGCCATATTAACCCCAGGCGCACTTAGTCAAACCAGGGCCCCACAAATCAATGAGGTAGCACTTCAATGCATTAATGAGGGAGCACATGGGCTAGGTTGACCAAACCAGGTGCTGTTGTAGGTGTGAACATGCCAAGTAAACTAGATATATTGTTGGTTTAAATCTCCTAAGCCTAAACCATAGGTCTTTAATGAAATTTGTGAAAATCAGGTTAGCCTAAGGTCTAAACTATACACTAAGGATGTATTATTGCTCCAATGGAATAGCATAAATGTTGATGGAGGAGAAAAGAAACGTAATGTAAAATGTATAAGTAATAAATATGAAGAAGATGGTTTACAATAATAATTGCCTCAGGTATTTATACCTAAAGTGGGGAAGAGAGGTGACTTTTCAAGTCACCTCTTAGTTTAATTACAAACATTTACTAAAATTAACCTAACTTAATATTTAAATTTAACATTTGTAACATTGCCTTCTCCTTTTAAATTGCTTTGTCCTCAAAGCAGGGTAAAGATGGGTGTTGCTGAACGAATTTCTCTGTTTCCCATGATGCATCTTCTTTTGGGAAATTCTTCCATTTAATGAGGTATTCCTTGATCATTCTAGTGTTTAATCTCCGTTCTTTGATGTTGATGATAGCTTCTAGTTCTAAGATTAGTTTCCCTTGTTCATCTAGAGGGGGGAGTGTTGTTTGAACTAATTGTTGTTGACCCAACAAAATTTTAAGATTTGATACATGAAAGACATTGTGAATTTGACTTGTCTTTGGTAACTTTAGCTCGTATGCTACGTTGCTTATCTTCCATATAATTTGGTATGGACCATAGAATTTAGGTGCTAATTTGTTCTTTCCTTGTTGTTTTAGTGATAATTATTTGTATGGTTGAAGTCTTACGAATACCTAATCTGCTAATTCAAACTCTCTCTCGGTTCTATGCTGGTTTGCTTGTTGTTTCATATGATTTTGTGCCCTATTTAAATTATCCTTGAGTGTTTGCATAATTCGTTGGTTGTCTTCTAGTTGATCTTTTACGGTGGGTACTTTTGTGCTTCCTTGAAAGATTTCTTTCCAACGGGGTGGTTCATAACTATATAATGCTTGAAAAGGAGTCATCTTTGCTGAGGTGTGATACGTAGCATTATACCACCATTCCCTGAGATGTAACCATTGTAACCATTTGTTCTGTTTTTCTGTGACAAAACTACGGAGGTAGGTTTCAAGACACTTGTTGACCACTCCGGTTTTCCCATCGGTTTGTGGGTGATATGCTAAGCTCATATTAAGAGTGATCCCTATTTTCTTGCAGAATTCTTTCCAAAAATTGCTTGTGAATTTGGCATCTCTGTCGCTAACTATAATTTTTGGGAAACCATGTAATTTGTAAATATTTTTACAAAACACTTTAGCGATTTGTTTAGTGGAGTTAGTTTTCTTTATGCCCATGAAATGTGCATATTTCATTAGTCGATCTACTACCACAAGAATTTTATCCTTACCCTCTGACAAGGGTAACCCTTCAATAAAATCCATAGAAATTTCCTCCCACTTTTGCTTTGGAATATGCAATGGGTGGAGTAGCCCTGGAATCATGAAATTTTCGCTTTTATTCCTTTGACATGTGTCACATTCGGCTACATATTTTTGAATGTCCTTATGCATTCCTTTCCAATAAAACGATTGTATGACATTGTAATATGTTTTGAAAAAACCTACATGTTCGGCAGCAGGTGAATCATGAGATTCTATCATTACCTTAGTTTTAAACCTTGATGTTGGGTTTAAATAGATCCTTCCTTTGTACCACAAGATGTCATTTCGCCACTCGAATTTTGAACCTCTATTTGGGTCTTCGATTAAGGCACACATGTTTGGATCTTTATTGTATTCTCTTCGTATTTCGTCCAACCATTCTGGAATAATGATTGAAATTGCATATGTTTGGACTTCATCCTTTCTAGATAGAGCATCAACGACTAAATTGTCTTTCCCTCTTTTATGTAATATCTCCATATCAAAGGTAGTGATTTTTTCTATCCACTTCTGTTGTTTTGTTGACAATGTTTTTTGTTGGAGGAGGTATTGAAGACTGTTATGGTCTGTTCTTATCAGTATTTTTCTCCCTAGAAGGTATTGTGGCCATTTTGTTAAGGCTTGTATAATGGCCAACATCTCTTTATCATAAGTGGACTTCAAACTTTCTCTCTTGTTGAGCTTTCTACTTTCGAATGCTATTGGGTGCCCTTCTTGCATCAAAACTGCTCCTAATCCGAACCTTGATGCGTCGCACTCTACTACAAAGGGTTTTGTGAAGTCTGGCGTGGATAATACCGAAGTTGAATACATCATGCCTTTTAATGTTTCAAAACATTTTTCTGCTTCACTATTCCATTGGAAGGAATTTTTCTTAAATAAATTTGTGAGAGGGGCGGTTTTATGGGGCGTAATTCTTTACAGATCTTCGATAGTATCCTGTTAGGCCTAGAAATACCCTTCGTTTCGATATGTTATCAGGTTTGGGCCATTCCATGATTGCCTTTATTTTACTTGGATCAACCTGGACACTTTCCTTTGATATTTTGTGACCTAGGTAGTCCACTTCTTCTTTTCCAAAGGTGCACTTAGATCTCTTTGCATAGAATTTGTTTTCTTCCAAAATGGTAAGTACTTGACTTAAGTGTTCCAAATGATCCTTCCATGTTCTGCTATATATGAGAATGTCATCAAAAAACACTAGTATGAATTTCCTTAAGAATGGCTGAAACAATTCGTTCATTACTTTTTGAAACGTAGCTGGAGCGTTAGTCAACCCGAAGGGCATTAATTTGAACTCATAATGGACTTCATGAGTGCAAAAATCAGTTTATCTATGTCTTCTACTCTAACTTTGATTTGGTAATAACCATATTGGAGATCCAACTTTGAAAAGTACTTAGCTCCATGAAGTTCATCCAGCAACTCATCGATGAATGGAATCAAAAATTTATTTTTGATAGTTATTTTGTTCAGTCCTCTGTAATCTATGCATAGCCTGAATGACCCATCCTTATTTCATGGTAGCACTACTGAAGTTGCATAGGGGCTTCTGCTTTTTGAAATGACGCCACACTTTAGAAGATCCTGAGTTAACCTCTCGATTTCTGTTTTATGGTGATGCAGGTATCTGTATGGTTTGCTACTTGCAGGTTTTGTCCCTGGTTCTATTTCAATTATGTGTTCAATCTTTCTATTTGGTGGAAGGTCCATGGGTAGTTCTTGAAACATCTTGTGATGTTTTTTAATAAGCTCTTTTATCTCTGTTTGTTTGTCCATGTCTCCTTCACACGTTAGAAGCTCCATTTCTTAGCATTGAAGTATGTATGCTGGTGCACCTTTCCGAAGTAGTTTTTCCATCTGATGTGATGTAACTAACTGTGTCGGAGGTGGTTGGAACCCATATAATTTGTGTGTCTTATCGAACGATTGGAATTCAATAAAATGCTCTTGGTGATTTGCAGAGTATGTACCCAAGGTTTGTAACCATTGTATTCCTAATACTACATCGACTCCTCCCAGTGGTACCGCAAAAAAATATGATTCTAAGTTATATTCTTGCATTTGTAACTTGACTTTGTGACATTTTCCCACATTGTCAATCTTCTTGCCATCTGCTACCATAACCTTCATGTTAGGTACTGGATGAACAAATAAGTTAAATATTTTAGCAAGGCTAGCATTAATGAAGTTATGGGTGCTGCCAGAATCGATGAGAACTGTGACGTTATTATTTTTTATACGTCCTGTAATCTTCAATGTTTGCGGTTGGGAGATTCCGGTAATAGCGGCTAATGATATTTTTGGGGTGTCGTCCTCAATTTCTGTATGGTAGTTTGGTTGACTATCCACCTCGTTCTCAATTGGTTCTTCAACTTCCAACTATGCTTCTTCTGCTTCACATGCATACAATTTATTTTGTAAGTACCGGTGCTTAGGATCCCATTTGTCTCCACAGAACTTACATTTCCCTTCATTTATTCTTTGGGCCTCTATACTGGGCTTCGTTCCTTCCCTGAGTTGTGGTGGTGTATATCTTGGATTTCCTGTGTATGTTGATTGGAAAGGCTTCCTTTTGGAGTCGTCTTTGTTGAAATGTGTATGAGCAGATTTCTTGATTTTTTTTTCTATAATCCTAGCTTTGCATTGTGCTTCCTCCAAGGTAGAGATGTTATGTAACTCTAGTTCATCACATATGTTCTGTTTAAGACCGTGTATGTAGGTCTATAATCGTTGGTCATCGGTTAAATCTGGGACTCGAGTTGACAACGCTTCCCACTCACAGGTGTACTCATTGACATTGTTTATTTGTTGTAACCTTGTGAGTTTGGAAAAAAAATATTTTTCTTCAACGCCCTAGAATCTTTTGATGAGGTCATTCCTGAAACTAGCCCAGATGTGAGAACATATTCTTGCAGTGTTCTTCCACCCTAAGTACCAATTGTAAGCGTTTCCTTCTAGATTCATGGATGCATATTTAATTTTCTCGCCTTCGTAATGGATGTTGTGGATGTCTAGGTATTCCTCGGCTTTGTTAATCCATGCTATGCATTGTCGTTCGTCTTCGTCATATTTGGGTAACTCGACTTTCAACCGCATTTGGCATCCTTGTGTATATGAGTTTGAGGACGACATGTTGAATAAAGGATCTGGCTGCTCCGGTGTTCTTGGAGAGTTTGAATGAGAGTCATTAGATATTTGTAATCTATCCAAGATGGCGGTTAAAATTGCCTAATTTTTCTTTTGGTCTTCTTTTAGAGTGAGGAAGGTATTCTCCATTCATGACGTGATTTGTGTCCAAGTCGACGTCAAATTGTCACTCGTTTGTTTGATCTTTTCCTGGAGTTCCTCGTAGTTCTTGTTAATCTTCTCATTGATTTGGTCGAACCGAGCATCCATTGATCTTGTGATTGGAATTTTCTCAGCGCTAAATGTGGATTTATTTTTGTTTGCGATATGATTCCAGCCCGCCACGATTTTTTTTATTTAAATAATTATAATATTAATAATAATTATAATATAGTTTTGTTTAATAATAATAATAATAATTAATAATATTAATAAAAATATATTAATATTAATAATTTATTTAATATTAAATTGGTATTGGAGAGGAGGCGGGAGGAGGGGTGTTGGGGAGAGGCGGAATGGTGGAGCAGGATGGAGGTGGAGATGGAGTGTAGCGTGAGTGCGTGGACGGTAAAGAGGAGGTGTGCAGTGGAGGTGAGATGGTGGTGGACTGGTGCCGAGAGCCGATAGGCTCTGATACCAATGGAATAGCAGAAATGTTGATGGAGGAGAAAAGAAACGTAATGTAAAATGTATAAGTAATAAATATGAAGAATATGGTTTACAATAATAATCGCCCCGGGTATTTATACCTTAAGTGAGGAAGAAAGGTGACTTGAAAAGTCACCTCTTAGTTTAAGTACAAACATTTACTAAAATTAACCTAGCTTAATATTTAAATTTAACATTTGTAACATCCAACACCCTCCCTTAATCCAGACTTAGCACAATTTAGTGTTTTGAGGCCTTGGAAACTAAGGCACAAGTTACCTTTTTACAAATTTTATTGATCCATGTAACAGAGGTAAGGAGGAAAACCTCATGGGAAAAATCTCCCCTCAAAAATTGATTATGAAACATAAACAAAATCTGCATATACTTCCAAACTAAAAAATGTCTGGAGGAATCTTCTTCTTGGGAAGAAGAGGAATGTGCTCAATCAACTCAGGAACAACTGCATGATGAATCCTTAGACCCTGTAGAACAACTGAAATGCACTGATGGAAGAGCAAATGGTACTCTTCAGATTTGAACTTCGAACCACCTGGTGAGTAATTTGAACCAAACAAGATTCCATGTGAGGAATTCGAACCACACATGATTCAATGCCTAAAAGAGATTGTAAATGCTTGAGAATAGGTGACCCCAAGCGAGTCATAAGGATCTTGAAGCATCAACTTTGAATGAAGGTTGTAATCAGCTGCAAGAATGTGGAACAAAAATCCCAAATGTGCCATTGTGATGGAAAATCTTATCCATCTTCATATGAACTTGAAGGAACTCTACTAGTGATGGTGGAGGAAACATCTCCATTTTTCGAACCAATACTCTCAAGTGAAGAAAACCCATCTTCTAGAGAAGGCTCACTATGGACATCAACTAGCAATACATCTTGTCCATTCATAACAAAAGACATAAAGGAGAAGGGTGAAATTAAATCTTCAGCAATAGTGATGGCAACAACGTGTATGCTCTCTTCATGAAACATAGCTTCTTGACAGGGAGAGGAAGCTACAGAGGAAGAAACTTGAGCTGGATCTTTTGTTGAATCTTTGGCTACTTCTTCTTCTTCATTTTGAACAACTTCTTGAGAAATGCATGAGGCCGAGATAATAGGAATAACACATAAGGAGGTGCCCATTTTCTTGCTCTCCATATAGCTCACATGTTCTTGCTACATGCCAAGAGTTTCATCTAGATTTCTCCAAAGCTCGAATGGGTAATCAGCAAAATCAAGGATGTAGCGCATTGTAAGAGGTATAGCTAGAAACATAGTTCCATAGGCTCTATCATTGTCATTAAGCCAAGCATCCTTCTCTTGACAGAACTCTAATTCTCTCACAACACCAATGGACACATCATAGAGACATTGCCTCTTGAGATATGCACACATCTTCAACTTCCATTCAAAATAGTTAAATGGGGAGAGGATAGGAACAACTTTCAAATCCATGAAGTTGTTGTAGAAACTTGCAATGAAAAACACTCACATAAACTGGAAATATGCCCTAAAAAACAACTCAACCTCACAGGATTTGTTGCAGCTCCATATAGCTCTGATACCATGTGAGAATTGCATCTCAAACTAGATCTAGGAGCTAGAACAAATTCACCATCAAAGTGTTTGACAAAATATGCAAGAGAAAACAAAGAGACAAAAAATAGCTGTAACAACACATGTGAAAGGTGCTGATTACATCTCATATTATTATCATACATCATTTATAATACAATGGACAAATTCAAGTGGCTCTGGAATCCAATTGGAGTTGTACATGCGTCAATGTGATAAATAACCTGAATCCCCCCTAGGTGAACCAACGGAGACCCAACTCAGCCCAAACAGACTCGAATTGATGTGTGAGTGTTGGTGAGGTGTGCTGGGTCATTAAAGACTCCAAGGCATGCGTGGGTGAGGAAATAGAGGCAAGTGGGGTGCTCTAGGTGGCAATAAATGCTCTTAGGAGAGCTAAAATAGGCTAGATTCACCCCATACGCCCTTAGTCAAACCAGGGCCCCACAAATCAATGCGGTAGCACTCCAATCCATTAATAAGGGAGCACATGCACTAGGTTGACCAAAACAGGCGCTGTTGTAGGTGTGAGCAAGCCAAGTTAACCAGATATATTGTTGGTTTAACTCTGCTAAGTCTAAACCATAGGTCATTAATGAAATTTGTGAAAATCAGGTTAGCCTAAGGTCTAAACTATACACCAAGGATGTATTACTGCTCCAAAACACCATCTAGGACTTCAACACCTTCTCGCGATGGACACCAATCTGCACAAATACAAGATTGTCCATGAAGTACTCAAACTTCACTCTCACCAGAGTCTTGGTCAGAAAATCAGTCCGTCGCCACATACTGGAGCTTATCAGCTCCTCTTTGCACCATATCCAAGATATAGTGATACTTGATATCAATGTGCTTTGAATTGTCATGGAACATTGGGTTCTTGAACAACTTCACATAACTATGGTTTTCACAGAAGATACAACTCGAGATCAAACAAATATGACAGTAGATTCAGAATCCATACTTCCTCACAACTAGTCGAATAAGCTGCAATGTCCTATGCTTCGGCTGTACTCAATCCCACATTCAATTGATTCTTTCTAAACCAAGAGATCACCTCAAGATCCGAATCTAAAGCAACATCTTGAAGTGCTCTTTCTGTCTGTGGCACTTCCTTCCCAATATGAATTAACATAACCATGTAGGTTAATCTTATGATCAGTCACATACTTGATCCCATACTCAATTGTACCCTTCAGGTACATCAATACATGCTTTGCAAAAACCAGGTGAACACATCTCAGATCTGTCAGAAATTGGCTTAATGTGTTCACAACAAAGCATATGTTTGGCCTTGCTTTCGTCAAACACATCAACAAACCATTCATCTTCCTAGACATTGTGGCATCAACTATCTTAGAAGAAGCATCACTCAATAGATTCAAGTTTGATGCCATGGGTGTGGAAATAACCTGGTAGTCCATCATTCCAAACCTCTCCAGAATACCTACTGCATACTTTCCTTGTCCAAGAAGTATCCCATCTGAATTCTGCCACACTTTTAGTCCTAGGAAGTAGTGCATCATTCCCAGGTACTTTATCTCGAACTTTGTGACAAGCCTTCTCTTTGTATATGCAATGAGCTCATCCTCTCCTCTCAGGAATAGGTCATCTACATACAGTAGGAGTATCATTGGTCTTCCTCCCTCAACCTTGAAGTAGAGGTTGGAATCTGATTTACTCTTGGTAAAGCCTAATCTCATCAAAAATTTATCCATTCGACCATACCACATCCTGGGTGCTTGCTTCAAAACGTAGAAGGAAATTTTTAACTTGCACAAATGAGTCTGTGTCTCTTGTGTCTCGAATCCTAGTGGCTTCTCCATTACTCTTCCTCTTCAACTACACCATTCGGGAAAACTGTCTTGATGTACATTTGGTGTATCTTTCATTTCATTACTGCAACTAAGGATAGTACTAATATGATGGAAGTGTATCTCGGTACTGGTGCATATGTCTACTCATAATCGATGCCTTCTTTATGGGAGAATCCATGTGCCACAAACCTTGACTTGTATTTTTTGGTACTATAGTTTGCAACATGCTTGATATTGTAGATCCATTTGGAAGATACTATAGACTTCCCTTATGGTCTCAGAACTATCTACCAGACACCATTCTTCATAATCGAATGATACTCTTCGATAATGTCTTCCTTCCACTCCTTCTTTTCAACAACTTCCTCATAGTTGGAAGGTTCCTTATTAATGATGTTGCACAATAAGGCTACGTAGCTGGAGTATGGTCTTGGTATTTTAACTTCTCTAAGTGTCCCATCTAGAGCGCCATACCTCTCTGCATCTTGAATAAATTCACGTTCCCATGCTGGTCTTCTCTTGTAGGAATTCTCCTCATGAGTGGATCTACAGGTTCCTGAGGTTCCTTCAAGTCATGATCTTCATGGTTTTATTGAGTCATTTCTTCCATAACTACATTTTAGTTCTGGGAACTTCATGCTATTGAACATATTCAATGTGGAATTGTTTTGACTTATTGTAAGTAGATACTTCATCAAAAGTAACATCTCGACTAGTCTCAATCTTCTCGAATCCTGGGAAGTATATTTGGTATACTTTTGATTCGTCATTGTATCCCACAAATATGCCCTTCTTTCCTGAAGGGTCTAGCTTTCTCCTCTTTTCTTTGGGGACATATATGTACACAGGGAAACCAATAATTTGGAGATGGCTGACTTCCATTTTCTTTCCTGAGAAAACTTCTTCTAGAGTCTTGTTATTTAGAACACGGTGAGGTGTTCTATTTTATACATACACATATGTTCTTGCTGTTAGAAAAACAATATCGCAGAGCAATAACAATAAACAATATGCATATGTTAAAACACATAAAACATTACAAAAGAGACACCAATGTAATGTGGTTCACCCAAGATGGGATACGTCCACACATAAATTTTTAGTCCTTTTATTATTATACCATCCAACAAGATGAAGGGATACAACTTGTAGAAACCCCGTTGCACTTCCTCTTCACTCTCTCATAGTCTCTCTCACACAATCATAGAGATTGTTTTACAATGCTACAATACAATACACAATTGTATTACAATGACTTCCTTTTGTAAAGGGAATACCATAGGAAAATACCACAGGATGCCCAAAACCATGGGCCCGTAAATCACCCATTATTGACCAAGTCATGACTCTGGAATTACAACATTTTACAATGCATTTTTTCCTAAATTTTTGACTCCCCACCTGGACCCCCTAGACGACTATAGTGGGGGGGAAAGCCCCACCAAACCCCCTCGTCAGGTGTTGGGATCCAACCACGATTGAAAAAAGATCTCTAAATCAGAAAGATCAAGATCCACAACCAACACTTGTTGCTTCTATCCATAGGTGCATAGGAAGGTCTTGGTTATGAAGCATCGCCTTTGTTGCTTCCATTATCGTTTTTTTCATCCCTTCTGCAATGCCATTTTTCCGATGATTGTAGGGAGTGCTAATCTCCATCTTAATCCCATATTCTCTGCATAGGTTTTTGAACTCATCTGAAGTGAATTTGCCTCCATTGTTTGATTGTAAGGTCTTGATCTTATTTTTGGTGTGATTCTCTACCAAATGTTTGAATTCTTTGAACTTGCTGAAAAATTCATCATTTCCTTTCAAGAAGTAAATCCAAGCTTTACAAGAATAACCATATATGAAAGAAACATAATATGCATACCCATTTAAGGAATTGAATGACATGGGGCCGCATATATCTGAGTGGATTATTTCCAATATTTCTTTTGCCTTTTTTTCACTGCATGGAAATGGTTTCTTTACATTCTTCCTTTGCGCACATCCTTTATGAGTTCCTTAATGTTTTTCTTGGATTTGGGGAAGGCCTGATACTGCTTTGCTTGCAATTGGCAGATCCCTATAGTGTATGTGTACAAGCCTTCTATGCCATAGTTCACTTGGTTCTATATAGTCATGAACCAAGGCTTGCTCTGGTTGTCCTTTCAACTTGTACAGACCTCACTCTTGCTCTTGAATTATTGTTGCATCATCTATTGTTTTTCCTCTTGTCCGCATGAGTACTTGGCCATCAATGAATGCAACACATAATCCTTTAGCATCTAAAGCTGAAATGGGGCTGATATTTTTCTTCAAACCTGGTACATAGAGAACATCTTCATTGAATTGATAGAGTTCAACTTGTAAGAGGCTTCTCCACTCCCTTTTATGGGATATTGATAATCATCTCCAAGTTTCACCTTGTGAGGTGACTCATGTTCTGATAAGTTGATGAAGGATTCTTTGTATCCTATCATATGCTTGGAAGCTCCACTGTCCACCATCCAATCATTGCTTCCATGGGTAATGGTACCTATAAGAGCTGAGATCAGAACATATTCTTCATCACTTGAAGATTCTTATCTTGTTCTCTTTCTTGTGGGTTCATCATATTTTGCATTATGTGCATGATAATTCTTCCTTTTGTTTTCCTTGGAGGATCCTTTGTTTCTAGGACAATCTCTTGAGAAGTGGCATTTCTCATCACATGTGTAGCATCTAAGATCTGTGTAGTCCCTTCTTGGTCTATGATTCTTTTGGAATTTCTTGGGCCTTCTGTGAGAGTGATCCTTCCTCTTTATTTCATTCTTCTTTTCTTGAGCTGTTAGAGATTGATAATCACTTTCTCCCATCTTCTCTTCTCATGATACTAATCGAGATTCTTCTTGAGTGCATTCCTCCCACAATCTGCTGAACTTGATTAATTTATTTTTGGAACATATCCCTTGAATGAATTAGTATCATGACCTTGGAAGTCCATTCAAGGTATTTATCACGATATCTCCTTCAACATTTTCTTTAATGGCCTCTAGTTTCTTCTTGATATGAGAAACCTTTGTGAAGTAAGACTAAATGGTTTCTGAATGCTGGATCTTCACATTCTTGAGTTGATTCCTTAGAGTCATCTTCCGGTTTATGTTCTTTCCTTCAAATAAATTGGTCAAAGCATCAAACATATTCTTAGGAGTATTCAATGATGATACATGAGGGATGAGGTTATCCTTGATGGAATTTGCAATAATCATTTTAGTTCTTGTCATGTTATTCTTGTGGTTTGTCTTTGCCTCTTTTTCCTCTGGTTCTGGAACCTCCTCATTGACATATTTGTCCAAGTCATTCTCCTTTAGGATAAAAGAAATTCTATAATCCCATTCTCAGAAGTCATCGTCTCCTTAAATCTTATCCTCAACCTTGGTGTGATTCATCATCTTAATACGAGAACCTCAAATGGAAATAGCAAGGAAATAGATCTTACCAATTTGAGATGCCCAAGCTGATTCTGGATCTAGCTGACCTAGGGTTCCATAGAGAAATCCTAATTTTCCAAAATTGGAATCTTGAAATTATGTTTGGATAGAGAGATTCACCTCCTTGACGTGATTTGTCTAGTAAATTCCTTTTTCAAATTCCTTGGAGTGAAACTCCAAAAACTTGGTGCCCTAGTTTCCTCCAATAGTAGTGATTAGGTCAAAATTGAAACTTCTCCAAACTGGAATCTTTCTCCATCAAAATATACACCTCCTTGAGGTGAGTTAGCCTAGCCCTATTTTCTAGAAATTTCATGGAGAAAATTGCTAGAACTTGGAATCCCTAGTTTCCGTAGCTGCACAATGCGTTATTTTAGAGTGGCTCTGATACCATTTTAGAATTTGTACTTTAATTCAATTAGGTTAGATATATAAACTGAAATATAGACAAGCACAACAATACACAATAACACAAATATTTTCCTCAGGGAAACCATAATTGAGAAAACAACGTAACTTATTCATAATAGTTCCGTCATTTAGTACCATGTTAAACCAAGATAGAATACCCAAAGATATATGTCTTCATCAACTTCTTCTTCTCCTTCACTAGCGCACTTGCATTTATCTCTCTTGAACAAAAAAGCTTGTTTGGTGTGTCTCCAAATGAGCGAGGGCGCCTCCCTATTTATAATTTACAAGTGATTGACCAAAAAACCTAACCGGATCTACTTTCTAACCTAGCAAGGTCGACTTCCCTCTTGGGATGCTCAGAATACATTTTACAATATTTATTCTAGAGACTACTGCCCCGACTTACAACATAGGTTTTACCTCGATATTATAGCATGACCAAATACAATAATAACATCCCTGTATGAAGGAAAAAAATCTTCGACGGAGGTACAATAAAGTACAATAGAATATCTTTCGAAGTTACATTTTCAATATCTTCCGAAGTTACATTTTCAACAACCAGATGATCACTATTGAGTTTGAGTGAAGGTATAAGGTGGGAAGATAGTAGAGTGTTGGATGGCTGTAATATTGATGACTAATAGTGATTCTGGATTTAGAATACGGGAAAAATTCAATCCATTTGACATGTGATGAAATGGAAAAAACCACCAGTTTGATGTGTCACCCCATATTAGATTTAACTTTTCAGGGTGTTTTTTCTAAATCGTTTTTATAGTGAGCCAAAACCACCATTGGGTGGGTACTGAGTGACAGTTGGATAATCGACGTAATAATGAATTGAAAGGGGTATGTTGACATGGATGTTGGTGGAGGGTGACATGGATACGTTAGGGTGACATGTAGGACACATTGACCCATAAACAAACACGTGTCATGGCAAGTCATCAACATGCCATGTTAATAAAAAAATAGAAATGTTATTTAAAAAAGAAGAAAAATAAGTATCGAGCATAAAAATTATTTGGCCTTAACAAGAGAGTAATTGATCAAAATTGGGTGAAAACAATGGCATTCCAACGCCATTTACATGGTGGGCCACAAAAATGACGGAGAGGGACATCAACGTATTCTGCTCCAATTTTCTTGAAAATTGGAAGCAAGAGTTTTTGAATAACAACACATAAAGGATGGAAGAGGTCTCAGATTGGGATGAATTTTTTTAAGTGCAGTCGTTTTCCATCCACAATAATAACTTCGGTGAAAATAGGTGAAATTTCAAAGCATGTGAAGTGGAGATGTCGAAGAAGGCTAAAATCCATTATTTGGGTGCGTGCAAGGTGACCCAAAAACTCATAACTATACATTTTTCTGATTTTGACATTTGCTTACTCATTAATCTGAACAACTTTGTTTAGATGCAATTTTTTCAAAAATGAAAGTTTGTGAGATACCAGTTTTCAGTAAAAATTCAAGTTTGGAAGAAAAAGTTGGCAATTCCAAACTCTTATAAAATATAAATGGAGTATTAGATACGAGTAATGGAAATATCCAGGTACTCACAATTATATGGGATATTAGAACCCAATACAATTTTTTTTTAATTCCCTACCATTTTCTTATACAGGTCTTAGAAATCTGTCCTTCAGAATAAGTGTCGCTACAAGAATGGTGTAAAATTAGGCAAAAATTGTGATTTTAAAGAGATGTAATTTTCAATTATGATATCAGAAATGAACGTGCATAGAGTCTATAGAAAGAGGATTAGCAGGAGAATAACAAAAAAATATCCAATTGTGAATAGATTCTTCTTATCCTTCCAAAAATTTAGAAGAAAAGAGGTCTGCAACTTTTTTCTTTTTTGACAAAATTGTCAAATGGGTATTTTCCATAATTTTTCTATATGCATGGGATTTTTTTTATGAAAATTTGGAAAAGGGTTTATATATCATATATAATGATCTAAATACATCATAGATACAAGCATACATTATTTATAACCCAAATCAAATTTTATAGTAGTATTGAAGCAACAAAAATGGAAGAAGGGGAGCTTCCATACACTTTGGACGAAGAAGCTAGGGGTCAAAATATCAGTGTGGAAAATGATGAAATAGAGTATAATGGACACAAATATAGCATTGAGTCAATAGATCTAGTGGAAACCATAAAATCCTTGAGGATGGAAGTACAGAGTTGCAGAGCTGATAATGAAAGAATGTTGGCTGGGTAGCAACAAAATTAGTTGAACACTCAACCTATGCAAAGTTTAAACCTGATATAGATTAAAATATAGGTTGGGCCAGTTTCATTCCACGAGGAAGAAGACATGAAAAATTCAAATAAGATAGCACATGAAAAATCTAGACACTAAGAGTGTTACAATGGGTCATAGGCCTCATTATTTACAATGGGTCGTAGGCCTCATTATTGACCACCTCATGCAACTAGGTGTTCATATACAATTGAGGATTCTAGAAACATCCGAAAAATGTCTCCAATTAGGCATCATAAAAAAATACATGTGGAAGAAGTTCTTCAAGGGGAGTTGTGTAAGATCATGCTCCCTACTTTTGATGGTGAGAACAAGAAGGGGGAAGATGTTAAAGATAGATTATTGGGAATGGGGATATATCTCCGATTGCATAATTATTCTATATTGAGGCCAAAATTTTCATTTATAATCTATAGGGGAAGGCTTTAATGTGGTGGGATTAGTTAGTTTAAGTGAAATATATCAGTGAAAATAGAGTTTCATGGAAGTAGTTCAAAATCTACTTTCAAAATAAGTACCTCTCTGAACATGACTATAAGAGGAAAACGAAGGATTACTTTGAGGTCAAGTTGGGAGTGATGTACTTGTAGGAATATGAGATATTTTTTTTGGAGATTCTAAGGTATGTTGGGTTCGTTAAGGAAGAGAAGGTGAAAATCCAGAGGTTCCTAGGATTGTTTTCAATTTACAAAGACAAAATTCAATATGATGGACCCAAGACCCTTGAAGAGGAAATCAGAAAGGCCTGTTGATGTATTTGTAACTTTGGAATGTATTCATCTGTATATCTTATGTATTGTACCCCGATGTTTATTTCGGGATGTATCTGTAATGTAATTGAGTCATGTCATACCCCATTGTTTATTCTGGGAAGTTTCTATAAAGAGAAAGTCATGTCAAGTCATTGTGGGTAACCCTCCCATTAGTCAAGGGTTAAAGTCCCCACAATTGTCGGGCCCTAGGGTTATTAGACTATCCTAGTGAATTCGACCCTAGGTGAGTCATTGTAAGTCGGGGAAATAGTCCCCACCGTTGTGTTACCCTCCTATTTGTTAGAGGAGGCAAAGTCCCCATAAGTTGTGGGGCACTAGGGTTATTAAACACTCCTAGAGATGTCGGCTCTAGTAAGTAATTGTTAAGTGAGACCGACATGTTGGAGTGGGTTTCAAGTGAATGGAAGAATATAAATAGAGAGTGAGTCTCTCTATTTATCACATACACACTCATTCATTGGGGCGCATGAGTGAGAGAGGAGAAGCTCTCTTAGTGTGAGAAAGAGACACAAAAGATGTGGAGATCATCTTTATGTTTTCGGGTTTTACTTTTGGTGCTGATTCTATCTCTGAGGAAGTTGTGGGGTTTTCACCATTTATGGTTTCCCCGAGGATAAACACTGTGTTCATTGTCTCTTGTGTTTGATTGCTGTGCTTGTTATTCTCTCAGTTAAAGATCCTAATATAATGCTAGCTTAATGATAAAAATCTAACATGGTATCAGAGCTAACCTGAGAAGAAGACAATGCGCAGCTACAGAAGCTAGGGAATATTACTTTTTGGGTCTCTCTCCACAATCCATCTACAAAAATATGCTAGGTTGAATCTCCATTGAAGGGCGCATCTTTCTGTTGAAGCAGAATTCGATTTCGAGCATTTTCAGTTTTTGATGTGGAAATTAGGGCTTTCTACAGAAGAGGAATTTTTGAGTGAGACCAACATAGGATTTTTATCCTCATCAAAATCGAATTTTAGAGACCTGGATCAAGAAATTTGGTTGGGTGAAACTTCGGGAAAGTCAAACCCTAGTTTGACCCTGAGCTAGAAAAACCCTAAATACTAAAACTGCTAAGTTTTGGTAAATTCACTATATCCCACGATTGGCGTAGGATTAGGATCTAAAAATTTTAGGAGCCGAATATAACATCCTGATGAACAATGTGTCCAAAATTAAGCCTCCTATTCGCTATATTCTGGGAGATATGATCCCTCCAAGTTAGGGCTCCATCCTCTTCCAGAATTCATCCCTAAACATGACACTTGGGGAGAATTGCTATATATTGGGATAAAGAGGTCCAAATGGAATTCCTAAAGCTTTTATAAAAAGGGCATGGAATTTGATTTTTGTGGTCTGAATTTCAGACCCAGAAGATGAAACAGTGACACGTGAAAGTCCGTACAACTTTGCTGTTCTGAACAGTCCTGTAACAGGTAACATTGGGACAATGATCATAAATAAAAAATGGTGAAACTAATGCTGATGAAAAATATGATTTTGGATCAGGGACATGTGAGGTTACCTCAGTGAGAAATTTCAGACACAGAGGAGCATTAATTTCAGAGATATCACAGAAACAGTGACAGGAATTTCTGCAGAAGAAATTGGAAAACTAGGGCTTCCTGTTCCAGGAGCTTCCCTCCACTGTTTTCAGAAAAGAGTACATTGAATAGCTCCATTTGAAGAGATATATCTGTATATCCAATCAGATCTGAAAGATTCCAAGTTTTGAAAATTAGGGTTTCTGTGACAAACCCTAAATCAGCCAGCTCCGGAACCAGGACAGACACCTCAAATCGGTAAGATCTAATCCTTTGTTATTTTCATTTGATATTCTCATTTCAAAGTGATCTATCACATCAGCTTGATGATAATCTTTGTGAAGTTGTCAACTTCCAAGTATGGAAGTATATGATCTCTCTGAAGAAAATGAATTGGACACCTACATGAGTAGAGAGGTTCCAGTTCCAGAGGGAGATGAGGTTAAGAAGAACTTGGTCAAGGCCAAGAAGATCATTGTTGATTCAATCACGGATCAAATTGTACCACAAGTGTCTTCCCTAAAGACACTGAAGATGTTTGATTCCTTGACCAAGCTATTTGAAGGGAAGAACATACATCAGAAGATGACCTTAAGAAACCAGTTGAAGAAATGTGAAAATTCAGAATACAGAGTCCATGCAGTCACAAGGGTCTCTCAAATCAAAGAACAACTTGAAGCGATAAAAGAAGAAGTGAAGAATGCGGAAGTGGTGATGGCCACCTTGAATAGCCTCTCAGGATCATGGGTTTCATTCATTCAAGGAATGTATGCCAGAAGGAAGTGATTAGTTTCAGTAGACTCTAGGAAGAAGAAGAAGCTCGACTCATAAGAAGAGAAGAGAAGATGGGAGCAATTGAAGATCAAGCTCGCACCATCCAACGAAGATCCCTCAAGCGATGAGGAATATGAAGAACTCAACTCTTGAAGAACCTCTTATCCACCTTAGCATTTGGATAAGAAACGATGCTATTATGAATGAATAAGACGATGAAGATGAAGGCTCAAGAAGGAGTCTACCCACGAAACAAATAAAGATAAGTACTTGTTGAGGCCTGGAAAATCGTAGGCAACAACAGCAAGGGATTCTCCCCAGTCAACGTTCCCAACTAGCCCGTGACTGTTTGGTGTAGGGAATCCGTCCGGTTTGCGGTCCGGCTACCATAGGTCAAGTAACAAAAATAAAAGGTTTTACCGGTTACGGCCCGATCCACCGTATATATTTTTGTATGTTTTGACTTAAAGGATGATATGCAAGTGCCTGCTTAACATGCAGAGTAATAAAGAATGCAAGGAGTATTCACAATGTGATGCGTAGGTTCTTACCTCTCATCTTAAACTCTTAAGCATCTAAATCACACACATAGCAAGAAAATAAATACTAACTAGGCTATCTCTAGAGAGCTAGATATTAATTCATGAGTAATGTAATACTGTTCACATGTTACGGCAAATCACAGATAGTTGTTCCTAGAACCAAACATATAAACATGAATAAAAGTATACATGACAAGATAACTCATCAACAGTTAAAACTTCTATTACTCATAGTGGAAAATATCACATAATATACTAGAGAACATTAAGGTAAGAACTAGGGGTTCAGAAAGTTAGAACGCTCTCACAGTTAATGAAACGTAGTCGAAAACGAAATAGTTCCCCTTCAACATTGTTCATTTTATCACATTGGAACATTCCACATAGCACCTTCTCCAACAGGAAAAATTTGCAATTTCTTATTGTAAAACGATGTAGTTCCTCTTACAAACAATAGTTCACAAGTTTTTCCAGGGAAAAAGCCCTTGTAAACTCTAACTTTCCTATATTTAAATCAAATCAGCCAACCCCTTGGGCTTCCCCAACCGTGTGACCTTTGGGCTCCTCCACAACCATCTAATATCACCATTTTGTCTTTTCCGTGAGTACTCATGATTTACTTCATGCGTTACGCTTTCATATTTCAACTTATGAGTATTTAACACAGCGAGATCTGCTCGGTAACTGACGGATCTTTCCAAGCCTGGGATTTTGTCACCATCGATTCCGCCTTGTCTTTCATTTGTCCTCCTTGAGATCCTATTGATTTCAGTACGAAATCTGCCTAACACTGTCCAACCAATTTCTGCTGCTTCGTCTCCCAGCTATGCCTTCTCGCAGTAGTAATTTTTTAAAAATCTCTTGAGTCCGTCTGCTTAAACGACATTTATCATTAATTAGGACTTCATTTTTTCAATAAAATCGAACTACATCAACAAACTGACTAGTCATCAAAAGAGGCCCTGTACTGCGCTGTCATCATGAAAACCTTAACAAGCACCTAGAACCACTATCTCGCCCACACAGGGGTTTAAAACTCACAAAATGACGGGAAGAGAAAAACTTATCGGCGACTTAAAACACTAAAACCTCGGCCATGGTAGTCTTACTCACAGCCGCGTCAGCGGGTCTCAAACGGGCAACGGGCTCCATGATATCGTTAAGTTTATCGGAGTCATAAGAGCTAAAACCTAAACTCTGGGTGGAAGAGTTCCCAGTCGGCGGGTGGAAAGACATCGACGTCGGAAAATTAGTGCGTTACACAGCCGCAAGGGCGGAGGAGGAAAGACTACAGACAAAGCGATGAAAACCTGACAAAACATCGACGGTCGGAGCAGTTATATGGCGGGTGCCTAGTTTGCTTGGGAGCCGCAAGGGCGGAAAATAAACAGACTACAGCCTTTGATCCAAACCATAACTTTTGCTATGGCGCAAGAACAACGTAAAACACTAAGTGTTCAAAACAAATTAAGTTTAGCAGTGGTCAAAAACTTGTTTCACTTCCAAAACAACGGCTTCATAAAAACCAAATACCCTGAATCAACTTCGACCAACCTTTGATAATATAAACAAGTCAAACGATACAACGCAACATCGGGGAAGTCAAGATTCTCCTGCAGAATAATCATCATTCAATTTCCGCAATGGAGGCTCCCTTAGGAAACATGGCTCCGATACATTGTTTAAATGGCCTTCGAAACAGTGGCTAGCATGAGAAATAAGCTTCCGGAAACAAAGCAAGAAATCACAGCTCAAAGGGAAAAAAACCAAACTCCAAATTCCACAACCCATAGCAGTTTCAAACACAAGCAATTTTCCGAAAAGCATGAAGAGAGTTAACCAAAAGAGTTCATGAATCCAAACGATTCTAGGCAATGCTAAAAATAACAAGGGGGTCCAAAATTTGAAAATTTGGGGAAACAATTGCGGCTGCAACAATTGGCGACTACCTGGTGAACCTAGATCTCTGGATGATTATTTCTTGAGTAATAGATTGTTTAACAACAAACGAACCTGTTGAATTCTTCCAGATATCTGGATTTCTCAAATGGAAAATATATGTACTTTTAATCATTGATGATAGTCCAATTTAGGAGAGTGGAAACCAGGATTTTCAAGTCAAGATAACTCTTTTGAGGCCAAAATGATGAATTTCATTTGTTACCTCTGTCTTCAGGTAGCTTCCAGCTTGGACACCACAAGGTTGTAGCATATGGTAAACATAAATATTCATTTGTTCCTCATTCCCATGCCATTTTTCACCTTTCGTGCTTTTGAACTTTTGTCCTTTTCATATGAGTCCTCCTGCATGCCTTTCTTTCTGAATTTTGATTCAGGCTCCTCTATCCATATTGTCCTTTTTTGTGAGAGATATATTCGATTTTCAGCTCACGGACGGAGAGGAACTTTAGGCGATTAAGTACTTATATGGTTCAGTATTTGTTTTGATACATAATGCTTTCATAGGAGCTTTCGACTCTTATCTGCCTTTTGGCATTCGATTCTTGGCATGGGATCATTTATATATAATATAATGTTTACCCTGCTTCCTTTCTATGGGCCCTTTGCTATCACTCCCTAGGGCATTTTAAGTGTGAGATGGATGGAGCCTCAAAATAGTATTCCAGACCTTTTGATTCTGGTTTATTTTACAAGGATTAAGCAGGATTTCAATGTGTTCATAGCCACTTGAGAAAACTGCTAAAATAGAAGAAATTATTTAGATAAACAATAATACACAGTCTTATACCCAAGAAATTTAATCATTCCAAATTCTAATGTTCTCCATGCAACCACGAGTTTGCCTCCTTTATTGAAATTAGTCAAAATTTAAACTAAAACAAAACAGAACTACATAACTCAAAGTAAACGGCCAAGTCAAATTATTTATATACAAGATAAAAGAACACAAACAAAACTCAAGAAAAATAAGGTTTGAGAACTAAACCATTTATTGGTAAGTTCTCTTCGCATCCCTATAAATCTTGCAATTTATAAGTTGAGGGGATAAGCTTTGCTGCAATCTGGAAAGGACCTACCCACAACTGCTGAAATTTCGTGTGTTTTCCTTTCTCATCATGGGGGTGGTCCCACTTGAGAACCAAGTCTCCCACCTCAAAATATTTTGTTCCAGCCTTGTGTTTATCAAACCATCTCTTTACTACCTCTTGTTGTTGTTTAAAGCACTCTCTGGCTTTAGATCGAGACTCTTCTGCCTTCAGGAGATTATATATCCTCATTTGCAAGACTTCATTTTCTGATCCTCTGGATTCCTGAGCTATTATGGAAGAGGGTAGCATGATATTGGGGGGAAGAATGGCCTCTTTACCATACACAAGGGTATACGGAGACACTCCTATCGAAGACTTGGGGGTGACTCTATCAGCCCAAAGGGCGTTTGGTAACACTGAGTGCCAACTCCTCTGATTTTCTATCATTGTCTTTTTTAAAATCCTAATCATATTCTTGTTTGTAGATTCTGCTAAACCATTTCCCTATGGATAGTAATTAGTAGAGTAATGCAACTTAATCCCTTTCTCATGAGCAAAAGCAGTTAATCTTATTGAGGAAAAGTAAGTAGCATTATAAAAAACTAAGGAAATTGGAACTCCAAACCTGGTCATAATATGGTCTTGCAAGAAGTCTATGACTGCATCCTCATTTATTTTGTGCAACGGGATGGCTTCGACCCAGCGAGTGAAGTAGTCGGTTGCTGTCAGAATATACTTGTGTTGCAAGGAAGAATTCGGCTTTATCTCCCCAATAATATCTAACCCCCATTTATCAAAAGGCTCTATTATTATCATAGGCTTCACTGGTCCTGCTGCTTTAGCTTGTCTTCCACTACACCTTTGACAAATGTCGCACTTTTTGACATGGGCATGTGCATCTTTGAAAAGAATGGGCCAATAGTATCCAGCTCTGAGAATTTTGTGAGCTATAGTATCTCTGGAAAAATGCCCCCCAGCAGGCCCATCATGCAAATCTGTCATTACCTTCTTCGCATCTTCTTTCTCTAAGCATCTAAGAAGAACTCCGTCGTAATTTTTTCTGAATAATATTCCTTCAATAATTTGATATGAGGCTGATTTAAGACGCAGTGCTCTTCTTTTCTTAGAACTCCAATGTTCTGGTAACGATCCTGTCTGGAGGTAATGCACAAGGTCTCGATACCAAGATTTCGGGGCTGTGAAAAAAGGACATACATCCATCAAATGTAACTCAGCTTCTTCTTCCCAGGCATGTTCTTCATTGTTTCTATTTTCAGTCATCAGTATGCACAACCCTTGCCCTTTAACTATAGAATCTGGCTTGAATTCGAGGTCATATTCTTGAAGAGCTGTTACCCAATTGCCCCTTCTTTCTCCTAACTCCTTCTATACGAAAAGAGACCTCACAGCTGGGTGTGGGACGATTACCTTGGTCCGGTTCTTTAGTATGTAGGGCCTGAATTGTTTCACCGCTTTGAACACTGTGTAAGCTTGTTTATCTATATCTGGGTAATTCAATTCGGCCCCTTTTAGACCAGTGCTCATAAATGATATGGCAAACTCATCTCCCCCATCTTCCTTCTGAGTAAGCACAGATGCTAGCGAATCATCAGATGCGAAAGTGTACAGAATAAAATCTTTATCAAAATCCGGGCTTTTGAGGGAGGGTGCGTGCGCAACAACAGTTTTAATCTTGCCGAATGCATTCTTCTCAACATCGGTCCACTTGAATTGTACACTTTGCTTTACCATTTGCTGCAAAGGTTTAACAATTTGAGTGAAATCTAACACAAACTTTCGCACAAAGTTTATTGTCCCCAAAAATGATTGCATGCCCTTTTTATTATGGGGCAAGGGAATCTGTTCAATGGATTTGATCCTTTCTGGGTCTATGGAGATCCCCTCCTTTGAAACCACGTGACCTAGCAACTTACCTTCTATAACAACAAACACTCACTTCTTGGGGTTTAGTGAGATACCATATTTTTGGCAGCGTTCAAAAATCTACTTTAAATGAAACACATGTCCTTCCCTCTTCTTTGAGAATATCATGATGTCATCGAGGTATGCTAGAGCACTGCGGCCAATCAAACCGTGGAAAGCTATGTCCATAGGCCTCTGGAACGTAGCTCCAACATTTATAAGTCCAAAGGGCATTCTTCTGTAAGCGAAAGTTCCCCACCTGGTCCTAAATGTCATTTTCAATATGTCTTCTTCAGCTACTAAGACTTGATTGTAGCCTGAAAATCGGTCTAATAAAGAGAATAGTTCAGAACCTGAAACCATTTGCAGTAGTTGCTCCATGGGTGGAACATGATAATTGTCTTTATCTGAAGTGCTATTTAAGTTTCTAAAATCCACACATAACCTGATTTCTCCAGATTTCTTCCTTACTGGTACCAGATTTGAAACCCATTCTGAGTGTCTAACCTTAAAAATGATTCTAGCATCCAATAATCTCTTAACTTCACTCTGGATTAGAGGTTCCAATTTTGGATGCATTTTCCTCAAAGGTTGCTGATAAGGTTCGACTCCAGATTTGATGGGGATAACATGATGGATAATACCGGTGTCATATGTCTTCAGATCTTCATATGTCTAGGCAAAAACATCTTTGTATTGTCTGAAAAGAACGATGAACTTATCTCTTTCAGGCGATGAACAACATTTTCCAAGATTCACATATTTAGGCTTCATCTTAGTCCCCAAATTAATCAATTCGAATTGTAGAGATGAGCTATGAGTCTTCACATTTGCTGGTCTTCTAAATTTTTCATTTAAATGAAACATCCATTCTAAAGTTCTGACTCCCTTAGGGATGAAATTATCAAATTTTAGCTCGGCTTGATGTTCTTCATCATTAATAATCACCCTTTTGAATGCCTCGTCATACATTAAGCATTCTATGATCTGCTGATCGTCATCGAACACTTGTAGGTTGGTAATCATATCTGGAACCATGGGCCTGAAAAGCAATTCAATAGAGCACCGATTATTAGAGGGCACAAGCCTCGCAGCTGATGTGGCTAGCAAGTCAGCTGCTGCATTCTTAAGTTTTGGGATCGATACAATATTAAATGCATTAAGAAATTTTATTAAATCCCATACTTCATTTTGATAAGCTTTTAAGTGAGGAGAAATGCAATGTATTTGATTCCGAATTTGTTTTACAATTATTTCAGAATCTCCAAACACTTTCAGATTATTTGCCTTTAATTCAATTGCTTTCCTTAAACCTTGAACCAATGCTTCATATTCAGCTGTGTTATTTGTACATTCAAACTCTAACCTACATGAAAGAAAATTTTTGTTCTTCTTGGGGTCAATCAAGACACAGCTGGCTTCTGACCCTTCTAACATTTTAGATCCGTAAAAAAAAAATGTCCAGAAATCGCTAACTACTGTGTGGGAATTTACATCTACTTCTACTGCTAAGTATACTATTTTACAATCGATTTCATCATCCTATGAAAACCAAAGGAGATCAGGCTGAGTGTCTGATGTGTCGTTGGCTTCTTCTGCTTGGTAATTTCCTGGTTCTAACTCAATAAAGTAATTTCTGAAAACATAATCCACTGGTTCATTTTTTTCTTCGAACTAAGTAACGTTGTGTTTCATGTGGGGCTCCCTCAAAAATTTAATTTGATTTGGGCTTACTTTATACGGCAGCCACAGATGTGACCAGTCCGAGGCAAAATACCCATTGAGCTTTTCCGACCAGTCCCTACTCAGAACAAGCCCATAAGCTTCTGGTATGCCAGCCACCACAATATCAATAAATTGACACACCTTATCATTTGAAGAAAAGCGGACTAGAACATCCTCCATTTCCCCAATTACCTTCACATTCATTCTATCCAACTGAACAACCCTCCAGGTGGATGGTTTAGGCTGCCCATTTATCCTTTTGCAGACCAACATCGGCAAGATGTTAACCGATGCCCCTGAGTCTACCAGGAAATTATGTACGTTGTGGTTAAAAATTTCAAAGGTGAGGAGAAAAGGTGGATTCTTGCTCTTAGGCTTACCTCCGATACTTGCTTCCCCAATTCATTCTTCTTTCTTGGGCTGATTGTCGGTGGGAAGCCCCTCCTCTGATGCTTCAAGTGCTTTCAATAGCTTTTCTTTTTGCTTCAGCATCTTGCACATTTCAAATAATGAGATATTCTCCCTTACCTTCTTTATATCTTCCACAATGTCATAATCCATCTTAGGTTCGGTGGGATTTGGTTTACCATTATTCATTTTTTCTTCATTGGGCTTGGCAAACACGTTATTCTGTCTATGATCTTGACTGGTGATGGTAAATTCTGGAATTTTATTAGCTGAGGAGTTATTTTGAAATTTCTTAACATTCCTTTGAAGTCTTTTAATCTTTGGGAGCATGAGACTGTTTTCTTTAGCCAACCCTTGGCTTCTTGTTGTTACATTTGTTTCTAGGATGTCCTCGTGTCTCAAAACCTTTTCCTCCTCGGTGTCAAACAATGAAACACAGTCCCATAAAACCATGGTCTCATCCTCTTTTTATTTCATTGATGTATTGCTGCCTTTCCTTTCTTCATCTTTATCTTCTGTCAATTTAGAATCCAACAGCTGATTTATAACCAACGTCATTGAGTTTATCCACTGAGGACAATTCTTTTCAGAGTGGGGTTGTTGGTGGAAAGTGCAAAAATTGTCCATTCCTACCTCTGTTAAATTCATAGATGTAGAATTGTGTGGAGGGGGTTGGGATTGATTGTTATCTTCCCCTTTCTTGTAATAAGGTTTGTAGAAATTTTGGGCTTCCTTTTCCTTTTCCAAGTCTATGATTTTGTTAGAAAGCTTCTGCATCATTTTTTCTATTCCTTCAAAATCTGGTGACTGCTCTTCCTTAGGCTTGGTAAACAACAACGCTTTCCTCCCCACATTTTTTTCTCCTGATCATTCGGGATAATCTTCGATACTCTCCCTTTCAGCCTCTACTCTCTCCGCCTCCTCATAGGTCTCCACTAGAGTAGGCTTGGCCTTCATTTTGGCAAACATGGCCAACTCGGGTCCTAGACCCGAGGTATAATATTCAATCAGGACTTTATCCAAAGGTTTGTTAGTTTCAGAAAAATTCTTAAGATATGCTGCAAATCTTTGGGTGAAACTGTGCACCTTCTCCTTTCTTTCTTTCTTTAAGGTGCATAGTCCTTTCATGAGAGTTGCATGAGTCTTTTGGGATGCATACTTACTTCTAAAAATCCTCTCGAAGGTATCCCAATCAGGGACAAAATTTGCAGGCAAACCCAAGTACCACGATCCCGCTGCTCCTTTAAGGGTGTGTGGAAAAAGTCTACAAACTACATCTTCATATTCCCCAGCCCTTAATCCTTCTATTTCCAAATAGAAACTTTGCAAGTGGTCGTCTACTAGCATCTTCTCATTTGGGTCAAATTTGGGTAGCATCTTTTCAAAAGATTGAGGTAAATCATGCAAAGGAGGTGTTAGGCTTAAAGGTGATCTGGCTTTCCAGGCAGGTGGTGGATTCGGTGGGTTGGGTGGTTGATTTGCGTTTACACCTACCATGATTCTGGGTGGAGAGTGAGGGGGTGAGAAAATAGGAGTATGAACAAGAGAACTGTGAGGAGTATCCAGGCCTACTTGATTCAAAGGCTGTACAACTTGTAAGGCTGTTTCTACAAGTTCTTCCAAATCCCCAACCAACACTGAGTCTTCCAATATAGGACGATATTTCCTTTTATATTCTCTTCTGGGAAATTCAGGGATAATCGACAATCCTCCAATCTTCTTCACGTATGCCCTAGTGTGTCTTCTCATATCATTGACAACTTCGTTGTTGACAAAATACAAATGTTCTCTACCCCTCTCTTTAGGAATTGGATTGGAAAACAAACTGCTTCCTGAACTGTTACCGATGGAATGATCTTGGGAAAACGGATTTCCTCAGCCAGCCATGCACTGGTGGCCCTCCTTCTAGCGCCAGAAACTGTTGAGGCCTGGAAAATTGCAGGCAAAAATAGCAAGAGATTCTCCCTAGTCAACGTTCCCAACTAGCCCATAACTGTTTGGTGTAGGGAATCCGTCCGGTTTGCGGTCCGGCTACCGTAGGTCAAGTAACAAAAATAAAAGGTTTTACCGGTTGCGGCCCGATCCACCGTATATATTTTTGTATGTTTTGAATTAAAGGATGATATGCAAGTGCCTACGTAACATGCAGAGTAATAAAGAATGCAAGGAGTATTCACAATGTGATGCGCAGGTTCTTACCTCTTGTCTTAAACTCTCAAGCATCTAAATCACACACAGAGCAAGAAAATAAATACTAACTAGGCTATCTCTAGAGAGCTAGATATTAATTCATGAGTAATGTAATACTGTTCACATGTTACGGCAAATCACAGATAGCTGTTCCTAGAACCAAACATATAAACATGAATAAAAGTATACACGACAAGATAGCTCATCAACAGTTAAAACTTCCATTACTCATAGTGGAAAATATCACAGAATATACTAGAGAACATTAAGGTAAGAAAATAGGTTCATAAAGTTAGAACTCTCTCACAGTTAATGAAACATAGTTGAAAATGAAATGGTTCCCCTTCAACATTGTTCATTTTATCACATTGGAACATTCCACATAGCACCTTCTCCAACAGGAAAAATTTGCAATTTCTTATTGTAAAACGAAGTAGTTCCTCTTACAAACAATAGTTCACAAGTTTTTCCAGGGAAAAAGCCCCTGCAAACTCTAACTTTCCTATATTTAAATCAAATCAGCCAACCCCTTGGGCTTCCCCAACCGTGTGACCTTTGGGCTCCTCCACAACCGTCTAATATCACCATTTTGTCTTTTCCGTGAGTACTCATGATTTACTTCATGCGTTACGCTTTCATATTTCAACTTATTAGTATTTAACACAGCGAGATTCGCTCGGTAACTAACGGATCTTTCCAAGCCTGGGATTTTGTCACCATCGATTCCGCCTTGTATTTCATTTGTCCTCCTTGAGATCCCGTTGATTTCACTACGAACTCTACCTAACACTATCCAGACAATTTCTGCTGCTTCATCTCCCAGCTATGCCTTCTCGCAGTAGTAATTTTTTTAAAATCTCTTGAGTCTGTCTGCAATTAAATGACATTTATCATTAATTAGGACTGCATTTTTTCAATAAAATCGAACTACATCAACAAACCGACTAGTCATCAAAAGAGGCCTTGTACTGTGCTCTCATCATGAAAACCTTAACAAGCACCTAGAACCACTGTATCAGCTACACAGGGGTTTAAAAATCACAAAACGACGGGAAGAGAAAAACTTATTGGTGGCTTAAAACACTAAAACCTTGGCCGTAGTAGTCTTACTCACAGCCGCGTCAGCGGGTCTCAAACAGGCAACGGGCTCCACGAGACCATTAAATTTATCAGAGTCGGAAGAGCTAAAACCTAAACTCTTGGTGGAAGAGTTCCCAGTCGGCGGGTGGAAAGACATCAACATTAGAAAATTAGTGCGTTACACAGCCTCAAGGGCGGAGGAGGAAATACTATAGACAAAGCGACGAAAACCCGACAAAACATCGGCGGGCGGAGCAGTTATATGGCGGGTACCTAGTTCGCTTGGGAGCCGCAAGGGCGGAAAATAAACAGACCACAGCCTCCGATCCAAACCATAACTTTTGCTATGGCGCAAGAAAAACGTAAAATGCTAAGTGTTCGAAACAACTTAAGTCTAGCAGTGGTCAAAAACTTGTTTCACTTCCAAAATAGCAGCTTCACAAAAACCAAATACCCTGACTCAACTTCAACCAACCTTCGATAATATAAACAAGTCAAACGATATGACGCGACATTGGGGAAGTCAAGATTCTCTTGCAGAATAATCGTCATTCAATTTCCGCAACGGAGGCTCCCTTAGGAAACATGGCTCTGATACGTTGTTTAAATGGCCTTCAAAACAGTGGCTAGCATGAGAAATAATCTTCCGGAAACAAAGCAAGAAATTGCAGCTCAAAGGGCAAAAAACCAAACTCCAAATTCCGCAACCCACAGCAGTTTCCAACACAAGAAATTTTCCGAAAAGCATGAAGAGAGTTAACCAAAAGAGTTCATGAATCCAAATGATTCTAGGCAATGCTAAAAATAACAAGGGGGTCCAAAATTTGAAAATTGGGGAAATAGTTGCGGCTGCAACAGTACTCAATTGTCATTTCATGATATTGTTTTGTTATGCATTTGTTTATATTCAGTTAATGTATTATGCATGATAGAATGTCTGCATTAATGACAGTATACTACTAATATGCATGTGATGGGTAAGTAGCTCATGGTGCTATACAACTCTCCATTGCTACTTATCTAGAATGAAACCTCTTTGCTTACATATTGGGTTAGTGCATAATCTCAATGTTGTCCTGGTAGAGATGGAAGGCATCTAGAAAAGTTTCCGTGAGATATGGATGAATGTTGTATTCGCTAAAGTAGTTGCATGATCATATATTTATGCATAAGAATTTTCTAGTATGAATATTCCTTATGAAATGTTTCTAACCATACAAATGCATTTGACTTGTAGGAAAGATCGCATACATAATCGGCTGCAAGAAAAGAAGGATGAGACTTGTTCCGTAGAACAAGTGATGACATTTCAAAATAAAAATAATATGACGAATGCAGTGACATCATTGATGTAGAACCTTCCAAGAACAAAAGGAAGATCAGTTCAAGAAGAATGATGTCTAGAATGCAGTATCGATACATGAAGGAAAGTTTGTAGTTCCATCATGTAGTAGATGGAAACATCGTGGGATACAAGGCAAGATTCGTAGCACGAGGCTTTTCACGAAAAGAAGGCATAGACTATGAAGAGACATTTGCACCCACTACAAGTGAAGACACATGACAGGAAAAATCATGTGTGCAAATGAAGGAAGGCCTTGTACGAGCTCAGAAGACACCCATGAGATAACACATACATGAGGAGCTCAATGAAGATCTGAACCTTTGCTACAAGGTTGATAGAGGATGACAAGCTCACAGATGGGTGCGAGATGAACTTTTGAAAAAGGTTCAAGATAGAGGATCTTGGTATCCAGTGATCCTAGATGGATACATAGAATATTAGTAGCATAGGAAGCTACTTGTCACTCCAGTACATAATGTTTCAATACGAAAGACAGAGGGAGTATGATGCTTCAGAGGGAGTGACTGCAGAAGATCCTAAGGTTTGACATGGTACGACAAGATGGACAGATTACTGATGACTCTAGGATTTACTAAGAGTAAAATGGATTCCAACCTTTGCTTCAAGGTTGAAGGCGGAATACCAGTAATGCTCTTGTTATGTGTCGATGCACTACGTTCTAGGCATGGAGGTGTGGACAAGGGAAGTATGCAGTAAATATCATAAAGAGGTTCAGGATGATGACTGGAAGGCCATGACCACACCTATGGCATTGAACCTGAAGCTATTGAGTGTTTCTTCATCAGAGCCAGTTGATTCCATGATGTATTGTCAGATGATTTATTTCTTGATGTACCTGACAAATACGAGACCAGATATTTGATTTGCTATGAACACATTGAGACATGTTCACTTGATGGTTGCAAAGCATGCAGTGAGGTACCTGAAGGGTACAATTGAGTATGGGATCAAGTATGATACGAATAAGAAGATTAACCTAGAGGGCTATGTGGATTCGTATTGGGAAGGTAGTGCCATTGATAGAAAGAGCACTTTGGGGTGCTACTTTAGTATGAGATCAGGTGTGATCTCTTGGTTTGACAGGATGGAGTCCTGCATGGCGCTGAGTACAATCAAGGAAAAAAATGTTGCCACTTGTGATTTGGGAGGTAGTATGTTTCTTTTGAAAACTACTATTTGATTTGATTGATATGACTTGCATTTTGGTATGATGCAAAGAGGAGCAGTAAAGCTCCAGTTTGTGATACAGATCGAGATCTCTCGAAAGAGGGAGTTCTAGCATAACTGGTGAGATAGGTCTTCTGAGCATAAATCCTGGAGAATCTCGTAGGTTGCTCAGATGTAATCGGTCCTGTAGGTTGTCCTTGAATGTAATAGGTCCTGACGAAGCTCGCAGGTTATCCTTGGACGTAATCAGACCTGATGTGATTCTATACTAGAAATGGCTAGAGTGAAGTTTGAGTACTTCAGGGAGAAGCTTGGTGTTCTCCAGATTGAGGTTCCCTCCAAAGGGAAGTGATGATTTTGTAATCCCTTCTGACATGGTGAGAGGATTGGTTCCTTCCATGGTTAGATATAAGTGCTGTGCCCTTCCGACATGGTGAGGGGATTAGTTCCTTCCATGGTCAAATGTAAGAGCTATGACATGGTGAGAGGATTGGTTCCTTCCATTGTCAGATGTATGTGATGATACCACATCTAGCATGAAAAAGGGCTGGCTCTGTGAAGACACATCTAGTATGAAAAAGGACTAGCTTTATGTGGATACCACATCCGGCATGAAAAAGGGATGGCTCTGTGAAGACACATCTAGTATGAAAAAGGAATAGCTCTGTGTGGATACCACATCCAGCATGAAAAAGGGCTATCTCTGTGAAGACACATCTAGTATGAAAAAGGACCAGCTCTGTGTGGATACCACATCCAGCATGAAAAAGGGCTAGCTCTGTGAAGACACATCTAGTATGAAAAAGGACTAGGTCTGTGTAGGTTCCACATCTGGTATGAAAAAGGATCAGATCTGTGAAGACTCATCTGGTATGAAAAAGGACTAGCTCTGAGTAGCTGCCACATATGGTATGAAAAAGGACCAGCTCTGTGAAGACTCATCTAGTATGAAAAAGGACTAGCTCTGAGTAGCTGCCACATTTGGTATGAAAAAGGACCAGCTCTGTGATGCCTCATCTGGTATGAAAAAGGACAAGCTTTATGAAGACTCATCTAGTATGAAAAAGGACTAGCTCTGAGTAGCTGCCACATCTGGTATGAAAAAGGACCAGCTCTGTGATGCCTCATCTGGTATGAAAAAGGACCAGCTCTATGATGGCTCATCTAGTATGAAAAAGGACTAGCTCTATGATGATACATCCAGTATGAAAAAGGACTGGCTCTGTATAGGTTCCTATGATGAGAAGAATCAAGAGATAGCACCCGTGATTGTGACCCAGTGATGATCCAGATCCAGTGATGATGATCCAGCAGTGATGATCCAGATTGAGTGATGATCCAGGTCCAAAGATGAAGATGACTTGATGATGATCCAGATGATACAACGAAGAATACTTGTGCTGATATATTGTGTCGAGAGAATACATTCCTAGTTAAGAGGGAGTGTTGATGTATTTGTAACTTCAGAATGTATTCATCCGTATATCTTATGTATTGTACCCCGATGTTTATTTAGATATGTATCCATAATGTAATTGAGTCATGTCATATCCTGATGTTTATTCTGGAAAGTTTCTATAATGATAAAGTCATGTCAAGTCATTGTGGGTAACCCTCCCATTGGTCAAGGGTTAAAGTCCCCACAGTTGTGGGGCCCTAGGGTTATTAGACTATCCTAGTGAAGTCGACCCTAGGTGAGTAATTTTAAGTTGGGGCAATAGTCCCCACCATTGTGTTACCCTCCTATTTGTCAGAGGAGGAAAAGTCCCCTTCAAGTTGTGGGGCACTAGGGTTATTAGACACTCCTAGAGATTTCAGCTCTAGTAAGTAATTGTTAAGTGAGACCGACATGTTGGAGTGGGTTTCAAGTGAATGGAAGAATATAAATAGAGAGTGAGTCTCTCTATTTATCACATACACACTCACTCATTGGGGTGCATGAGTGAGAGAGGAGAAGATCTCTCAGTGTGAGAAAGAGAGACAGAAGCTGTGGAGATCATCTTTATGTTTTTGGGTTTTACTTTTGGTGTTGATTCTATCTCTGAGGAAGTTGCAGGGTTTTCACCATTTATTGTTTCCCTGAGGATAAACACTATGTTCATTGTCTCTTGTGTTTGATTGCTGTGCTTGTTATTCTCTCAATTAAAATATCCTAATATAATGCTAGCTTGATGATAAAAATCTAACAAGGCCAAGCACTTGCATGATAAAAAAAGGAAGGGAGATGTTCATAATTCTTGGAGAGATAAGAAGAAAGATAAAAATGAAAAAATAAAGAAACGATTCAAATCTTCAATAACAAGGAATCAACAAAATTCATTTTAGCAAAGCAATCCAATTCCCAATAAACCAAGCCTTGGTAGTCTCTCAAGGAAAATGGGAAAAAGAACAAATCAAATGTTGGGGATGTAAAATAAATCATTTGTATAAGTAGTTTCCTCTCAGGATAGATAGAATGAGGACAATGAAAAAAATTCATGGATATATTATAATGGAATATGTGGCCATAAATATCCCAAGAATTTATGCAACATTGGTCAATCAACATGCAAATTTCCAATCCAACACGATTGCCATTGAAGGTAAGGCCATCAATAAACCTATTTCCATGTTAATTTATTCCATAGAAAGTCATATTTATATTTATATTGACATATTTGAAATGTTTCATTTAAAGAGAAGCAAGAATGACAAATATTGGATGTTTCAATTGGATACCAGAACCGAGAGGAAAAACAATGATTTGGTAAAGGATTGTCCATTATACATGAATGGACTTAATACTGTTGCAAATATGAACATAATAGCATCGTGTTCATATGATTTCCTTATTGGGATGGATTGGTTGGATGTACACCATGTTATTTTGGGTTTCCATAATAATATTCACCTATCTTGATGGAGAAGGAGAGACGAAGACAATGAGAGGCATTCCAAGGCATATTTCATCAAGGCATATTTTGGTTGTACAATCAACAAGGTGTTTTAGGAAAGGGTTTCAGTTGTATGCAACTCATGCAGAGGAGCCAAAAAAGAGTAAAGGCCCTAAACTAAAATATTTTATAGTATTACAGGAATTCACATAGGTGTCAAGGAAATACTAGGTTTTCCACCTAAAAGATACATTGATTTGTCTATTGACTTGGTACTTGGAGCTACCCTAGTTTTCAAATTCCATACATAATAAGTACACTTCAGTTGAAGGAATTATAGATTAAATTCGAAGAAATATTGAAGAAATGATATATATGTCCAAGAGTGTCTCCTTGGGGAGCACAAATACTATTTTCCAAGAAGAAAGATGGAACATAGAGATTTTATATTGAGTTTAGGTAGTTAAACAAAGCCACCAGGAAGACCAAATATTTTCTTCCCAGAATTGATGACTTGTTTGATGAGATGAAAGAATCAAGGATTTACTCCAAGATAGATTTAAGACCAGGTTATCATAAGGTGAGAATACATCATGAAGATATCATCATAGCAAATTTCACAACTTGATGTGCTCATTATGAGTTTGTGGTACTTCCATTTGGATTAACAAATGCATCGACTATTTTTATGTGCTTAATGAATGACATATTTAGATAGTATTCAAATAACTTTGTCATTGTATTCCTAGATGAACTCAATGGAGGAGCATGCAGAACATTTGATATTAGTACTACTAGTGTTAAGAGAGAATACACTATATGCTAAGTTGAGTAAATTCTCATTTTACGAGAAACATATTCAATACTTGGGTCACATCATATATGAGAAAGGGGTATAAATAGACCCGAGGAATATTGATGAGATGACATACACTCTAGAATGTATATGAGGTAAGATCATTTATGGGATTTGATCGATATTGCAGAAGATTTATAGAAGGATTCTCAAAATTAGCACATACAATTACCTCATACACCAGAAAGGAGTTAAATTTGAATGGAATTCAAAGTGTGTAGATAGTTTCCAAGAATTAAAGAGATTGCTCACTAGTACACCATTTCTCAAAATTGTTGATTCAAATGAATATTTTTATGTACATATCTGTGCAAAGAAGGAATTAATGGAGTGCTTATGCAAAATGGGCATGTGGTTTGTTATGAATCTAGGAAGTTGAAGGAACTTGAGAAAAATGATGTCACACATGATTTAGATTTGGCTTCTATAGTGCAAGCCTTAACAATGTGGAGACATGATATCATGGGCATGAAATTTGAATTAAGAACAAATCACAATAGTTTGAAGTACATGCGTGAAAAAAAACTTAAAATGCAAGGAAAACAAGATGAATGGAATTTATTTGTGAGTTTGATATTTATATAAAACATATAAAACAGAAAGAGAACAAGTTTGCGGATGCATTTAGTAGAAGAGTACATGCAATGCATGCTACATCCATTAGCATGTGCAAATCAGATTTAAAATCCAAAATTCTTGAAGTTGTTAGTTTAGATCAACTTTATATTTAGGTAAAAGAAGGACTACAACAGGGAAATGTACAAAACACATTTAAATGATACAAGTTGGAAAATGATGGGATTCTTATGACTAAAATAGAATTTAATTTCATAATTATATTGAATTAAGGAAGCTAGTATTGGAAGATATACACGAGGTTCCATATGTAGGACATATTGGATATCAAAAGATTATAATAAAAATAAGAAGCCATTACTTTTTTCTAGGAATGAATAAATACATCGTAGACTATTTAGAAATATGCATGGAATGCCAAAGAGTAAAGGTTGAGCATGGACATACAACATGATTAACTCATCCATTTCCAATAGCAGAGTGGAAATGGGATGTGGGGACAATTGATTTCATTACCAAATTTCCCAGGACATAAAGACAACATGATTCAAACATGGCAGTGGTGGACAAGTTGAAAATTTCCACTGACTTCATTCCAATGACGTCAACTCATAAGGAAACTAACATAATGTAAATTTACATGAAAGAGATTGCAATATTACATGGAATACCCAAGGTAATTGTTCCAAGAATGGAAAGGGAAAGGGCCTATTGCATATGAGTTTGCATAAAAATGAATAATATATTTCATGTCCCTTTATTGAAAAAGTATGTGCATGATCCTAGCCACATTATTGATTGGGATTTGATTTAGGTGGAACCAAAAGGAGATATCCCAGTGCTACTAGTGTGTATCATGGACAAGAAAGTCACATTGATATGGAATAGGGACATCATGTTGCTAAAGGTTTAGTGGATCCATTACAACTTTGAAGAAGTAATGTAGGAACTTGAGGATGCTATGCGGGAGGCATGCATGTAGCATGTAGTTGTTTTGAAATTTTGGATGAAAATTTTCATATGTACATAGTGCTAATATGCATTGAGGACGATATATAAATTAAGGGGGGAATGCAATACCACATTTTCACCCTAATATGTAATGATAAAGATATGTATATAATGACGAAATGACTAGAAGTCATAAATAAATGGTATAGTATTACAAAGATGATTTAATTATGTACATTACATGTTTAATATAAAAACCAAGACTATTGTAGACAAACAAGGACAAAGAAGAGATAGAGGGATGTAATTTCACAAGAGGGCACTAGCATTTTTGAACACAAAATCCGACGACATAGATGTTTGATTTTTGACATATTGTTGTCGACCATTTGACAATCAACTTTCTTTTTAAACATAGGTTGAAATTTGGTGGATATCCGACAGTGTAATAACTTCATCAGATTTCCGACATCCACTCATCGAAACTCCGACAACCACTATTTTAAAATTTCCGTCGCAAATAAGATGAATTTCACTTCATAGGCGTCGAAAAAGCGACGTTGTTCACCATTGAATTTCACTTCATATGGGTCAAAAATCCGACATTGTGTACCAATTAATTTCACTTCATTGAAGTCGAAAATGCGATGTTGCTCACCAACGAATTTCATTTCATATGGGTCGAAAATTCGACGTTTAATACCAATGAATTTCACTTCAAAGGGGTCGGATAATTGGCATAGTAGATCCGTAGTAAGTATAGCATGGTTGTTAGATTTAATGGATATTTGATGAGAATTTTTTTACATGGAATTTAGACATCTGACAATGATTTCCATTGCCTCCGGCATCAATGTGATTCAACCGAAAAGCAAAACTATTGGCTGTATCACATTTCCATCGGATGTAATAATAGGAAATGCTGTCGGAAATCCGAAAGAACTGTGTAAATTTATAAATTTTTTTTATTTATATTTCAAATATCCCACTATTCCTGCCTAGTGACCATATCCAATTCCAAGGAAAGGGCCTCGATGATATTATTTATTTCCCTTGCACGAGTAAGACAAAGAGACTCAAGATCCTTTCAAAAATACCAGAATAAAGTTCGTAGTGTATATAATACTTTTAATGAATTATCAACTCAAGCGTACCTATGGGATTTAGATCATCACATATCTATGTAAATAATGGTTCAATAACCTTCCCATCAATATGATTTTGGTATTGTCGAGATTGTAGACCTAATAAATCCAACATTTGTTCTCAATTTTATCCCTTCTCACCAAATCAAAAAGTCCATCTCTTTTAAAAACTAGACGTTTTATTTAATTGGAATGATATTGCAGACACAATCCCTCTACTGTAATTGTATACTATGAGCACCATCAGTGAAATATCTAGAATTAAGAGCACCCATACCCATTCTTCTTATGTTGCTGGTGGAGGAGTCAATCCTCCCATTTCAAGTTTCAATTGTCCTAGTTACAAACCCATTTTCCTCCACTTCTTGAGTTGCAAGTCGAGATGATTTATATCCTCTAATAACCCTTAGTAGTGGAATCAAAACCTTTACCTTTTCTCCTCAAAGTAGTCAATTTGTTATTTTTGGGATTCTATCTACTGAAATTCCACATGTCTTTGTGACTAAGAAACATGTCTTACTTTATTTTAACATATCTATTAGAATTTATTCTACCCCCTTGTATACTTTTCCATTTGGAGGAGGAGATATCCCTACATTCAATCCATTTGTTTGAAGAAAAGATACTTTAAGACCAGTGATGCATTTAGAAAATTTTACTCTTTCCTAGATTGTGAAGTATGATTAGTGGGATCTTCCCTATTATAACTGATTTTACCACACCTGGTTGATCACACATTTATGGCCTTCCCTGTCCTTCTGCAAAATATTTGGACCCCATGGAATTATATTATAGTTTAATGTTCCAAGATCATCCCCAAAAATTGCCTGTTTATACCTATACATGACTTTTAAAGCAATACTTGCGTGTATACGCAACTTTTGACCTCAAACCCACGTACATTGAGATGTGTGCAAAATGACAAATATTTTTGGAGTTTTCCTCATATGAGTCCAAATATCTTGTCTCTTGGCCTTCCATATTCCTTGAGAACGCTCGGATTCGACCCTCCATCACCCCTTTGGAGCACTATATATTGAGCCTCTTGGATACATTGAAGGAGGATAAATTGAAGAGTAAGGAAACTATAGTCCATTGTTGCCTAAGTTTTGCTTATACTTGAGTCTGCATCCCTTTGTCCCTTGGAGCACATAGTTTTCTTCCAAAGCTTGCCTTTGCTTTGTGAGCTTGCTATCGAGAGATGGAGGATTGAAGTGGTGGAGGCCCAGGTGGAGGACTCAGTTTCTCCGGTTCGCAGAAGTGCCGACAGAGTTTGTCACTATTGTATCTCTAATTTATTAATAGAAATATATTTTCCTATCCAATTCATGTGCATTTTGAATATGAATATTGAATCCAAGTGTTAGGTAAATAACTCTCGATTCAATTTATTTCATAGCCAAAGCATTTATTTATACATTTACAATGACTCTTGGGATTACACATCCGAGAGTCTCTTCAGATTCCTATTATTTACACTAACGTATAATCCTAACGGATTATATTCCAACAATCCCCCCCTTAATCCGAAGGGGTGTTTGTAAGTCCAAGCATGTTTCTGAATCTTTCAAAATTTTCTCATCCAAGCGCTTTGGTGAAGATGTCTGCAACTTGATCATTTGTGGAACAATGTCAAAGATGGACTGTCTTGGCCTCTACATGATGTCGAATCAAATGATACTTTGTGTTGATGTGTTTGGTTCGATCATGAAATCTGGGATTCTTAGCCAGCTTGATACAGAAGTATTGTCGATCAATAATGGAGTGGAGTTCTCTTGTTTTTCTTGCAAATCTTCAAGTATCTTCCTGAGCCATACTATTTCTTTCGTTGCTTCAG
>LPNX010137687.1:118604-166486 GCA_001517045.1 Pseudotsuga menziesii
TATTTCTCAACAAACGAAGACTCTTATAATTCAGATGACCAAATCTTGCATGCCACAATAAACTTGATGAAAAATTACCTTCTCCATGCTGAGAGAGGTAGGCATAGTTCTGAACTCTTGCAGATGAACCCTTTAGCTTCAGCAGCCTCCCATCTTCGTATCCAGTCATGATGACTTGGTTGTTAGAGGACTTTCTTATTTCTATGATTCCATCAAACATGTGGATGGAATGGCCTTGCTGTCGAATCTCCACCAAGGACAACAGGCTTCTCTGCAACTCTAGAAGATAAATAACATTCTTCAACAAGAAATCAGGGAATCTAGGCATCTTAAGTCAAATGGTGCCCATTCCCTTTGGTTTAAGACTTGACTTATCTGCAAAGTACACTATGCCATTTATTGTTTCATTAAGTTCTTCAAAATAGTCTTTTCTAAAAGTGATGTGTGATGTTGCACTAGTATCAAGCAACCAACAATATTTGTAAGATGAAAGTGAAGTCATTTCATTAATTCCAAGATTACAATGTGCAACAATACAATGAGCAGAATCTGAATATTTACTAGCATTTTGGTTCGTATTGTCATCTTTATTCTGGTTATGTCTGTCTTTGATGGAGTCCCATGAATCCCAACACTGATCTGATGTGTGTCCAGTCTTTCCACAACGCTTGCACTGCAAATCTGATCTTTTGCTGGAGTTGTTTCTACCTCCTCTAGCTCTGAAGTTTCTTATTCCTCCGCCTCTCTTACTGCTTTCTCCAGTGAGAGTGGCATCGCCAACAATAGATGCAAAATAGTGCATCTTCTATGATGAATTTGCAACTTACAGAATACTTGAAAAAAGATATGGGATGCAGGTTTAGATTCCTGCTCCTTTACAAATTACAATATGATTCTGCAGTTTATTACACAATTCTGCAAATAAAACAATAAGAGAAAAGAAGAAAGAGTAAAGGTGCAGGTCTAAGTCTCTACCACCTTCCTCAAGCTTTACAACAATGCCAATGATAATCAGTCTTCAAAGCGGTCACATCAAATAGCAACAATCTTCTCCTATACTGGTCACAGTTTCGAGCCTATGAGTGGACTCAAAATGCAGCTACTTTACAATCAAATTATGCAGTTGATTATTGTTTATTCTAGAGTGATATTACATATGAACTACATTTTAAATACATCAATAACTTGCAGCACTCTACAGAGAAGAAATAACTCTGATGGAACAAAATTTTACAACAATTCTTCAGTCTCCAATACTTCAGTCGCAGCAATGGTCTTCAAACAGTCTTCAGTTTGGTTTTTAGTCGCAGCAATGGTCTTCACATTCAGAAGAAACAACTCATAGCTCCACATGAATGGATTCAAGCACGAGCTTATTCAATCACACTTAGACTCGGCCTCCATGCATTTGAATGAGGGCACAATTCACATGTAATGGTCATGGAACACACAGCAACACTCAACGCATATATTCAATACACAACATATATAAACTCACAGCTCCATAGCATATATACTCAACGCATATATTCAATACGTAGCATATATAAACTTACAGCTCTACAGCATATATACTCAACGCATATATTCAATACATAGCATATATAAACTCACAGCTCCAATACGCAGCACGCATAATATAGGGCTTAAATTAGGTTTTATGTAGTCCCCATAGCAAAAATTGTGCAACTTTTACCTTCACGCAGTTGAAGAAAGCAATCTCTCCAGTTCAACGCAGTATCAAAAGAGTGCTCATACGTAACAGTCACAATCTGTTTGAGGTATCCACGCTCACCGCACCAGTGGAGAGAGATACCAGCAACATGAAAATGTTTACAGACTCCATGCAGCTGAATGAGGGCGTGAATCTTCACTTTAAAACTCCACGCAGTTGATGAAAGCGTGAGTCTCCACCAACGATCTTTAGTCACCCATCTCTCCAAAGATGAGAACGCAGCTCTTGAGTTCAGCAGAATATGGTTTCAAAATTCAAAGGAAGTTGAGAGAGGTCGCATACTCAACTCTCATTCTCGATGAGGGCAGAACATTAGGCTTTCTCTTTATGCAATAGTTCCAAGATCATCTCTTAAGTCACATGCTTCAAATATCTGGTTGCAATTCAGTTCTCTAGCATTCTTCAAATTGCAAACAATATATGTATGCGTAACTTAGGTGGAGATAGAGGAACGTAAGAGAGACTGCGGATTATTCACACACATAAACGCAGCAAAGGAATTGCAAGGAACATTAAGGGAATAATCAACAGGCAGGCCACTCACAGGAGAAATTTTGTAGACTATTTCACTCTTCAATGCAAAAGATAAGGGCAAAAATTAGGGTTTTTGCTCCCCAAAGGTCACAACTAAATAGAGGCCATTCACACATCACAACTCACAAAACCCCTTTCAAGAGTGACGAGAATACCAAGAATACTGGAAACTGGAGATTGAAATGGTGTGAAGGGAGTGGTGAGCTGAAAGTAGAGCTAGTTTCGATACCTAAAAGGTATACGGAGGAGAAACGCACACAATGAATGCACACAGTCTCAACGCACAGCATGGTAATCAGCAAGACACTCAAAACATTCCTTAACGCTGGCTGAATTACTCATGTGAATAACGCATATGGCATACTGGAGATGAGCAGTAGAATAAATCAGAGTGCGTGCAGTAGAACAGGAGGAGAAACATTCAATTCTGATCAGAGGGCAGACACATTAATGGGCCAACAGTCTGGCAATGCACTGGCAAGCATACAGGATACCAGGATTGAAACTTAACAGTAGGAGTTATGGCAGGTGGTGCTCTGATACCACTGTTAGGTAAATAAATCCTGATTCAATTTATTTCATAGCCAAAGCATTTATTTATACATTTACAATGACTCTTGGGATTACACATCCGAGAGTCTCTTCAGATTCCTATTATTTACACTAATGTATAATCCTTATGGATTATATTCCAACACCAAGGATGTATTTAATTTATTATACATGATTGATCATATATGATAGAGTAGCTCTAACACATTTATATATATCATACTTGCTCTGTTTGCTGTTGTTGAGAGCAAATTATAATTGCAATTGCATTGGAAAAGCTCAATGGGGATCTACTTCAACCGTCCGGAATAAGGTACGATTCTATATCCCTTAGTGTTATATTTTCTTACTACTCTTGCATATTGGGAAAGATTGGTTTCTGGTGTCATACTATTTGTTCTGGTACCCCCAAGCCATATGAAGTTTCTCTCTGTAACAGAATTGGTGACTCCGCTGGGGAGGTTCCTAGTTGTTTTTCTTTGGGGATTGGGTATACAATGTGCTTGAATTTCTCTTTATTTCTTTGTTTCTGTGTCGGATATGGAGGTATGTTTTCCCAGTAATGTCTTGTAGGATTAATTTGTTCTTGGCTTATCATTTTTCCCTCCTTTTCTTCCTATACACGAGTATTTGCATTACAGTCCTAAGTCACGTATACATGTGAGTTTCTCTTGAATTCCCACGTATGTACGGAGGTTTACTGCATACAATAGTGTATGCTTTTGTTTGAGATTTATTTGGGAGATTGAGTGTTGCTGGGTGAGTTTTGATGATTGCTGATTCTTCTTGGGTGCTGTTGGTGTCTATATACAGCCTCTATTTCTGACCAGAGACTCCTTTTGATTGATTTTTAATTAGGCTTTGTTCTTGTCATTCATTTTTTTCATTTTTTGTTTCAGGATTAGTGCATTAGGTCTCTTTTATCTTGGTTCCTTGCTTGGCTACTATCTGTGAGTGGTTGCAGGGTCTGTTATTGCTTTTTATATCTCATTTATTTCAAAAAATACAAAAATATTTTGCTTTTCATACTTATGAATTCTTGCATTTTTGCACTTGCATGGTACTTGCATAGGTTTACTTATTGAATTATAGTCAAGTTTTCATTTAGGAATGATTGCATTCTCGATTGAAGGAAAAAACTTGCATCTCATGTAGTGGCATACCCTGTTTTGCATTCTACAGAATTGCACTTGGCATTGTTTGTTAGGTGTGCACATTTATTTCACTGTTGAGTCACAATATCATTAGTTGCATGAACATTTCCCTTTGAGTAATCACAACAATTAAAATCAACGCTTAATTAAAATGAACTAAACATTTTTGTTTTATAGGGTTCACCGACAAGATTAGGATTTAGAGTCTTGGAATAGTTCATTGTGAGTCAATTCTCCAAGACTACAAAACACAAATAATTAGGTGTCTGTCCAAGCGAGAGTGAGAAATCCTTGGTATAATTAGTGTTTCTCAGGAAGCTCCTCTTACACAGGAGTCAAGCATGAGGTAGCACACACGATTGTGATTGGGATAGCCCTTGGTCACTTTCTGTGAGCGCCATATTTCTAGGATCGTATTCGTATATGGGGGATTTTGAGGTACCGGTTGGTGCTTTCAAGCTTCAGGATTTTCTACCCTTCCCATATGGTCGATCCTGCCTGTGACTATCCACCTGAGGATTGATTGTATTGGGGTGACCTTAGTTTCCTTACCTAGGTATCGCAAGGGGTACTTGCAGAGGTTATTCCACAGGTGTCCTAGCTAGGTAGGGGTTGGACAACACAATTTCTTTATGCATTGAAGCTGGGGGCCACTATACTTGGTTACGAATATCCACTTGTAGTGTATGGGAGTCTCAAGCCTCTCCTAGGAGAGGCATACCTGCTGCATTCGGGAGATCACATATCCTCCCCTTGGTTTGCTTGTTTTTTGGCTGTATATTTTTTTAGGAGTGTGCTCTATGTACGCTAGATTGCTTAGGGTTGCGTAGCTAGATTGAGTATTTTTATTTTTTTGAGTCATACTGGATCTAGGTGCGGTACTCTAATGTTCTTGTCATTTAGCAGGACTTCCACCTTCTACGTCTCCTCCTCCTTTGGGAGAGAGAACCAGATAGTCTAGATGGACTAATTCTCACTTTGATTCGCACACGCATCTCACCATGAGTCACCATGGGTCTGAGATTCCAGAGCGTGTCACTTCTCCACCTCCCATATGGGAGGCTGAACCTTCAAGCACGTATGGGACTCTGGTTGGATCTGGCCACCATGTTGTTGGAGCATCACATGAAGATTTATCACAATTTCCACATTACAAACAAGTAGACCGTCGGTATTGGTCACATAATTCAAGCGGTGATACTCAACATACACCCATTAGCACTAGCACAATTAGGTATGGCATGCCAGACCTTCCCAAAATCGATCCGACATCTAATTTCGGGTCGGTTGTTGACCCTAGTTTTGCGCTTGGGGGCACTTCCATTCCTTTCTAGGTAGAGAGGTTTGGTAGTACTAGTCATATTGCACCTTCGATCCCTGCGATGGGAGGAACCTCACACACACATCCTAGGCATATCACTGCCGTTCCTGTTTGGGAGACTGATCCTAGACATGTGAATATTGGGGGCACAAGTTACATCCCTTCCCATATTCCATCGTCTTCAACACTGGTTTCTTCAAATGCATTTTTGATGACACATCCTCCTCCTAACTCACATGGTCCTTTGGGATGGAGTCTACTGTTAGTCATGTTCATCCCTCGTCTACTCACAATGTAGTGTCACAAGGCTATGTGCCTCCTTATGTGTCAGCCGGGTATGTGCCATCTTATGGATAGTCTTATGGACCAACTTATGGACCATCCTATGGAGCGTCTTATGGAAAAACTTATACATCTTATGGGTCTGAGTATCAACCCACTTATCATTATCCTAACTATGGCTTCGTAGCACCCCAGCCTCAAGGTACTCCAAAGTACAATACACAACCCTATATGGGTCAAATGGGAGGAGGTTACTATCCCACTGGCCAAGGCCATGGAGTCTATAACAATCAAACATATGTGAACCATCCCTATCAAGGAGCATGGAACAGAAAATGGCTCAGCATAGGCTCCCTTTCCTTGCAACATTGAACTTACCTGACTTGTCAAGATTGACAAATGATCCTCTGTCTCATGATTTGGCATGGCTAGTCATTCCTTCCAAGCTTCCTTTGAACATTCTCAAGTTCGAAGGTAAGGCTGGTGAAGATACTGGTGAACACGTCACGACGTTCCACCTTTGGTGCTCTTCGAACTCCTTGAATCATGATTAGGTTTGTTTAAGGCTATTTCAACACACCCTCATGGGGCCTGTGGTGAAGTGGTACATAGAGTTTCCTCGGGGGACTTATACATCATTTAATGACCTAGCTATGACCTTCCTCTATCACTTTCAGCTACTCGTGTGTTAGGATGCTGGTACTGAACTCTTGTCGATATTTTGACCAGACAAAGACACCCATATCTTTGATACATTCAAGAGTGGCATAGACAGAAGAGATTGATTAAGGAATTTATTCCACTAGAGTTCCTTTTGGAATGGTTCCTCAAGTCTTTATTTCCTTACATAGTGAATGATGTTTCCACATCTAGAGTGCAGAATGAGGAACAAGCTATCTTTAGAGCTTATCAGTTGGATTTGATTTATGCTCAGTTTGGGCTCTTATATGAGATCATACCGAATGCACCTAGATCCAATTTCGACCCTAAGTTTAAACCTGGGCCACATGTCGATGGCATTGTTGGCTCCGCAAGTGCTAAACCTGCAAGCTTGGTTACAAACCAAATGAATAAATTGTCTATTAACCAACTTGTGTTGGGACAAGCTACGACTTTGTGTCATTCTACCCAAATGACAAATGTACTTTCAGTGAAATCGTCGAACCAGAAAGGTAACCAACAACCTGGATGGAATAAAAAGAAAGGTAAAAACAATCGAAAGGGTGGGAATAGGAATTAAAATGATAATAATGACAAGAACAACAATAATGTTGGGAGGGACAAGAAACCTAAGCGTAAGGTCAAATTTCCTTGTAATCTTTGTGGGGATGATCACCTCACTCACTTGTGCCCTCAGATAGAAGATGCCTTGAATTTAATTGCACAGAGCTCGACTGTGTTAGTAAATCCTTTACCACAAAACCAGAATATGAACTCGAGGACCATGGATATTGGTACTGCTTCTGATGGGACTCCAAACCCACTGAAAACTGTTAGTGTCCATGGTTTCATTAATATGATGTTTGCCGAAAATGTTGTGACATGTTCTAAGGATTATGGCACGTTGCAACCAGACCTATGGAAGGAGCCTGCTCCACTTGAGAGATTTTTGCGTATTGAAAAACCTTGTGATAAGCCTGAAGCTCCACCTCAAATTCCTAAGGGAGTCTTGAATCATTTGGGGCACAATCCTAATTCCTGAGCTGCCCAAAACTATTCTATCGTCGAGGATTTGGACCAGAATCCTTGTGCAATGTCTTCTTTAGAAATTATCCAGACTTGTCCTTCGCAAAAGAAATCCTTGTTGTCTACTCTTGGGGTGGCTGATGGAAGCTCTCCTTCAGTGATAAAATTTGAAACTCATGGAGTCCAACATCGCTTGCCTTACTATGTGTCCCTTTTGGTTCATTTAGAGTGTTTAAACAACATCATCAAGTGTGCTGTGATTGATGAGGGCGCTACAGATTTCGTGATGTCTTTGTCCTATTGGAAGGGCTTGGGTTCTCCTACATTGTCTAATTCGGGAACCATGTTAACTACATTTTATAGAAGATCGTTTCGTCTGCATTCCATTCTTCCTTCCCTTGAGGTCCAATTGGGAGGGAAGATCACTGTGATTAAGGTTGAGGTGGTTGATGCACCGCTCAACTATAATCTTTTACTAGGTAGGAACTGGACTTATAACATGCAAGAGGTCACATCGCCACTCTTCTGGGTTGTTTGTTTTCCTTTGGATGGGAATATTGTGATGATCAATCAAATATCCTTTGATAATTCTAGTTTGAAAGCATCGTCGAGAGCTTCTATCCCGATTATCGATCATTCTCAGCCGACAACTGAGAATATTGAGTGGGCATGCATCCTTTGTTAATGGGTTCTTTTAGTTGTGCTGATCCTGTTATTATGATCGGTTCTAGTCTTGGTAAGGCTTTAACATCATTGAGTTCAGTTCCTTTTCGCACTTCGCATATGGAGGATCCTTGGACTCTTCCTTCTCTGAGTACTTCAGGTGAATATTCTATACCTATCAAGATGGACATTCCGTTGTCTACAACTATGGTGGCTTATCAAGCTAATATTGATCATGTTGTAGAGTCTGGTCTTTCCTTTTCACGAATGGAGGAGGAGTACCCTTATGCATTTCCTTCTTGGGAAGTGTCGTCATATCACTCACATGGCTGCCTCGATGAAAATTTTCCATCGGACAAGTCTATTCTTGAGGATATGTTTGGGCTAGAACAACCTTGGGGAGAGTTGCATCATAGATCTTATTTTCTCCCTAAACTTGATGATATTGAGTGTGATGAATTTAAAGCGATCTTTAGCGAGAAAATTGGTAGGCTCGTGGTCCCATTAGTATCTCATAGCAAGTATGCCAAAGGGAACATGGCTAACTTGTCACCAACTATACCTATCAATATTTCTTGCGTTCTTGGAAGGATTGAAAACGTGTACATTGGGGCGGACTATTTCCCCAATGAGATTAGAGAATAAACCGGGATTTTTAAAGAATTTCGAGATGTGTTCGCTTGTTCGTATGAGGAAATGCTAGGAATTGACCCTCACATTGTGAAGCATGAAATCAAAACCTATCCGGATGCTAAACCTATTCGACAACGATTGGGTGCAATGAATCCTAGGAAAGCACATGTTATTAAGGCTGAGATAGAGAAGTTGCTCAAATATGGCTTCATCTATCTCATTCCCTTAACGGAGTGGGTTTCAAACTCCATTCCGGTGGATAAGAAGCAGGGAATGATCCCTGTATGCACTGATTTTCGATACTTGAATTGAGCTTGTCCTAAGGATAACTTCCCCACACCATTTATTGATCAGATTTTGGATGAGTGTGTGGGGAGCGAATTTTTCTCCTTTATGGATGGATTTTCAGGATATAATCAGATCCAAATTAAACCCGAGGACCAACACAATAATTATTTCATTTGACCTTGGGGTACATTCATGTACCGGAAGATGCCCTTCAACCTTAAAAATGCTGGAGCAACGTTTCAACGGGCTATGACCTTTTCCTTTCACGATCTTAGAAAGATTATCAAAGTGTATTTGGATGACTTAGCTTCTCACTATCGTATGAGGGTGCATAATCCTTATCATTTGTGTTTGGTTTTTGAAAGATGCCACCGTTATCAAATTCAGTTAAATCCTCATAAGTGCATCTTTTGCGTGAAGGTTGGTTGCTTACTAGGGTTCATTATTTCCAAGGAGGGTATAAGGGTCGATCATTTGAAGGTTGAGCCAATACTTCAATTGTATCGCTCTCATAACATTAGACATCTTCAATGTTTGCAAGGTATGGTGAACTTCTTGTGAATATTCGTGGTCAATTTTTCCAATTTAACTAAAGGATTCATGCGTTTGTTGAAGAAAGACACTTCATTTATCTAGGATGAGTGAGCCCAGGAGTCTTTTGATGCTTTGAAGAGAGCCTTGGAATTGACCCCCGTGCTTAGTCAACCCAACTATATATGTGACTTTTTTATATATGTGGCCACATCTCAAGAGACGATTGGTATGGTATTGGTTCAAGAGGATGAGGAGATTCATGAGCATGCCATCTACTATCTTATCCGAAACCTTATTGAAGCAGAGCTTCATTATATCCATGTTGAGAAGTTGGCCTTAGCTATCATCCAAGCGGTTCAACGTTTGAGGCATTATATCCTTCTTTGCCAAAATTTTGTTATAGCTCACATTAATCCATTTCAGTTCATCCTCACGAGAAGGATTCTAGGGGGAAATTACAATAAGTGGATTGTGATATTGCAAGAATTTGACCTCGAGTTTGTTTCGGTGAAGTCGAAGAAGTCATTGACTTTTGTAGAGCTTATATCTAGTTTTCCGAGTTTGGATGAGGGAGAGGTTCATGAGGGCTCTTCCATTGATGAGCAAATTTTTCTCATTTCGACTACAGACCCATGGTATGGGAACATTATTGTCTACTTGCAAACCTTGAAGGTTCCTTCTCACCTCTCATGAGATGAGCATCGACGACTACGTCATGTAGTGAAGAATTACCTCATTGTGGATAACACTTTATACTGTCGTGGGGTTGATTCCATTTTGTGTCGTTGCTTAACTCACAAAGAGGTTGAGGTTGTGCTAAATGATTTCCATGGAGGGGCGTGTGGTGGTCATTTATCTGGGATTTCTACAACTCAAAATATTTTGAGAGCTGGATATTTTTGGCCGTCCATATTTAAATATTGTGTTAATGTGGTCAAGTGGTGCCACCCTTTCCCAGTGTTTGTGTAGAACATGTGCTCGCATCCGATTATCACCACCGGTCTCTTCACCAAGTGGGGGGTCGATTTTATGGATTGCAACCTAGCTTCGACTGGGGGGCACCGTCACATTATTGTGGCTGTTGACTATTTCAAGAAATGGGCAGAGGTTATGCCCACTATTAAATTCGATGATGAGTCAGCCACACATTTTGTATTCAACTAGATTATCACCCGGTTCGGTATCCCAAGAGAGCTTGTCACTGACCATGGAAGGATCTTTCAGAACAAGATGATGGAAGAGTTGTCTTCAAAGTTAGGGTATAAGAAAGAGCATTCCTCTTCTTACTATCCTCAAGTGAATGTATAGGTTGAAGCAGTGAACAAATCACTTAAGTCCATTCTCCAACAAACCATTGCACAAAGAAAGGACAATTGGCATATCATGTTATATCCTTCTTTATGGGCTTATCGAACCACTATCAAGAATGCCATCATTTTTTCTCCCTATCAGCTTGTGCATAGGGTGGATTTGATCTTACCGGTTGAGTGTGAAATCCCTTCTTTGAAGCTAGTCATGGAGATTTTACCAAAAACTTTCACATTGGAAGTGGTCCACTTGGAGCAGCTTGATGAGCAACATCAAGATGCTTTAGTGGCTCTTGAGATTAACATCATCGTGTTAAGGTCTAGTATGATAATTCTATCTGTCCTAGGAGGTTTAGTGAAGGTGACTTGGTTCTTTTGTGGGACCAAGCTAAGGAACCCTTGGGGGTAGGAAAGTTTAACCCTATGTGGCATGGGACTTACGTGGTCAAGTCGGTATTAGAGAAAGGTGCCTACGAGTTAGTCAATTATGAAGGCATGGCCTTGGCAGAGCCTAGAAATAGGCTCTATCTTAAGAAGTACTATGCATGATTCTCAGCTAAGGATGATTTGTTGTATATTATTGTACATTTTCATAGTTTAGTTTTGGTCTACTTGTGGTGATCGAGTTTATTGACCAGCTTCCGTTTGTTGTGGCAGATTTCGACAGAGTCTTCGGTTTATGTAGGATTCACTGATGGTGCTAGACACCACACTCAAAACTCAGCTTCGACTGCTTGGGTGATTTATACTCCTACATGTCAAGTGTTGTATTCAGGATGTGTTTGTCTACGACCTTCATCGAACAATGTTGCAGAGTATAGTGCCGTTATTGAGTTATTGTGTGATACAATTTCACATGGTATTCACTCTCTTGAGGTATGTCTAGATTCACAGTTAGTGTTCTCACAGCCAAATGGATTGTATCATGTTAGGGATTTGACTTTTTTACGAAGGTTCTTGTGTGTCAGGTTGCTAGAACGATAATTTGAGAACATAACATACATCCATATTACAAGAAATTTTAATCAAGTTGCTGATTCATATGCTAACTATGTACTAGATTGACATTGGTTTCATAGATGATAAAGCATTCAAAAACAAATTTACACATGTAAATAAAGTAATAACTGGTCATCATAGGTATTTTTCGTTAAAATATATGTCCAAATGTGGTGTCATAATACATAAGTGTCATATACAAAAATGGGGCTTCCGAGCCATGAAAATATACTACACGACCATACAACAAAAAGTACACCCCAGGTTTCTAAGCCCGTGGGGGAGGAGGGTGCTGATCATGGTAGAACACTACGGCTCTAGCTAGCCGACGAAAAAAATGAACCCCTACCTATAGTACTCCAACCACCTGGCGTTGCATGGCCTTACGAAAGTCCTCGACTTGCACCATGGGAACTCTATGTGTCAATCGAACAAAGTTCATGTGAATGCTTTGGAGCGTATGCTCCTCATCCACACCCATGATCTCGTCTCCTCTTCCCCTCTGTCGATGATGAGGGAATCTATCTAGCCATTATAGTTCCACATCTGTATGCACATGACCAAGTATCACTATATGTCATTACACCAAAAAAATTTCTTTTTGATTCCATATATCAAAAAAGACAAAAAAATTTAATAATTCAAAAAACAAAGGGTGAGTAGGGATTCGTTACCTATATCTCCATATGCAGAGCCTAGTGGAATGGGCATATCTAGGTATCTATAGAATTATATCCCCATGTAGGGGTAGTCATATATGGCGATGATGTGCCTATGCCACCAGAGGAATAAGTCTCTTGGGTAGGGGTTGGACACTCGCCCCCCGCCTAGTCTCCTCATGACATTTTTCCAGCGTAGCTGAGCTATATCTCGAGCACCATGTGGGGCAATCTCAACTCTTAGGATTAGCCTCAGTACATGCTCAAAAAATAAAGTTCTCTTGTTCGAAGGAAGTTGAATCCTGAGTCGGCCATTCCTCAGTTATCTTGACTTTGCATGTCAGCCATTCTCGGTACTGTTACTGGTTTGTGCACATCTTGTTCAAGTTATTCCACATTATACAACATTGCTGAGTACCTCATGTTGGTTGATGGGGGATTCCTTAATTCCCTCCTTCCAGCAGATCCCATTCCATCGAAATCAGATCATTTATTCTAGAATAGGAGTCTAGAGTCATTTGAGTGCCTTGAGACTTACAATAATTAGTGGTAGGTTCTCTCACCATCGATAGTTTTGGGAATACATCAATGTCCCCTGATCGATGGAATCTTTCAAATGTTCTACCTCAACACATCTATTCACACTTGTTAGATTGCACTCTGTATCTTGATTCCCATTTTCATTATCGGTGGGTTTTCTCGCGTCTGTTAACGGTATACATCAATGACCGGTAATCAGATGATGGACTACTATGTTTGACCTCGACACATCTATTCACATAGTAGGACATGTACTCGTAGTGGTTTGTGTAGAAGACCTTCCAACTTGGTGGCATTCCATATATGCTACCTCCTTGATCGTGCCAGTATTCATGAGATTTCAGCTCTCGTGATCATGATTCCAGTATTTCTAGTGTATATCAGATATATTCATATATTATGGAGATCTTGATCCATTGTATATTGTACATGGCGATGACCACATGACACTTTGTATATCATGCCTATTCATGGCCATTGTACTCTTATGTATTCGAAACTGCTATATGTACTTGTAGTCACATGAAAAGATTGATTTTTGTATTGTGCTAATGAGTGGTTGGTTCTTCCACCTGGGTCTTCATTACTCCACTTATGTGATGGAATTTATAATGTATTTCTGCCATCATGTTACCCCTCTGACCTTACACATTAGGGGGCATATGTTATAGCTGATTTTACCAGGGCCTAGTTGATCACACATTTATGGCCTTCCCTGTCCCTCTACAGACTCATTGGACCCCATGGAATTATATTATACTTTGATGTTCTAAGATCATCCCCCAAAATTTTCTGTTTATACCTATACGTGACTTTTAAAGCAATACTAGCATGTACACGCATATTTTGACCTCAAACCCGCGTACATCGGGATGTGTGCAAAATAACAAATATTTTTGGAGTTTTGATTATATGAGTCTGAAGATCTTGTCTTTTTGCATTCCATATGCCTTGAGAATGCTCAGATTTGACCCTCCATTACCCCTTTGGAGCACTATATATTGAGCCTCTTGGATACATTGAAGGAGGAGAAATTGAAGAGTAAGGAAACTATAGTCCATTGTTGCATCAGTTTTGCTTATACTTGAGTCTGCATCCCTTTGTCCCTTGGAGCACATAATGTTCTTCCCATGCTTGCCTTTGCTTTGTGAGTTTTCTATCGAGAGATGGAGGATTGAAGTGGTGGAGGCTTAGGTGGAGGGCTCAGTTTCTCCGGTTCGCAGAAGTGCCGACAGAGTTTGTCACTACTGTATCTTTGATTTAATAATAGAAATATATTTTCCTGTCCAATTCATGTGCATTTTGAATATGGATATTGAATCCATGGATGTATTTACTTGATTATACATGATTGATCATATATTCTAGAGTATCTCTAACACATTTATATATATCATGCTTGCTCTGTTTGCTGTTGTTGAGAGAAAATTATAATTGCAATTGCATTGGAAAATATCAACAGAGATCTACTTCAATCGTCCGGAATAAGGTATGATACTACATCCCTTAATGTTTGATTTTCGTATTGCTCTTGCATATTGGGAAATATTGGTTTCTGGTGTCATACTCTCTTTATATTTAAATTTCAAAAATACTTCATCTATACATTCGTTCCCAAGTGACCTCTCCAGTTATGTCTAGAGTTGGTTATACTCCAGTAATTATTTTGTGAGTAACAACCAAATGTTTAGACATGCTCCCAAATGTTTGAATTCTTTTCCTTAGATGAAATTGTTGTTCCTTGCGAAGTTGAGCTTGTCATATTTAATGAAACTAAATTTATATTAAAGATATTAAAGTTTGAAGAAAAAGATGGAAATGGCCTTGCCAACTACATGATTGGTTTTCCTCTTTGGTGTTTTTCAAAGTCACTAATGGACAATGGATCCAACCAAATCCAAATCTAGACTACATGTTGATGGAATGATGGGTAATATGGAAAATGTCACAACTAATCAATTCTCAAGTCAAACAGGAAATATGTCCTTGTGTTTTAATATGCATGTGGCGACAAAATTTACTGTTAATATATATGGTCCCACTCAATACTTTGATGTACTTAATATGTATATATATAACCCAAAGGGTACTGTGTAACTCAAAGGACAAAATAAAAGGTAAGAAGAAAAAGAAACAAAAAGGATGAATAATGCAAACAATAAGAATGTTGACGACGATAATAAGGACAAAAAGAAGGTTAGATTTATATGAAATATTTGTGCAAAATGCCACCTGAATCACCTTTACCTAAATATGGAGGAAGCCCTATGACTATTGGCGCAACAAGATTATCGTAAAACATGTGTCATTCTAACAAATCTCCCCTAGGCCAAAAATATGGTTATTGAAATTCCAAATAATATTGCACATCCATAAGAGGGAAATTGAGGTGCCTCTCTACAAGGGGGAAACCCATTGACTACTAATGTATACATGTCTAATAAAGAAATAAATGTTTGAACCAAATATCATAATTACAATTCACCTGAGTATGGATCAAAAGGTAATGAAGCATCCACATTTGAATTTTCAAACCCTATTCATATAAATAAACTAATAGTTGATGTAATTCCACAGATTCCAAAAGGTGTGTTGAAGAGTTCAATACATAATCCTAATTCTTGTGTCTCTTAGAATTACAAAATTGTTGAATATATGGTCCAATATCTATATGTGATGTCTTCCTTAGAGGTTTCGTCGAGTTTCCCTATGCAATGCATAGAATTGTTATAAACTATTGGCACTTTTAACCTTGTTTATTCTTAGCTTATAACATTCAACTTGAACAATTGGAATCCATGACATTGCCACTACACTACTTTCAGGGCTCATATGCCATCCCACTATATCAATATCATCTAGACTATTGTGAATGATATATCTTCCACATGTGTAATGTCCTCATCATGTTGGTGATCCATTAGCTCCTTTGAGACTGTTCGATCATCGACCATGTTAAAATATTTTGATGGCCATTTTTTTAGACCTCTTGGGATCATCCCATTGTTTCCTATTTAACTAGGGAAAAATACAATGTCTATAGAGGTTGTAGTTTTCAACACTCCATACCATAAAATCCTTATATGATGTATCTAGACATAAACTATAACAACTATTAGGTCCTTGGGTTTCCAAGTAATCCATTTTCCTCATGAGGGAAAGATTGCTTTGTTATAGAAATTGTATTTTTGTAGTCCTAATCCATCTACTTCATTACCAGAATGTTCCATTAGTGAAGAATTATGCAAGATATTGCAATAATGCGTGTCTTTGGATGTACACTTACTTGATGGGAACCTTTAACCTAACTATCAAAATTTCATATATTTACTCCCCTATATATGTAAATTCACCAATATCCAAGAACTCCATGCTTACAGTAAGTTTTTTCAAAATGTGTTAGTATGAAGACCCATGGTTAGTGTTGGAACCCTCTGTTTCAACAAAAGATAATGGATATATGTGGATGTTGTTCAATCATCCAATGCATATCTTATTAGACTTCTTCAATAATGTAGGAGTATTACCAATTTACATCACGTATGGGCCATCAACTCATATTTCATCTAATATTCCTTAAATATGTTTTTTTTATCTATAGATGAAGCAAATTTAGAAGCCATGACTAATACTAAGAATCCTTGGAAATATATGGATCATAGACCATATTAGTTCCTAACATAAGTAGAATGGAGGTTGATAATAAGGGTATTATCAGACATGGATTATTTGATCGGTATGCTACTCCCCTCCCAAAACACAAATTTTACGCAAATGGAAACTTTGAAAACATTTCAATGATGATAATAATTAACATTTCTAGGAATCCCTACACCACTGAGAATATTTTGATTGGATCGTATTGTTCTTCTAAATAAATTGAAACATATACTACACTTTTCAAATCATATCATGAAATTTTTCTTAGAACTACGAATCGATGCTAGGAACACCTTGTTATAATATTGTTTAATAAAAAATAAAAATGTATGAAAATGTTAAACCTATTCGATGGAATTTGCAATTAACTAATCCTTGAAATGAAGATGTGATTAACAAATAGGTGGAAAATATACTTAAGGTTCACTAAATCTACTCAGTTCCCTTAACTATGTGGGTGTCCAATCTAGTTCCAATTAACAAGAAACAACAGACTATTCACATTTGTAATAACTTTAGGGGTTTGGATAAATCTTTCCCTAAAGATAATTACCCTACTCAATTCATTGATAACATCATTGATCAATGCTCCAAAAATAAAATATTTTGATTTATGTATATTTTTTTCTAGTAAAATTAGTTAAGATCCATCCTAAAGACCACCAAGAAACTGCATTTATATATCCTTCGGGAACATTCTCTTAATAGAAGATGCATTTTAGACTTAAACTACTAGAGATAGTTTTTACCAGGCCATGCGAAGTATGATCTTGATAGTATTGGGCCTCGTAAGATAGAAAATCCTCCTAATCATCTTCATTTAGTGTTTGACTGATGATGACACTATATGATTTCATTGAATACACATAAATCTTTGTTTTGTTATATTTGGGATATTAATTGGATTTATTATCTCTTAGTACATGATCATGGTAGATTCGCTCGAAGTTGAGGCAATAAATTAGTTTCCTCCCTTTGGTTAAAAGAAACATCAACGTAACAGAGGAAAAAGTGTAATATCTTTAGAGTTGACGTTATAATAAGCATATCAAACTTTTTGCAAACTTACCGAGAGGCTGAAAATGCAATGCAATCTTTTGGGTAATAGCATATTTCAGGTATTGGCTTCTTGGTTTGAATTCATATCATCACAAAAATGTTCAATATTTAAGAACTCAATCAACCTTTGGCATAGTAGAGATTTTATGCTTACTTTTCAAGAGGTAAAAGAAGGTGTAGTGTTTTTGGGAAAGAAATATTTTTGACAAGATCTAAAAAAGGTAAAGCTGGTGTCAGCGGGTAAAGGTTTTGGACATCATGATGATAATAAACATGATATGTATTTTAAGAAGGTACAATAAGAAATGAAATGTTGGAGCGGGGTCCCGCAGCTACAGAAGAAGTTGGTAGTTTAGTGGAGAGATAAGTTTTGGCGGAAAGAAGATAAGACAGAGCTACGACATCGTAGCATGTTTCCAGCTGGAGAACAGAGCCGGAAACCATGACTTTTTAGATAGAGAAGTCAAGAAAGGAAACGGTACCTGAGCGGCCGAGAAGAGAGAGCTCACCCACTGCATTGAAGGCAGTGGCGGAAGACAGGAGGGCTCAGCGACCCTCATAAAGGAGAAGGAGCAACGAGGCTGAAGCATTGAAGACGAAGGACATAAATGAGAAGCGGTGCATAGTACCCATGATCAGTGCCGGGAAGCATGGAAGACTGCAGAGAGCTATGGTGTGACGGAAAGCGGCTACCTCAAGTACAGATATGGCCGACTGTCACTAGTTAGGGTTTTCGGTTACTGTTGGGACAGGCTCACAGTGTTGTAATGGCAAGACCTTCAGGCTGCCTATAAAAGGATATATTTTGTATTGTAAAAGGGTTGGTTAGTTGGTCAGTTAGTTGAGTCATTCAGTCATAGTAGTGTTTTGCAGACCATTAGACTGTTGTAAAAGCCGAGCCTGGTTCTGTTATTAGCGGTAGCAATCTTACTGTAACTAGTAGCTGGCTTATAGAGTATGCAAGTAACGATCCCCAGGGATCGACAGAGAGGGAAGAGTATATTGTAGGAGAGCAATACAAATAGAAAGAAGATCTAAGAGAGAAGATCTTGAGTTGCATATGTGGTGCAACAGAACTGTGTTTTACCTTCCCCTGAGCTATAAGAAAACACAGTTCTATGGATGTAACTTCCATCCTGGAGGTGAACCACGTTAAAATAATGTGTTATGTGATTGGATTATTTGCTATGTTTATTTATGCATTTCACAGTCATTTCATGGATTTTGGTTACAGTTTAATGAATGAATGTGTTAATCAGTTTACAGTAATATAGAAGGAAAAGCATAAATCATAGTCTTTGGCATGTTGTATGTGGTTCATTTATGCTTTGCGTAAAACAGTCACTAGTTGCAGTATTGATTATCCTTGTATGTTGAGTCTTGCACATCGACATGAGCAACGCTAAGTGCACTAAACCACGGAGGTAGGATATCACAGAGAGGTGATACCGCACTGGTAGAGGAGCTGTGGTGCACGATACTGCAGGTTGAGGACTTATCATTGGGCAGGAGCTGTGTGTCGCACGGTGCGCGGCGATGCAGTAAGGTTGGAGATATCGCGACTCAGGGAAAGTGCGCGACACAGAGAAGTACCGCACGACGGTATAAAGGTATTCCTCGTGGCTAGAAGAGCTGTGAGTCAAGGAGACCGCGTGACGTGAGCAGAAGGTCGCGCGACGCGTAGGGGAAGAGACCTCGCAGCTAGAAGGGCTGCGAATCGCAATTAGGACTGCCGCAGAACCTGGTCCAAGACGCTTGAGTCCTTGGCCAACCCATTAGAATCACCTCACGTGAGACTTCAGGCCGCCTTGCGGTCTGTCGCCGAAAGGGCCGGTGAGCTAGGGGTGTTGTTGGTTGATTATAGTAAACCCGGTTCTGCCCATGCAAGCCAACAAATGGTTCCGTTGCGGGTTTTGAACAACTAAACGCTAATGTTCTGTTGGCATCCTACTAGAGAAGAGTTTCACCAGTGGCTGGATTCAAACTTAAGGGAGTTTGCCAAGAAAGAAAATCGGAGCCCTAAACCGAGCACAGAGGACTAGTTACAAAAACATATCGCTTCAGATATACACGCGATATTTTTTGCAACCTATGGAAACGAGCTCTATGACTGGTTATCAAAGTTGACAGATAGGAACATATTCAAGAAGAAAAGAAACATTGTCTGGACACCGGAGCTGATTCAGACCGTGCAGAGACTCGACAATCCCATTACAAGAGCAGTGGACTTCTGGCTTGCGAGTGTGCTAGGAGGATTTGTTACAGAATTTGCAGTGGACCAAAGAAAAAACTTCAACAAGGCCAAGCGGTACTTCTTCAAAGGATATCGTGGTAAGTACCTAAAATATCTAAACTTGTCCATTAAGATGCTGCTACATGAAAAAGGAGTAATGGACATGATTTCAGATGAATAAGTAAAGATAGTAATGTCACAAGAGTTTGAAAATGATTTTGATGACATTTGACGAACACGTAGTGGCAAGAAATATAAAGTAGCTTTCGGCTCTCCCGTATTTGGAGATAGTTCAGACAATAGTAGGAAACCGAGTCCTAGTACCATAGAAGAACCAGAGGGGGGTACCCCTTACCATCCCTATACCCCATAGAAATAGACCGGGACTCAGAGTAATCCCGTAGATACTCCATCCAGTAGCTCACAGACAGTACCTACTACAGGTACATCACCTTCACCTACACCGCTGAGTGGAAGTAATCCAGTCAATCAGAACCCACCGCAGAGAAATAGAATGGGAGATGACTTGAAGCTACCTACCTTTAAGGGTACAGGAGCAAAGGACCTGGAACAACATTGGTTTCTATGTGAAGCCATGTGGACCATTAAAACAATCAACGACGATAACCTTAAACTTGTATAGTTGGTCACCACACTCAAAGATCGAGCTTTAACATGGTACATAAAGTATACCACAATACCCAAGACACTTGCCCAGGTCAAGAACGCCATGATTAAAGAGTTCAAGAAACCTAAGTCTGAGTCTCAGTGCATAACAGAGCTCAAGGATATTAAGCAGCTACCATCAGAATCAGTATGGGAATTTGACCAGAAATTCAAAGCTCTTATAGACCAAGTAAGCTTTGAGTTTGCGTCGGAGCAGCATAAGGAATGGTTTATTGCAGCACTGCTCCCTCACATCAGATTGCCACTAATGCAGCAGAAAATCCAGATGCAGGATGACGCGTTGGAGATGGTAATGAAGCTAGAAGCTTCACCCTTAGCTAAAACCAGTACAGGCATGACAACTCTACATAACTAGTTGGCCAACCTCACGTTACAGATACATGAACTTAAGAAAGGAAAAGAGGTTATGCAAGACATATGGTGCTTACGATGTAGAGCACAGGGTCATACCAAAGACAACTGTCTAGTCTTTACAGAATATTTAGCGTTAGGGGATCCTAACCCCTTACCATGAACGCAAGGGCCATGGTGTGAAATATTCAAAACACAAGGACATCCACCTCAGCAATGCCCTTTGCTTTAGAAGTATGTACAGACCCATAAGAACTTATACTGTGTCTTCTGCATCTCGATCGGACATAATGAATAGGATTTCCAAGCCTATGATCTCATGTTAGATAGAAAATATGACGTATACAGAGTCTAGTCAGAAACACAGCGTCCAGTAGTAGGACCACAGCCTGATCCGGCTTATGGAGGCCGTGGAGGAGGATTCAGAGGACGAGGCTGTGGAGGAGGCTTTGCATGAGGAGAAGGATTCGGAAGAGGAGAAGGTTTTGGCCGTGGTCACGGACCAATCACTTGTTATAACTGTGGAATTGTAGGACACTATGCTAGGGACTGTCAGAGCCCCACTACCACTTGTAACTACTACAAATCTTATGATCATACCATAGAGGAGTGTCCTACCTTAATAGCTAAGATCAAAGACCCTAAGCCAGTAGTACACCAGAACATCCAGCTTATTGCTGCTGAGCAGGAAGAGCTAGAACCAAGAGTTAATATTGTGACTCGTAGCGGTGCTTCCACTAGTAGCACATCACAGGAGACCGAAAAGAACATAGGGCAGGAGTGGGTGTGCAGAGCTCCTAGTAAAGCAACAACACTCGACCTACATAAGAATAAAGAGACATTTCATGAAGCCAAGGCTTCCTTTGATGAACCAACGTAATCAGAATCGCAGGTACCACCATCTAGGGGCGTACCGCAGCAAGCACCTTGTGGCGATAGCCCAGAACAGATACTGCAGGCTACCACATCGAGACGATGCGACGAGGATGAATCAACATGAAGTGTACAATCTTTCCTTCGCAGTTGCTTGAAACTTGTGAGAAATGAAAAAGCTATTGGCGAGCTACAACGCATCATAGATCAGTGTCAGCAACCTTCTCTATTGGGCAGTGCACACCGCGCTGTTCATAATATTATAGGACATACAAGGACTGGAAGAGAGATGAAGCTCACAGCACAGATTGGAGAATTTGAAATGGATGAAGTCGTCTTAGATCTAGGATCAGAGGTGAACATTTTGACTAAGCAGACATGGGAACAGATGGGTAGCCCTCAGTTAGTCAGATCGCCTATCCACCTGAGATTAGCTAATCAATAGCGAGTATCACCATTGGGTCGACTGCCGCAGGTTCCAGTTGACATTGACGGAGTTCGCAGTTTTGCGGACTTCGAGGTTATAGAAATCATTGGCGACAGTGGATCCTATCCAGCATTATTAAGTATCGATTAGGCGATCGGTAGCAAGGCTGTCATCGACCTAAAGAGAAGACAAATGACCTTTGAGGATGCGCAGATTTGGGTCATCACGCCGCTGGATCCTCACCAGGGTCCTAGATACATTGAACCTATCCGAGCAGAGGAGGAGGCACAAAACTTGGACAGTCTCTACTAGATGACTGCGAACCAGAACGACTACATCAATCCAACCGTAGAAGGGAACATTAGTTGGCGATGCGACAGCTCATGCGCATCGGATTCCGATGTTGGTCTAGAGAACTGGCAGAACAGACTTTACGAATTCTCAGCACGCAGATGTGCGTTTATGAGTAAGTCACTACGATGGATTGGTGCAGAGATCACTGAGATCCCATCATATCAAGGTTTGACAGATATTCAAGACTTCCTTGAGCAGTTTGAGCAACAGATTCATTACGAGCAGAGGCTCGCCGCTATGGATCTTGCAGTACGAGCCACACCTGCAAGATGGTGGTATGCACATAAAGAGAATATCGCATCATGGGATGATATTAAAAGATTGATGGCGATCAGATTTTCTGTCGACAGAGAGTATGTCTAGCAGAAGTACACAGGAGAAACAGATCCCAGGACACACATTCAGACATGTGAACAGAACTGGTCGGACATTCCTGAGGATGAATGGGTTCATAGATTCATTCACACATTGGACACAGTTCCAAGGAACTGGTACACAGAGACCAAGTTGCACAAGGGGATGACTACATGGTCACTTATGATAGACAGTTTCCTAATCCCCTTCACATTTGAATCAGAACATCCAAGTGTTGCCCAGGCCCTAGACATAATCAAGATCAAGATATTCGAGGACTGTACCATCTCAGTGTAGGCTCAACCTGAGCGGGCCAACCAGTTGCAAGATGCGCTTGAGTGCTATAATTTCGTAGCAAAGCCAGACAATGAAGATAAGGATGAGGATGAGGATCCTGGAAACACCAACATTCCCGAGTCAGAAGGGACTCGCGATGTTGGGGGACCACAGTTAGAGATTCCAGCAATCACCGAACCTATCAAGATTAAAAAGATCAATATTAGCACAGACACAGAACCTAAGTTTGCCTCTATTGGAGACTATTGGAACGATGAAACAGTCGGAAAGATTGTAGATTTGTTACATGACTATCAGGACCTATTTCCCACCAAGTTCACAGAGATGAAGGGAATAGTTGGAGACCTTGGAGTTATGAGGATACCATTGAAGGAGGATGCTAGACCAGTCAAGCAGCGCTCATATAGATTGAATCCGTGCTACAAATAAAAAGTAAAGGAAGAAATCGATAAGATGCTAGCAGCAGGCATCATTGAGCCGGTAGAAGAAAGTGAATGGGTTAGCCCCATGGTCATACAAGAAAAGAAAACAAAAGGAGACATCAGGATCTGTGTCAATCTGCGCAAGCTCAACGATGCATCGCTTCATGATCCATTTCCGACACCGTTCACTGATGAGGTATTAGACAACGTGGGAGGACAGGAGGTCTACTCCTTCATTGATGGATTTTCAGGCTACCATCAGATCAGAATACATCCAGAAGATCGATCCAAGACCACCTTTGCAACAGAATGGGGCTCGTTCCAGTATACGATAATGCCCTTTGGTCTTAAGAATGCACCAGCTATATTTTCTAGAGTAGTAGTTGCTGTATTTAAAGAATACATTCATAAATTCTTAGAAGTATATTTTGATGATTGGACTGTATTTGGATTAATCTACAAGCATACAGGAGACTTAAGACTGATGCTAGAGAAATGTAGGCAGTACCAGATTTCTCTAAACTTGAAGAAATGTATATTTTGTGCACCATTTGGTATTTTGTTGGGTCACATTGTTTGTAGACAAGGCTTGATGGTAGATCCCGCGAAGATTTCCATCATTGTAAACCTTCCAGCACCTAACTCAGTCAAGTAACTAAGGACAGTACTTGGTCATACTGGGTACTACAGAAAGTTCATCAAGGGCTACGCAAAGATCACAGCACCAATGGAGAAATTACTAAAGAAAGATGTAAAATTCCTATGGAATGAGGAATGTTAGCAGAGTCTAGACACACTTAAAGAGAAGATGGTTACAGCACCCATCTTAGTATTTCCAGATTGGACTAAGCCATTTCATGTACATGTGGATGCATCTAGCATCGCATTGGGGGTTGTTTTAACACAACCAGGAGAAGGGGACATCGATCATCCTATCGCATACTCCAGCAGAAAGCTCTTGACAACAGAAAAGAACTACACCACAACAGAAAGAGAAGGCCTAGCTATGGTGCACGCGCTGCAGAAGTTCAGGCACTACCTGTTGTGTGCCTCGTTTAAAATGTTCACTGACCATTCCGCATTGAAGTATTTGGTCAATAAGCTAGTGTTAGGGGGGAGAATCTGCAGATGGTTACTCCTCTTTCAAGAGTATGATTTTGAAATCATCGTGAAGCCAGGCCGATTGAATGCTGGACCTGATCACCTGTCATAGATAGACTCAGGAGAAGAACCAAGTAACCTAGATGACAATCTTCCAGATGCACCATTGTTTTCTATCCAGATCGCAGATGAGTACTATGTCGATATTATTCAATTTCTCACTACAGGAGTAGCACCTGATGAGTTTACTAAGCAGCAAAAGAAGCAGTTGGTTGTTAAAGCAGTAGAATTCACCCTTATTGCAGGACACCTATACAAGTTAGGCCCGGATGAAGTTCTGCGCAGATGTGTGATGCCGTATGAAAAAGACGTTATTATCAGAGAGGCACATTCAGGAACTGCAAGAGGTCATTTCGTAGGAAATCCGACTGCGCAGAAAATCCTGGAGGTAGGATTATGGTGGCCTACGTTGCATAAAGACACCAAGGACTTTTGAAGATGCTGCAATATCTGCCAGAGGGTAGGAAAACCCTCGCGATGCGATGAAATGCCGCTGCGACCGCAGGTCACGCTGTGTGCATTTGACAAATGGGCTATAGATTTTGTGGGTCCTATCAAACCACCAGGAAAGCACACTGGGGTGAGATATATTATCACTGGAACAGAATACCTCACCAGATGGGCAGAGGCCAAAGCAGTAAGAAATTGTGATGCTGCCACAGCCGCACAGTTCCTATTTGAAAACATCATCAGTAGATTTGGATGCCTAGTAATTTTGATGAGTGATCAAGGAACACATTTCTTGAACAGCACTATTTAGGCATTGATTGAAGAATTCCAGATTCAGCACCATAAGAGCACTCCCTACCACCCACATGCTAATGGTACGGTGGAGGCCTTTAATAAGATTTTAGAAAATGCTCTCACTAAGATCTGCAACAGCCAAAGGAATGATTGGGACCTCAGAGTTAACGCTGTACTATGGGCGTACAGGACCACATGCAAGAAACTTACGGGACACACACCTTTCAGCTTGGTGTATGGACAGGAGGCTTTTATGCCTATGGAGTATATCCTTCCCAGTTTAAGAATCACTCAGATTACAGGGATGACTGATATAGACACAGTGGAGGAAAGGCTAGCACAGCTGCTTGCCTTAGAAGAAGACAGATTCATCGCCGGATTCCATCAGAAAGTGTAGAAGGCATGAGAAAAATCTTGGCACGACAGACACATTAAGAGAAAGACTTTCCAGATCGGAGACCTAGTGCTCCTCTATGACAGTAAATTCATTAAGTTTCCAGGAAAGTTCAAGACGCATTGGATAGGGCCATATCAGATACAGCAAGTCACAGAGGGAGGTGCCGTTCAGCTTAGCCAGCTGAATGGGGAGCTTCTTCCCACATGGATTAATGGTAGTAGGATTAAGCTTTATAGTGATAGCCACCCCACCTCTCATCCCTAGCTTAGCCAGTTTATGGTGGTGCAGATGTCCAGTGTAGTTGAAAGGAGGCATCGCACCGGGAACTAGTCTACACCGGCACGTATTTTCTAAAGTAGGAGGAATAGCAAAAAAAATAAAAATAAAAATAAAAATTGTTTTATACAGGTGATGCGGAATCGCATCGCAGCAGCGCGATGTTTCCCCGTGCCACGTACTCAATTTTGCCACGTACTCAGTGTTGCAACCAACATAGGGCTAGTCAAGTCAGCATCTGACAAGTAGTTAATGAGGTAATGACCAGTATATCTTACCGTAGATTTGGTAGCAGTATAATAAATTTTTCCAGATTCGGCAAATCTCCGATGAGACCGACGCCTGTACACAAATGTTTCAAGGGAAATTCGATCGGATTTCCACATTTATGAAGGAACGGATGACGGGTGTGGTCTTGTCCAGCCAATTATTATGACCGACGGGTTCAGTCTAGATGACCGTTGTGTCCGGGATCATCGTAGCAGGCATAAAAGCAGAAAGTATCCAATTGGGACGGTTACGTTTGCAGAAAAATCGAGAGCTCTAGAGTGCAGTGTTAAGAGTTCCCTGTGAAGAGCTAAGCTTGTTACAGAGTGCTGTGATTTTCAGAAGTTGCAGCCATTGCACGTTCGCCGTTTTGTAATGAGAGAGCTCTATTCGAGGACTAACCTCTAGAAGACATGCCGAGACGCTTTGACCCGGGTGGCCGTAGGTCCGCTATGACGACGCCGTCTAGGGTTGTGAAATTAGGTACATCACAGGTCAAACAGCCGCCAAGGATGAAGATTCAAGCGCCAGAAGTAGAAGTTGTCACCAAAATATCTGCTAAGGAGAAGAAAAACGCTGAGCCGACCACTGAAGATAAGAAAGTAGAGCAGAAGAATGATGAGAAAAAATCTCCCGCCAAGCGGAAAGTAAAAATGAGAAAAAGAAAGCAACGGGAGAAGGTCGCTGACCTATCTGATCAGCTAAGAAAAACACCAAAGATCGCGGAGGCAACGAAACAAAAATTTGACGATCAGAGGCAGCATGTGTACATGGAGCACCTCGAAGAGAAGAGAAGTGGAAGAAGACAGCAAACCCAACAGTCGGTAGAATTCCAGGAGGCAGGAAAAGGATTGTTCTCGGAACGGAATTCATGGTTTGTATCTCTTTCATATACAGCACTCCAGACTGAAGGAAATGTTTGAGAAGGCTTGCAGATACAGATTTTCCTTGTGATAAAAGTTCTAACCTAGATAAAGAGGAAAGGATATCTGTGGAAGACCTTTCAAACATGAGAAGGCTCTTAAAAAGGTTTCAGGAGCAAAGAGAGTGAGACCATGATATCGGGTAGGTAGGATAAGAGAGCCCAGTGAACCAAGTTACAGAAACTATAGAGAGCGTGTCGAAGTGATGCACCAGGAAGTCGCAGGACTTCGAGACAGGTTGCAGAGGACTTCGCAGGAAGCCAAGGCAAAGCTACAGCAAGAGAAGCCCACTGGTGGTGGCTCGAGGACGAGCCATAAGTAAGTGTTAGGGGATTGTTGGAGCAGGGTCCCGCAGCTACAGAAGAAGCTGCTAGTTTAGTGGAGAGATACGTTTTGGCGGAAAGAAGATAAGACAGAGCTACGACACCGTAGCACGTTTCCAGCTGGAGAACAGAGCCGAAAACCATGACTTTTTAGATAGAGAAGTCAAAAAAGGCAACGGTACCTGAGCAGCCGAGAAGAGAGAGCTCACCCACTGCATTGAAGGCAGCGGCGGAAGACAGGAGGGCTCAGCGACCCTCATAAAGGAGAAGGAGCAACGAGGCTGAAGCATTGAAGACGAAGGACATAAATGAGAAGCGGTGCATAGTACCCATGATCAGTGCCGGGAAGCATGGAAGACTGCAGAGAGCTTTGGTGTGACAGAAAGCGGCTACCTCAAGTACAGATATGGCTAGCTATCACTAGTTAGGGTTTTCGGTTACTGTTGGGACAGGCCCACAGTGTTGTAATGGAAAGACCTTCAGGCTTCCTATAAAAGGATATATTTTGTATTGTAAAAGGGTTGGTTAGTTGGTCAGTTAGTTGAGTCATTCAGTCATAGTAGTGTTTTGCAGACCATTAGACTGTTGTAAAAGCCGAGCTCTGGTTCTGTTATTAGCGGTAGCAATCTTACTGTAACCAGTAGCTGGCTTATAGAGTATGCATGTAATGATGCGCAGGGATCGACAGAGAGGGAAGAGTATATTGTAGGAGAGCAATACAGATAGAAAAAATATCTAAGAGAGAAGATCTTGAACTGCATATGCGGTGCAACAGAACTGTGTTTTACCTTCCCCTGAGCTATAAGAAAACACAGTTCTGTGGACGTAACTTCCATCCTGGAGGTGAACCACGTTAAAATCATGTGTTATGTGATTGGATTATTTGCTATGTTTATTTATGCATTTCACAGTAATTTCATGGATTTTGGTTACAGTTTAATGAATGAATGTGTTAATCAGTTTACAGTAATATAGAAGGAAAAGCATAAATCACAGTCTTTGGCATGTTGTATGTGGTTCATTTATGCTTTGCGTAAAACAGTCACTAGTTGCAGTATTGATTAGCCTTGTATGTTGAGTCTTGCACGTCGACACGAGCAACGCTAAGTGCGCTAAACCGCAGAGGTAGGATATCACAGAGAGGTGATACCGCACCGGCAGAGGAGCTACGGTGCACGATACCGCAGGTTGAGGACTTAGTGTTGGGCAGAAGCTGCGTGTCGCACGGTGCATGGCAATGTGGTAAGGTTGGAGATATCGCGATTCAGGGAAAGTGCGCAACACAGAGAAGGACCGCACAGCGGTATAAAGGTATACCTCACAGCTAGAAGAGTTGCGAGTCAAGGAGACTGCACGACGCGAGCAAAAGGTCACGCGATGCTCAGGGGAAGAGACCTCATAGCTAGAAGGGCTGCGAGTTGCAAGTAGGACTGCCGCAGAACCTAGTCCAAGACGCTTGAGTCCTTGGCCAACCCATTAGAATCACCTCGGGTGAGACTTCAGGCCGCCTTGCGGTCTGTCACCGACAGGGCCGGTGAGCTATGGGTGTTGTTGGTTGATTATAGTAAACCCGGGTCTGCCCATGCAAGCCAACATGAAACCAGTAGTGCTGGTTTCCATGATTGGAACTCAAATGAACATTGCATTGGCAAAAATGGCCATAATTTTGTTTTTACAACATCAACAAGCATAAGTAGAAAGTTCCCTACAAACTCACTAAGAGGATAACAAGAGGTAAAGTGGGCATTGTATGGATTTAAAATCAAATTAACAGAAGAAAAATAGGTATGAGAATTAGGAATTCACACCAACAATTAGCATGGCTCGGATTTTCCTACAAACCTACCAAAAGCTGAATGCAGATGCTCAAGAATACAAAAACAATCATCTGATTGCCTGATTTGAAGTCAAATCAACATATCAATTGGAAAATAGAGGTTTTCACTGAAAGCTTACTAAGAGGTGAATCAACATGAAGATGAAATTCATCCCCGTGCCATTGCCAGGACTTATTGAAGGACGTTTTCTGGAAAAATCAAAGGATATTACTGGAATTACCAAAGAGACGATAGCAATATATATATGCTAAACAATGGAATCATGCTGGATAACGCATATGTTGAGCAACGGATAGATGAAATTATTTTGGATTCCATTGACAAGGATAATGCTGGCTTATTGGTATTTCAATTGGAATTTATGGGTAAAAGGGAGTGTTGGAGTTGATTCAAATTGGGCATGTCTTAGTAGTGGTAAGGATGGGATGGTGTTAGTAAGAATGGGAAGAGAAACACTTTTAATAGGATAATAAGGTTCATTGGAAGAGGGGTTGTGATAAAATCACTTGTTTGATCATGGAAAAATAATTGTTTTAGATGGAATTTCCATCGTAAGCATCAACAGTCAACAAAATCACAAATTTGGCTCTTCTGATGATGGAATCATCATGGAGTATAGGAGGATATAGGGAAAGCAATATGGATAATGGGTTTTTCATCTTTGCAAGGATAGAGTGTTAGGTAAGTAAAAGTGTTAGGGTTGGATCCAATGTAGAAAATATCTCTGATTTCTACCAATATTTCCTATTTCTCCTGAGTTTTTCTTGTTGCCGATTTGTCCGATATTTTCATCAATCTTTAGGTATATGTTTATTTTTGCCGATATTTCCCGATGATTTCTGACATTTTCCCCGATATTTCCGTTAAGTTTCTTTCCAGGACCTCGACAATATATTCCTCTACATGATATTTGCAACATTGATTGGAGGTAGTTTTAGGGTTAAGGTTACTAAATTCTATAAATATATGTTTCTTGTTAAATATTTTTTCAATGGCTAGGGCATGGAGAAAATATTCATCTATTTAAGTGATCTCAAATATACCTAATTTGATAAGAAAAATAGTAAGAAAAATAGATATTAACTTAAGTACAAGTAGTCATTCAAGATCTTTGATTTTAAGTTGGAGAAGAGTCTTGGAGAAAACTTAAAAAAAATGTTGGATAGATTTATCTAGGGCTTGATGAAACTATAACCACATTCATACTAGGTTAGATAGATAAACTAGTGATTAAAAACTACTTTCCAAGGCCTAGAACAAGGTTTACCATGTATTTATGATTGTAGGAGTATTTATAGTGCTATATTCTTCATTTAACTCCACATATATGATATACATACATATAATCTTAGTGATACTGCCACTAGGATATACCAAGTCCTTCTAAACTACTTTCTACAAGAAGGCATTGTTCTTTAGTCATAGTTGGGCATGTTTAGAAGAAGGTAGTGATGCTCCATATCAATAAATTAAAAATAAATAAATATAGGTTTCCACCATACATACGTAATGACATTTGTGTGTGGATATAGAAGGTGTTTGTGGAGACTATAGATTGTGATCTAAGGGATTTAGTTAGAGCATTGAACAATTCTTGGACCACACTTTGAAAAACAAGTTGTACATCCTCAAAGGTTTATGAAATGTGAGGATCCATTTATAGAGAGAGAGAAGGAGACAATTTGTAATATCTACAATTGAAACCCTAGGTGATGGATCTCATTATGGTTTCTTGTAAGAATGGATGGTTGAGATATTTTTAGGGTGATGCATCTACAGGAAAGGTGATGCATCACAAGTAAACGAGTTGGGATGGAGAGAAGCCTCCATAATCCCTAAACAAGGGTGACATAACACAATAAGAAGTCTTGGGGTGGGAGGAAAATGTCTATAAATATTAAAAAGTAATATATATGGGGATACTTTTATCTTGAATAATAGGTGTGCTACGCAATATTTCAATGGGTGGAGGCAATGACAAAGAAAATCAATTGAAGAAGGTAGATGGGTGGATAATGGTCAATACAAAACCAAAAGGACAAAGAGATATTAGTTGAGGAATATAAATAGAGAAAATTATGCTTTAACCAAATAACTTATACAACAATTACATTTTATCCAACATTTCTATCTTCTTAGAAAATAGTATTTCCAACATACGGTTTGTATATAATCAAAGTAGGACTTGGAAATCAAAATTGTGTACCTTGCTTATGTAGGTTGGTCCAAGATTTTAGTAACCCTTCAACTTCGGATTCCAAACCTTCAACTCCTTCACTTGAATACTTGCAAAATAGAAACAATACCTTCCTCAAAATCTTATGGGTACAGTAAAATAACTATGAATTGAGACAGAGATATAAGTCAACATTTAACTATATATTCCACATATAAATTTGATGTGTTTACTTTTTAAAGAATGCTTCAGAATTGCATATGTAATATCAAGCATGAACAAATCTCTTAACAACAGTTAAAGGTGAAAATGATGGAAAACAAATCGTAGTAAAGCTCATATTCAAAGCAACAACATGAGAGTAAAATATCTTATGTTTTTAACATTTCTTGCAATAAAAATGAAATATGGAAAGATGCAAATTTGAAGCTATAAATAAAATTGTTTTAAAGAAACTACAATTTAAAAGTATGCCATGATAATACATCATTGCTCTTACCCGTGTCCAGTAAACTATACGCATATGTTGCCGATACTTACAATTTCTTGGTACAACTTCCCTTGATTTGTGGAGCTTGACAATGTCTGCATTTGCTTTACCTTTCAAAAAATATTTCAACATACTTAAACTAATTTTCTATTGCAATAATTACATTTTAGGACCCCTCGAATAAATATTTTCTTGTTTATGAAAGTAACAAAATGAAGCTAAAAAAATACAGTCTGAGTAGTTTGTCTGAGTGAAGAAAAACAACATTAATAATGACCTTTTTACGTTTGATGAAAATTTTTAATTTAACAATGTAACTTACAATAATATCCAAGTAAAATAATGAGTGATAAGAGTTCAACTGAGAAAACATGGAGAACACCAAAACAAAGTATATAAGGCGATCGATCACATCAAAACACCAATTTTTCTTCTAAAATATCAACATGTTTCCCAAGGCTATCTATAACAAGTTCCAAGGGATGAGTGAAATAACAATAGTAAAATTTCAACACTACAATTATATACACAAGACGAAATTAGATAAGTCATGGAATACATGCTATGACAATAATGCTTCAAAGAAATAACTGTGGGAAATGGATAATTCCTTACCATTCATTAAGATTCTCTTAGTTTTGAGAATAATTTAATATTCTCTACTGAACAGGGAACCACGTGAAGTTAGAAGCTCTTATGGACCCTCCCCCCCTCACATCACTCTCAATTCCCCAAACCCAATGCATGTACTTGATTTTTTTTTAGTGAAAATTCATGCAGATTTCATCATAAACAAACATTTACCATTCATTAAAAAAAATAACATTCATTAAACCATTCATTCATTCAGTCAAGACATTCATTCAATAAAGGATAACATTCATTAAAGAATTCATTCATTCACTTAAAAAATTCATTCAATAAATGCTAGAATTCATTAAAACATTCATCCATCCATCCATTCATTCATTGAGACAGAGATGTTGGAGGAGCTAGTCGGTGAGCCGACTAGACTAGTCAACCGACTAATCGGAGATTAGGTCGGCCTCCAAAGGTCGTGTCTGTCAAAACCCCAAATTTTTCACAAAAATTTAAAATATTGAGATAACATAAAATGCTGAAAAAAACTACGGTTTTACTAATAGCTAGAGGTTAGCAATATAAAAATAGTTAAAAGATTAGTAGAACATAATCTTAGTTATGTTAACTCAACAGTTTTTCCTTTTTGTAACATGAACAAGTTTTACTTGCGCATTGTTTTGATTTCAGTCTGCTGATGAGTTTTTCTTTATGACAAGTAGGTGGAGTCGAACTTTGAAATTCCGGGCTTACTTAGCATTTATGATAACGCAGAAAGATTACTTGTTCTGACAGGTTTTACAGGTATGATTGAACGAATAACGCTTTAAAATACATAAAGTATACGGCAGTATTTCTCTTTGCAATTTAATAAGCTTAGTAAATAAGCTGCTGTATTCCAAACAACTTCCGTGAGGTAAAACAATTTGTTTTTCTTTAGTTGTTCTTGTAAACGAAGTTCAGATGGTTGAGTTTCTTTTCTTATTGTATGTAGAGACAATAAAATACTATCTTTGGCTTTGACTTGTAATTTTAGCTGCTTGATAACTTCTAATTTAATATGCCCATTTTATTGTTTCTATAATACATTTCTTGCATTAAGTTACTGTCTACAACAGTTTCCAAGGTTAATGTTTTTTTTATAAAGTCAACTTTCTATCTTGTGCTAACCTCGGTATTTTGGTATAAGCATAAAACCATTCTACCAAATGTAGTTAGGGTCGAGTTGAGAAACAACCAAATTCTATTAAGATCTCATCAATCTGAACTATGTAAAAGAATTCATAAAAGTGTTCTTATAATACACTTTGACAACTTCATAGTTTGCTACCATTTGATTTGATAGTTTCTATAAGACTTATAAACATGCATAAACTATTTTTTTTATTAAACATACAAGTTTTTAACAACGTTGATCTTGCAAAGTGTTCATGAATCTACTCAATAGGATGCTATGCAATGTTCTCAACTTGAATGTTGTTGAAAGGGTGTAACAATTCATACACCACAATGTAATAGAAATTAGAATTATTAGATAGTTTTTACACAATTTAACTAGACTTTTCATATGATAAACGATCACCATACTTGGCTAGAATTGTCATTGGTAAAACTTAGTTAATAACATTCTCACATAATAATAATGTCATTACTATTTACTTCGATGAGTTACAACCACTCCAAAAATGGGTAATACATATATATACCTATATTAAACATACCACTACGATGTTCTACTATCATAATATATAGCATTGTTTACCAAGTTTCAAGCAAGGATTTTTGGGTTACGAGACTATAAGATTATAAACCTTGTGTTAGGTCAACGTTAATTTAACGTTGCATCGCCATGCCAATGATGATATATCCACTATACGCTTAAGCAAATATTTTAAGACATGATATCAAGGCATACAATATAGTTTTTACGTCCTTCATTAAAATCATTTGGTAAAATAATTGGTTATCATTTGGTCGCAGGTATACTATGGAGAGTCGACCCACTGCATGATTTTTATAATTGCAGCCATGTGGTATTCTCTTGGCCATGCACTAGTCGTATAGAAATAAATCAACCCTAACCCTTGGCTTATTCTTGTTCCACCTTTTGCGTTGGCCCTTCGGGATGCTCTGCAAACTTCCATGGCGGCCGTGAGTGAAATTTTTTTATCAGTGGCTCCAACGTCTATGTTTGTTGTGCTATGATTTCTTTGAGCTCGGTTCGGTTGCCAACTTCCCCCGTGGTTTCTTTTACTTTGTCAGGGTTCGTTGTTCTCCTTGCAGTTGGCTTTACGGCCTGCCTGTAGCTCCCTTTTGCCCTTCTATTGTGGTCTATCACTTTGTGAAAACTTGAGCTTTACTTGGCTATTTGTTAAGCTCCTTCGTCGTAGGGTTTTGGAGTTTTGTTTTCACGCCTTGCTTATTGGTGATAGCTCCAACTTCATGGTTGTTAATTCCTTCGTGGCCGTTTCCTAGGCTAGATTTTGACACTGCTGTCAGTGTGGTTTGTACAAGAGCCCCGTCGTCCCTGTTGCCTGCAAGTATGAGGGTTTGGCTCCTCTTAACACTAGTTGTGGTGCTGTTATTCCTTTGTATTTCCATCATATTTACTTCCAGCTGAGGTAAATTCTTAAATTTAAAACTAGCAATGGTTTATTGTTTCCATTCTATACATAAATTTCTTTTGTTTTAATAAAACTCTGATTTTTATTTTGCAGGGATAGTTTGCCTCCACATTTGACAGTAGCAATCCTCGAATGGCCCAACGTTCGGTCTACGATAATCTTCGGTTTCAAAATATGGTTCTCCCTGCTTGTTCATACCTTTGCAGTTGGAAGAAGTCACGGCCATGTCGTTCCCAATCTTGGGTTGCTGTTCTTCGTTCAATAGTTTTTTTGTTTTTGATTTTAACCCTTGCTTTCAGCAGGGTGACTCGGGCTCAACGCCATAACTTGTAATGCTCTCCTCTTGTGTTAAATAAGAATTTATAGTGTTGTAATATTAAGTTTGTTAATATTTGTTTATAAATCACTCCATGTCACGATATGGGTGCTCGTCTCTTAGCTGGTTTTTGTACTTTGTTTAAGTTTTTGAGTTCAGCCTTCGGGCTTGTTAAAGTAATGAAAATGTCTTTTAAAAAAGTCTTCCTTTAAGCTTAGACTCGCTTCCTCCTTGTACTAATTGGTCTCTCTGTGTAAATAAAATAAATTTCTCTTTTAATGCTTTTTATGATATAAGTTAATTAGTTACCCTAAGTTGCAACTGTAATTGTTTTGTAGAGTAATTGGTACTGAATATTTGTTTTGCTTAGAATTTTAGCTAGGGTTTTTGCCCTATTCGACTTGTAAGATAATAATTTTTACTGTTATTAATTGCATTAGGTTAATGTTGATAAATTCAAGACTGTTCCAGTCATGGTATCTCTTTTTATTGGTTCATAAATTTTCAAGCTAGGGTTTCCTGAGTGCAACCTCTGTTTTTAAATGATTCCTTCAGTTTGTTTAAGTGGGTTCTTATTTGTAAACAAATATTGTTTAAGTCGATACTGTTATCTGTATATACTATAATTTTCTGAATTTGTATCTGTACATATACTTTATTTACAAAGACTGTAATCAGTCTACAATCGTTTGGTTTATTCAGTAATATTATTTATAATAGTGGAATCATAGCTTAACTATTTTTCTTTTATATTACAAGAAAATAATAAAGGTTTCGACCCTGTAGACACTCTTATACATGTATAATCTATTTGTGAAAGTTAAGGAACAATTATGTGTATAAATAATCATTTATTTAAATGTTATTTATTATCATATTTTAGCTGTTTTTATTTAATACAATACAGATAGGGTTTATTAAGTGCCTTGATAAAAGGTACATAAACTCTGAACTTAGTTTTGTTCTTTAGAATTTTAGTTACGATAGTAATACCCTACTTGAAGTTTGAATATTTGTAAACATAGATAGTTATTATCATTAGTACTTAAACTAAGTAATTCTGGTTTTAAATATTTACTTAGCAGATTATAATAAAATGGTTTGACTGAGTTATTCCTACTGCCCCTGCTATAGGTTAATAATATACACACAAGTGTATATATATATATATTGTAACATGATTTACCCTTCTGCATAATTTGATTTCAGTAACAACATAATGTACTGTGTAAAGAATAACATCTTATCTACTTGAGTAACTTATTAATATGATAAACCTGCTACCTGTAATAAGTTATGGCTATTCCTTTTCTAGCATTCTTACATCAACAAGCTAAATAATCCATAGATATAAATAAACAGGTTATTATTCTTTTCTGTTAACAATCTACATACAGAAATAAGTTACTCTGATATTATGAAATGCATAATACATTTATTCATTTGAACTCCTATCTTATCCTTCATCTATTCTAAATACACTGCCTGTGCTGGAGTACGGTCTGGTTCTTCCAGATGTGGAAAAACACAGGTTAGGATTATTTTTCATCAATTTCAAATTCAGTTTTTTTCAATAACTAAAAGATTACTAACTCTATTAGTTCACAACTAAACATTTAACATTCATTAAGCAGTCAGTATCACATTTAACCATCTAACACAGTAAAACAAAAAGACTGTATAACCTGATTAAGCTAGACAACAACGACGTTAGGAGACCGTTCCTCCCTACCAACTCTTAGAGAGTGCTCAAACAGCGTCTCCTCAGGACCCCCGATCATGTTCCTGGTCTCCTTGGTTGAGAACTGGTGGAGCAAGCAAACAATAGACTAGTCCAATGACTCAATACTGATTCTGCACTTAGCAGTAAGATCCTTCAGATAAAAATCTACACTAGATCAGTCAGCAGTTTAACCCCTCAAACAATTTTCACAAATTCCCTTGCCATTGAATTCTCTGAAGTTCATTCACCTGAATGATCACTTCCCTCGAATGATCAGCCTCAACTCTCTTCAATGGGCATTTTTATAAAGATTACCTAGGTCTTTTCGGTCAATTGTCATTAGTTGAGCTACCTGCTTTGATCCCACTTTCTTGGGGGATCATGACCCCAGATGTAGGGAGGTTGCCACCTGCAACAGTTGGAAGTGTTTGAGGATGCTGCCACTTGTCTGTTTGCTCTCCACCCAGTCTCTGCCACCAAATTGACCAGTAAACACTCTTTTAACAGCTCTCCTAAGCTGTTGTCTCCACTTTTATTTATTTATAATTAAAATATTCAGAATTACATTCAATGTCCTTGACTCTGCTGAGTCATCATTTACAACTTAGCATAAAATTTAACATAATGTCTTGAAATAAAATCAAATGAGATAATATTATTTTTGCAAAATTGGGGCATGTGACATACACACCTCCTTAGAACGTAACATCGTCCTTGATGTTATTTATTCTTCATCCTCAGAATTTTCCTGGAACAGAATTGGATATGCATCTCGCATATTACTTTCCAATTCCTAGGTGGCTTCCTCTGGACTAAGGTGCTTCCATTGCACCTTCACCTGTCCAATGGTGCGATTCCGAAGTGTGAACTCCCTCCGCCCGAGGATACAGTCCGGTTCCACCAGAAAATATCCTTCTGGTTCCACCTGTACATCATTCCAGTTAACAACATGAGTAGCATCATGAACATATTTCTTTAATACAGAAATGTGAAAAACATTATGTACTCTTAAATTTGGTGGTAATGCTAATTGATAAGCTACTTGTCCAATCCTGGACAAATTTTCAAATGGACCACAGTAACGAGGTGCCAATTTTGCACAACTCCCCAATCTCAGAGAGCTCTTTTTGGGACTTACCTTGATGAACACATGTTCACCTACCTGAAACTCCTTTGGAGTTCTTTTTAAGTATGCTTGACTTTTCTGCCGATCCTGTGCAACTTTCAGATTACCTTGCACCTGTTTTACAATTTCTTCCATTTCCTTTAACAGTTCAGGACCTAATACCAATATATCCACCAGATTAATCCAAGAGATAGGAGTATTACATTTCCATCCATATAAAATTTCAAAAGGACTAAATCTGGCTGATGTCTGAGAATTATTATTATAAGCAAATTCTACCAGATGCAAATAATCCTCCCATTTACCTGGCTGGTCTTTCACATACATTCTTAATAGATCTTCCAGTACTTGGTTTACCCTTTTAGTTTGTCCATCTGTTTAAGGATGGAATGAAGTAATTAAATTTAATGTAGTGTTTAACCCTTTAAATAAATACTTCCAAAAGTTTCCTGTAAATTTAGGATCTCTATCTGAGATTATGACTTTTGGTTACATGCAATCGAAAAATCTATTTTAGAAAAATATCAGCTATGTTCGCAGCTTTATGAGTAGTTTTAACAGGTATAAAGTGACATGATTTACTTAACTTATCAACTACTACCATGATAGAATCATTTTGATTTTGATTTCTAGGCAGCCCAACAATAAAATCTAGACTAATTATCTCCCATTTCCAGCTAGGAATGGGTAATGGCTGAAGCAATCTAGCTGGGTGTTGCTGTTCAGTTTTCACCTGTTGACATTCAAAACACCTAGCAATATATCATGCTACTTCAGTATTCATATTTATCCAAAAATACTCTTTTCTTAACATAGTTATAGTCCTTTGATAACCTAGATGACCTAAGTATGGAGTTTTATGAATTTCATCCAGAATTAACAGCTTAACTTTAGGTACATTAGGTACATACATTCTGTCTTTATACAGTAAAAATTCTTTTGCATTTAAACTGTAACCTTTACTTAAGCTTTCTGTTGGATTTTCTTTCATTTTAGCTTGCAAACTTTGGTAAATTTCATCTTGTTCTATTCCTTCTTTAAGCTGTTCACCCAAATCTGTAGCATAAGTGCTAATAGCTGCTGCAAAATTCAGCCTTGCATTCCTACTTAATGCATCAACAACTTTATTTTCTTTACCTTTTATGTGCTGAATTTCAAAATCATACTCACTTAAGAAAGCTAGCCACCTATCTTGTTTGGCATTTAAATTAGGCTGATGTAATAGATACTTCAATCCTTTATTATCAGTCATTAAAATAAATTTTCTGCCAATTAGGTGATGTTGCCACATCTTTAGAGCGTGTATAACAGCTGCTAATTCCATATCATATGTTGCATAATTCTTTTCATGAACTTTTAACTTTCTAGACTCATAGGCAATAACATGCCCTTCTTGAGTCAGAACACCGCCTAAGCCATCATTGGAGGCGTTAATGCACACTACAAATTCTTTATTAGGATCAGCTATTCTTAAAATAGGTGCGCTGGTTAATAAAGTTTTTAACTTTTTAAAGCTTTCCTCACATTTCTGATTCCGGTCGAACTTCTTTCCCTTCTTCTGTAAGGAATTTATCGGATTCACAATCCTCGAAAAACCTTCAATGAACCTCTGGTAGTAACCAGTAATGCCTATGAAAGATCGAACATCTGTTACATCCTTAGGAACCGACCAATCTTTGATCACCCTTATCTTTTCAGGATCTACTAAAATCCCTTCCTTGGTCACCACATGACCTAAGTACTGAATCTTATCCCTGAAGAAATCACTTTTACTAAACTTTGCAAAGAGTTGATGATCTCGCAACTCTTGCAAAACAATTTTTAGGTGTTCTTTGTGTTCTTCTTCATTTTTTGAATAGATTAGAATGTCGTCGATAAACATGGCCACAAACTTATCTAAATACTTATGCATAATGTTTTTCATTAAACACATGAAAACAGCTGGGGCATTAGTAAGCCTGAATGGCATGACGACAAATTCGTAATGACCATATCTAGTTCTAAAAGCTGTCTTAAAGATGTCTTCATCTTTAATCCTGACTTGATGATATCTAGACCTTAAATCTATTTTTGAAAACACCATGGCTCCACGTATTTGATTAAATAGATCATCAATGCAGGGCAACAAATATTGATTTTTAATGGTCATCTTATTTAACTGACGGTAATCTATGCAAAGTCGCATGGTTTCGTCCTTTTTCTTAACGAAGATGACAGGTGCCCCCTAAGGAGACACACTTGGTCAAATATACTTTTTATCAATTAGTTATTTTAATTGAGACTTTAATTCATTAAGTTCCAGTATGTTGATTCGGTAAGGGGCCTTTGAGCTAGGTACTGCACCGGGCACCAGCTCAATGGTGAAATCCAATTCCCTTTTTAGAGGTGGTCCCGGAATTTCTTCAGGGAATACATCAAAATATTCTCTTAAGACTGGTATGTCTTCCACTTTTAACTTATCTGTCTTAATTAGACTCTCTTCATCAGTTATTATTACTGCATAAGCTTTACATCCCTTCCTAACAGCTCTCTTAAGTTGTAGGGAAGAAATCTGCCTTATGGTGGTTTTTCTAGGGATTCCTTTTACCCTTACAGGTTTTCCATCACTGTTTAAACATGTGAAGGTTTTATCATAACAATTTAAAATTACCCTATGTTGTTCTAACCAATCCATACCAATCACCAAATCATAAGAACCAAGAGGCAATACATTAAGCTTGACAATAGTTTCAAAATGATCCATAACTACTGCACATTCTTTTACAAAACAAGTTACCTTCCTTTTAGCACCAGTGGCTAACTGAACCAACCAAGAATTCTCAAATTTTTCAACAGATAACTTACATTTTTCTACCAATTTAGGTGCAATATAACTAAGACTAGCTCCTGGATCAATCAAAATAGTTACAGGGGTCTGATTTATCATATCTTCTACTTCCACCATGGAAGTCTGTTATTCTGCTTGCCGATTCTCCAAGGCTGCGTTGATTCTGGGCATGGTCCTCGCTAATTCCCCAACGGTCATATCCTCCTGTATTGTATGAATATTTCTAACAGTTTTTTTTTTCGGTTAGGACAGATTGAAGCATAGTGTGGGTCATTACACTCCCAAAATTTTATAGGTTCTTTGCGCTCAAAGTTCTTAGTAAAATTTCCATGATTATTAGCAAATTCCTTATCCTTAGAATTATTCTGATTGCTGGGTGAATTATTCTTATTTCCTTGGAAGTTCTTATTATCAGGATAATTTTTGGCCTTATTGTTCTTAGAATTTTTGTTGGGCACAAAATCCTTTTTCTTTTGTTCATACTGGTTATTATTTTTCTTAGCTTTCCAGTTGGCCAAGCTTTCCTTCTTCCGATTCTGTTCAAAACATAAGTTAGCTTTCCTCATAGCTTCTTCCAAAGTCTTTGGATTGTCATATTCAATCCTATGCTTAATATGATAAGGTAGATAGCTGAGGAATCACTGTACCTTTGGTTTCTCATCTACAAGGTATGGCACATACCTAAGTAGACTTAAGAACTTGCTGTTCAGATCCTTCATTATCATTGATCCTAATTTCAGCTCATAAAACTCTTTTGCTCTCTCCTCATTATATTGCTCAGACATAAATTTCTTTTTAAAATACCTGTTAAAGGTACTCCAGTTAACATTCTTCTCTTTTATTCCCTTAACTCTTTTCAAGTCCTGCCACCAAATGTCAGCCTTTCCTGAGAGGTTGTAGATAGCCATTCTAGCCTTTAACTGGTTAGAATAGTTATATATTTGGAAGTACTTCTTCATCCCAGATAACCAGGATTCCGCTTCCTCCCCTTTCTCAGTCTCTCTATTGAAATTTGGTGGTTTTATCTTTTTGAATTCCTTGGAAATTTCCTCATAGGGTTTGTATTTCCTCTTTTTAGTGTACTGATTATCATCACTACTCTCACTAGTAGAATGGTAATTTCGTTGTTCACCAAACACCTCAGAAGATGAATTGATTTCATCTTTAGTATGTTTCATCTTTTTAGATTTACGTTGATTACTGGTATATTCTGATTTGGTTCTTCTACCCCTACCCTCAGTTTGAAACTTTTCAGTTAGGATCTGGTTCAGCTCCTCTTGAGCCCTCAAAATCCTTTCATTTTCTCGCTTTACAGACTCCATTTCAGATTTTAGGTCTTTTATAGTTTGTAATAGTTCTGAGAAATTGGTGGTTAAATCCTCTCGTATAGAATCTCTTGGTAAATTTCCTAGTTCAATAACTGGAGATTCCTCTACATATTCTTCCAGCCTTTCTATACCTGTTTGTTAATCTTCAGAAAACAATTTCTCTGATTGAATAACATTTAAAAGAAAATACATCAACATAATAATTCAATTTACTGTTGTATAAAAACTAGTTGGGCTTCATCAAGGCCTAGTGTTTGAACCTTGTGCTTTGATACCACATGTCAAAACCCCAAATTTTTCACAAAAATTAAAAATTTTGAGATAACATAAACTACTGAAAAAAACTACGGTTTTACTAACAGCTAAAGGTTAGCAATATAAAAACAGTTAAATGATTAGTAGTACATAATCTTAATTATGTTAACTCAACAGTTTTTCCTTTTTGTAACATGAACAAGTTTTACTTGTGCATTGTTTTAATTTCAGTCTGCTGATGAGTTTTTCTTTATGACAAGTAGGTGGAGTCTAACTTTGAAATTCTGGGCTTACTTAGCATTTATGCTAACATAGAAAGAATACTTGTTCTTACAGGTTTTACAGGTATGCTTGAATGAATAACGCTTTAAAATCCATGAAGTATCCAACACTATTTCTATTTACAATTTAATAAGCTTAGTAAATAAGCTGTTGTATTCCAAACAACTTCTGTGAGGTAAAACAGTTTGTTTTTCTTCAGTTGTTCTTGTAAACGAAGTTCAGATGGTTGAGTTTATTTTCTTATTGTATGTAGCGAAAATAAAATACTGTCTTTGGCTCTGACTTGTAATTTTAGCTGCTTGATAACTTCTACTTTAATATGCCCATCTTATTGTTTCTATAATACATTTCTTGCATTAAGTTACTATCTACAACAGTTTCCAAGGTTGATGTTTTTTTTTTTATAAAGTCAACTTTCTATCTTGTGCTAACCCCAGTATTTTGGTATAAGCATAAAACCATTCTACCAAATGTAGTTAGGGTCATGTTGAGAAACAACCAAATTCTATTAAGATCTCATCAATCTGAACTATGTAAAAGAATTCATAAAAGTGTTCTTATAATACACTTTGCCAACTTCATAGTTTGCTACCATTTGATTTGATAGTTTCTATAAGACTTATAAACATGCATAAACTATTTTGTTTATTAAACATACAAGTTTTTAACAACGTTGATCTTGTAAAGTGTTCATGAATCTACTCAATACGATGCTATGCAATGTTCTCAACTTGAACGTTGTTGAAAGGGTGTAACAATTCATACACCACAATGTAATAGAAATTAGAATTATTAGATAATTTTTACACAATTTAACTAGACTTTTCATATGATAAACGATCACCATACTTGGCTAGAATTGTCATTGGTAAAACTTAGTTAATAAAATTCTCACATAATAATAATGTTATTACTATATACTTCGATGAGTTACAACCACTCCAAAAATGGGTAATACATATATATACCTATATTAAACATACCACTACGATGTTCTACTATCATAATATATAGCATTGTTTACCAAGTTTCAAGCAAGGATTTTCGGGTTACGAAACTATAAGATTATAAACCTTGTGTTAGGTCAACGTTAATTTAACGTTGCATCTCCATGCCAATGATGAGCTATCCACTATACGCTTAAGCAAATATTTTAAGACATGATATCAAGGCATACAATATAGTTTTTACGTCGTTCATTAAAATCATTTGGTAAAATAATTGGTTATCATTTGGTCGCAGGTAAACTATGGAGAGTCGACCCACTGCATGATTTTTACAATTGCGGCCACGTGGTATTCTCTTGGCCATGCACTAGTCGTATATAAATAAATCAACCCTAACCCTTGGCTTATTCTTTTTTCGCCTTTTGCATTGTCCCTTCGGGTTGCTCTGCAAACTTCCATGGCAGCCGTGAGTGAAACTTAGTTATCAGTGGCTCTAACGTCTATGTTTGTTGTGCTATGCTTTCTTTGAGCTCGGTTCGGTTGCCAACTTCCCTCGTGGTTTCTTTTACTCTGTTAGGGTTCGTTGTTCTCCTTGCAGTTGGATTTACGGCCCGCCTGTAGCTCTCTTTTCCCCTTCTATCGTGGTCTGTCACTGTGTCAAAACTTGAGCTTTACTTGGCTGTTTGTTAAGCTCCTTCGTCGTAGGGTTTTGGAGTTTTGTTTTCACGCCTTGCTTATTGGTGACATCTCCAACTTTGTGGTTGTTAATTCCTTCATGGGCATTGCCCAGGCTAGCTTTTGACACTGTTGTCAGTGTGGTTTATACAAGAGCCTCACCATCTCTGTCACCTGCAAGTATGAGGGTTTGGATCCTCTTAACACTGGTTGCGGTGCTGTTATTCCTTCGTAGTTCCATCATATTTACTTCCAACTGAGGTAAATTCTTAAATTTAAAACTAGCAATGGTTTATTGTTTCCATTCTGTACATAAATTTCTTTTGTTTTAATAAAACTCTGGTTTTTATTTTGCAGGGATAGTTCGCCTCCACATTTGACAGTAGCACTCCTAGAATGGCCCAACGTTCGGTCTACGGTAAGCTCCAATTTAAAAATATGGTTCTCCCTACTTGTTCAGACCTTTGCAGTTGGAAGAAGTCACGGCCATGTCGTTCCCAGTCTTGGGTTGTTGTTCTTCGTTGAATAGCTTTTTTGTTTTTGATTTTAACCCTTGCTTTCAGCAGGGTGACTCGGGCTCAACGCCGTAACTTGTAATGCTCTCCTCTTGTGTTAAATAAGAATTTACAATATTGTAATATTAAGTTTGTTAATACTTGTTTATAAAACACTCCATGTCACGATATGGGTGCTCAACTCTTAGCTGGTTTTTGTACTCTGTTTAAGTTTTTGAGTTAAGCCTTCGGGCTCGTTAAAGTAATGAAAATGTCTTTTAAGACAGTCTTCCTTTAAGCTTAGACTTGCTTCCTCCTTGTACTAATTGGTCTCTCTGTGTAAATAAAATAAATTTCTCTTTTAATGATTTTTATGATATAAGTTACTTAGTTACCCTAAGTTGCGACTGTAATTGTTTCGTAGAGTAATTGGTACTGAATATTTGTTTTGCTCAAAATATGAGCTAATGTTTTTACCCTATTCGACTTGTAAGATAATAATTTTTACTGTTATTAATTGCATTAGGTTAATGTTGATAAATTCAAGACTGTTCCAGTCATGGTATCTCTTTTTATTGGTTCATAAATTTTCAAGCTAGGGTTTCCTGAGTGCAACCTCTATTTTGAAATGATTCCTTCATTTTGTTTAAATGGGTTCTTATTTGTAAACAAATATTGTTTAAGTCGATATTGTTATCTGTATATACTATAATTTCCTAAATTTGTATATGTACATATACTTTATTTATAAAGACTGTAATCAGTCTACAATCGTTCGGTTTATTCAGTAATATTATTTCTAATAGTGGAATCATAGCTTAACAATTTTTCTTCTATATGACAAGAAAATAATAAAGGTTTCGACCCTGTAGACACTCTTATACATGTATAATCTATTTGTGAAAGTTAAGGAACAATTATGTGTATAAATAATCATTTATTTAAATGTTATTTATTATCATATTTTAGCTGTTTTTATTTAATACAATACAAATAGGGCTTATTAAGTGCCTTGATAAAAGGTACATAAAATCTAAGCTTAGTTTTGTTCTTTAGAATTTTAGTTACGATAGTAATACCCTACTTGAAGTTTTGAATATTTGTAAACATAGATAGTTATTATCATTAGTACATAAACTAAGTAATTTTGGTTTTAAATCTTTACTAGCATTCTTACATCAACAAGCTAAATAATCCATAGATATAAATAAACAGGTTATTATTCTTTTCTGTTAACAATCTACACACAGAAATAAGTTACTCTGATATTATGAAATGCATAATACATTTATTCATTTGAACTCCTATATTATCCTTCATCTATTCTAAATACATTGCCTGTGCTAGAGTACGGTCTGGTTCTTCCAGATGTGAAAAAACACAGGTTAGGATTATTTTTCATCAATTTCAGATTCAGTTTTTTTCAATAACTAAAAGATTACTAATTATACCAGTTCACAACTAAACATTTAACATTCATTAAGCAGTCAGTCTCACATTTAACTATCTAACATAGTAAAACAAAAATACTATAGAACCTGATTAAGCTGGACAACAACAGCATTAGGAGGTCGTTCCTCCTTACCAACTCCCGGAGAGCACTCAAACAGCGTCTCCTCAGGACCCCCAAGCCTATTCCTGGTCTCCTTGGCTGAGAACTGGTGGAGCAAGCAAACAATAGACTAGTCCAATGACTCATTACTGATTCTGCACTTAGCAATAAGATCCTTTAGTTGAAAAGCTACACTAGATCACTCAGCAGTTTAACCCCTCAAGCACTTTTCACAAATTCCCTTGCCATTGAATTCTCTGAAGTTCATTCACCCGAATGATCACTTCCCTCGAATGAGCAGCCTCAGCTCTCTTCAATGGACATTTTTATAAAGATTGCCTAGGTCTTTTGGGTTAGTTGTCATTAATTGAGCCACCTGCTTCGATCCCACTTTCTTAGGGGTTCATGACCCCAAATGTAGGGAGGTTTCCACCTGCAACAGTTGGAAGTGTTTGAGGATGCTGCCACTTGTCTATTTGCTCTCCACCTAGTCTCCTCCACCAACTTGACCAGTAAACACTCTTTTAATAGCTCTCCTAAGCTATTGTCTCCACTTTTATTTATTTATAATTAAAATATTCAGAATTACATTCAATATCCTTGACTCTGTTGAGTCATCATTTACAACTTAGCATAAAATTTAACATAATGTCTTGAAAAAAAATCAAATAAGATAATATTTTTTATGCAAAATTGGGGCATGTGACAGTGTCGGTTGACCAAACCTATAAGTAGTTACTCATAACCATTTTGTAATCATATATAGTAGGCTGTTGAGCCAGTTAAGAACTTGTTTCAGTTTGGTATATGTATGGACCCTCGTGATTCTGTAATATAATCTGTTATTTAAATACCTATCATTAGAGGAATTTTGGGGTCTAAAATGGGCCTCCTAAGGAAAATAATAAAATAATAGTTAAAATAATAAAATAATTGTTAAAATAATAAAATAATA
>LPNX010137687.1:166863-180324 GCA_001517045.1 Pseudotsuga menziesii
TCTTGTCTCTTGTCTCTATATGTTTATATGATTCTTATGTGTATTATTAGTAACCTTATGTGATCTGCGAGATTACAACATTGGTTCTGTTGCCGGTAGTACATATACGGATGACATGACCATATGTAGATGATATCAGAGAAAGAGATTAATAATTGGTGAGAGCGTAAGATCACAAACTACTTGCAGAATTACGCGAGAAGAAATAGATTGACCATTGCTCAGGTGAAGGAGAAATTCTTCACCGAAACCCATGAGAAATTTGTAGAATCGGTTCCCCAGTCATTGAAAAAACTATTAGATGAAGCCAGAAGTGACTAAAGACCAAGAATTACTTAAGAAACTGATCCTAGGAGGAAGAACAAACCTGCCAGAGTGGTTTGAGAAAATTGCAGATGAATTTTGTCAAGAACAAGCAGTAGAGGAAAGTGTGTCATTCGAAAGTATTGAAAAAAGATTCTACATCGACTTTACTGAGCAATTTATTTGTTCGCTACCGAACTTGTTGTTCGAATTTCTAATCGATAGAGGAGTAGGGTACATAGTCTAATCTTGTCCATCACTCACTGAACTGCCTGGAAACACTAACTGGGCGGAAAAGAAGAAGGCGTGGGAAATATTTATTATAGAAAGGAAGTGGGAGTATTTCCTAAACAAATAGACAGAACTATCCTGGCTTACTAAAGCATCAGGTAGGTTATGGGGGGGTATCTAGTCATGTTTCAGGGACAGAGTATAAGGATTCTAGTCGGTCTGAGAAAATACCACCACCAGCAATGAAAATTTGACCTAAGAAGGAAATTGAGCGGACAGTGACTAATAAAGGTGCATCGAACCTACAAAAGATAGAAAGGGAGAATAGGCAGAAAAGAAGGGAAGAGATACGAGAGAAAGCTATAGTGCTCCAAAGAAGAATGGTTGCCACGGTGACAGAGCATGAGGAAAATTCGCCACAGTTGGGTCATGGCTAATAGGAAGAAGGCGTAGATGAAGAAGCGTTGCCAATGGAAGAAGATTTGTGGATAGAGCAGTGAGAAGCACTCCAACTAGAAATTCCTCAGAAGGTAAGACCTATATCTCCGATGAATCCGAGTACCTGAATGTAGGCCATTGTCGAGGAGGACCTGAGACTAAGAGCTGGTGAGTTCGGTATATGGAGCCGACTAGATGATGAAATAAATGATGACAATAATTTAGTGATCCATCGACTGGAGGAAGGAAATTGGGTTACACTTCAGGCGTACCCTTCCAACCAAAGAATTCATTTACTCTACCCCGGACATGAAGGAGCACCCCCCCTTCCAAACACACCCTTACAGAACACTGACCAGTCGGAGTCACAGGCACACCAGTGCAGTTGGACATTGATAGAAGAAGACGAACTTGATCGACAAGTTGTCGAAACAGAAATGACAACTAAAACATCTGATGAAAACGAAATCTCTGTCAAGAAAAGCTGTGAAGAGAGAGATACACCAAATATCCCACTACCCCCACCACCACCCCCACCACTGCCACCTCCTGAAGGAGAAGCCGACGCTGATATGGGGCATGGCTCAACAAACATCCCCCTCTACGAGGGTGATGAAGATCCCAGGTGACATTGGTTCATTTGCGAATCGACATGGGAGGCCAATCAAGTTACAAATGAATATAGTCAAATGGCGTAGTTCGCAGATGCGCTACGAAAAAGAGCATTAACTTGGTATATGACTTATAATGAAAGAACACCTCATGAAAATAAAGCAGAGATCAAGTAGAAATTTCTATCCTTCTCCAAAACACCAGATGCAAAGCATCTGGCAGTGAAAAAACTTAAAACTACAGTCCAAAAACTAGTAGAAATCGTCATGGACTATGATAAAAGATGGAAAGACCTCTTGAGCCAAATAGATTGTGTTATTGATGAAAAATGATTGATTCAATGGTTTCTTGCAGGAATTTCCCCAAAAATATGACGATATATAAGTTTGGAGACATTTAAAATGTATGAAGAAGCATTAACAAAAGCTCTGTAGGTCAAGATGGATGAGGAATACCTGACATACCCTGTTGTTGACGCAATAATTGAAGAACAAATAGAAATCATGCAGAAATATTTGAGAGAACTGAACCTCAAGGGTCAGGAGATTTGGTGCACAAAATGTTCTACAGCTGATCATACCAAAGATAATTGTCGACAAGATGTAAGCCGAATATATGTCCATTTTTTTAAGACAAAATGTTTCAGTAACATCTATCAAGAGCATGGATACGATACGACGAAGGATTGTCCATATAACATGAGGAATGGCAAAGCTTCATGGTGTGCGATCTGTGAAGTCAAGAGTCACACAATCATCGATTGCCACCTGAATCTTAAGAATCGACAAAACTATCAGGAAGTCTACCAAATAAATGGCGTGGCCAAGAACAATAATAATACCTCAAATGAACAAAACGCACCAAATAGTCGACAATATGAAGGCCGCAGATACAAACGCCGATTCGACAACCGTCGTGGAGGATTTGGAGGCCGAGGACGTTTATATGGAAATCATGACAATTGACCACGATGACCGATTCAATGCTTCACATGCTATAAAGAAGGACACCGGTATGCAGAATTCCCATATAAAGACATAACCGACTTAAAATTTTGTACTAGCTGTGGTGTGGGCGACCACTCATTGGAATATTGTCCCACCATACTTGACAAGATTAATAAAAAGAAGAATGTTAATGTCTATCTTGTCTTCCAAAAGTGATATAATTCACACAAAGAACCTACACATAGTAACTAGACAAGGAACGAAAATTGGAAGTGACAATCCAAGAATAAGCAAGATTAAAGATAAAAATGAATATCCTAACCCTATAAAGCAAAAATAATTGTATAACGATGCATCGAGCATGTTTCAAGAATTTTCTAGAGAGGAAAATGTTGATGACAGTTTCCAGAACACACTTCATGAATTATTGAACCTAATACATAAAGATAAATCGGTGGCACAATTCATCGACCCACTGCACAATATTAAAAACAAAAATAACACAGATAAACAAACTAAGAGTATATGCAGCTTAAATAAAAAATATAAGAATGATGCCGACCCACTTGTCGATCTCGAAATAGAAGGATACCACATTCGGCAAGTAGTTCTTGACTTTGGATCCCAAGTGAATATCATGACGAGAGATACATGGGAACAGTTGGGTAGGCCCCGACTGAATGAATCAGGAATATATTTAAAACTAGCCGACCAAGGACTAATCGAACCAATCGGGGTTTGGAGAAATGTTGATACAACGATAAAAGGCATTTCGACAAAACTCGATTTCGAGATCATCGACCGTAAGGAAGGATCCAGCTCCTTCCCAGCCTTAGTAGGACGCCCATGGGGCAGAAAAATGAAATCTTCTATATAATTAGACAAAGAAAGGATAAAACTAAAATGGAATGGACAGAAAGTGATTGTCCCCATTCACCCTATTAACACTCTATCAAAATTTTGATTATAAGAGATATGTGGGGAATTTGATCCTGTCGAAAAGTGTTGGGAAGGAAACCTTAGAGTTTGCAGGGAGGCAAATGGCATATACGAGATAGCGTTCAACCACTAGAATAGGCCAAGGTGGAAATGAAGGAAAGGACAATGTGATTTGGCGCCCTCACTCTAGAGTAATAAATGTTGAAAGCAGCAAGACACTCCATGGATCAGAGAGTCATAATAGAAGGCTAAGATTGATTTGATGGCAGATCAATGACGTCAAAACCTTTCACATGGTGAAAGTGCTCGTCCAAAGCCACTTTTTCGAATCGCGAAATAGGTTAAAAGGTGGAGGTATCTAACGACCGAGGTTGGGATCCAAGAAGATACATGGTCATAAATGATTTCGTATCCTGGATTAGAAAGGACGCAGCAGCAATTTCAGATTGTGAAAAGTGGTACAAGTCGCTCAGATCGATGGTCACTACAAGAGTGGAGGGAGATCTGCGGTCGTGGTTTATTTCATAACCTAAACTAGCACGGAGGGGACCAGAATCTCACATTGCAAAAAAGTGGTAGGGTCCACCCAGATCAACGGTTGTGAAGAAAAAATGATCTTGATCGATGGTTGAGCTGCACACACACGAGGTAAGAAATAATGTAGCATAAAGGACCTCACATACCAAAGGCTCAGATCGCAAGGAGTAATATCCACGGTGCAAACTGCTTGGGAAGAGTGCGAAGGTTATGTTATGTAAAAAGCTATAAAAGGATCCACGTGAAGTTTTAAAGGTTTGTCTTTTTCGAAGCCTCAAAGTTGCCAAATACCCAACTGCATACAGAGCACCAACACGGAAAAACCAGGAGCATGGAAAAACCAGGAGATTGTACTAAAAATCAAGGTAGGCCCCTGATACCTCCTCAGTGCTATTTGAAAATGGATGTGATAGGAGAAGTAGAAGTGGTAGGGGTGAGAGATGATGCAGAAATCGAGGTCACATGTTGGAGGGCAGAGGAAAGTCTCTTAGATGGGAATGATCATATTTTCGAACCATCTTGGTGGGAGAAGCCACTGAAACTGCCAGAGGTAGATTGGAAATCCTTAAGGACCGAGGCAGAGATACCTGTGGTGTTTTTAAATATTTTTTCCATTTCTTCTCTGTTGGCGAAACCCCCTGTTATCCCTAAAGTTGAACCTAGACTATAGGGGTTCAAGCTTAAAGAAATCTTTAAAAAAATATAATTCAATAAAATCAATAAAAACTGGGTTGGTATATAATCAAAGATGTAGGAAAATAACATAGCCATTAAAGATCTGTATGACATAAAATGGAATACAACATTCAATATCAAGGGAACTACGAGCACGAATTTATGGAATGAGACTGACTCTGTCACTAAATATTTGAAAGATAACTGTATTTTATCATAAGAATCATGTAATGGAATGTAATTGACCATATACAGGATAAATCATAAAAAATACAATTCATAAACTACAAAATCAACTCATAATCATAATCATATCAAAGCAGAACCTGTATTGAAGATGCAAAGAGTTTCATGTCATATAGCATACATCAAAATTGGATTCCCATATCCAATTGCCACCCTTCATATCTAGCTACTATCCCTTATATACAAAACTTTTGAGTTTTTTGAGATAATTATCAGATCCTATTTTTATGGATTGAATTTCTTCAAAAATAGAAAAGTCAATCTTCTAAAACTGTCTGCATTAATTATTTGGAGCTCGTTCTGGTTTTCTGCCTGAATAATTGGATCTAGAATTAATATACTCTGCCATTTGGTATTTGTGTTGACACATGGGCTTCTTTGATGCTTGAACTTGGTTTCAGGATTTAATACTTAAAAGATCATGCGCTTAAATCACGGATCCCGTGACTCATGCCAGCCATCTCAACAATTCCACTGGCATTGTCACTGATAGGTCCATATGAATCAATGGCCAATCTAGTTGTTATTGTACTAAGCATGCCCAAAGCCACTACTGCAATACCATACATGGCAGCCAAACTAAAACTGACAAAAATGCCTACTGCAATTGCAAATATGGGAATAATAACAGATTTGTATCCCAAAGCCAACCAAAATATAACATTAGTTGCTGCTCCAGTCCTACATGAATCGAAAACATATTGGACAGGGCTGTAAGAATTACCTATGTAATACTCCATGACAAAACCAATAACAAGGCCAGCCCACAAACCAATAGCAACGCAGAAGAAAAGCTCCCAGTTCTTTACAATCTTTTGGGCACCAAAATTGAAAATGGTGAAGGATGAAGGAAATGCAACTAAAATTACAACAACAATGCCAATGGTCATCAATACTGTGGAGATAATAAGCTGATTTTTCAATGCAGGCTCAATTTCCTTCACAGCCTTGATCTCAAATATGTCAGTTGCAAAGAGGGTTGTGATTAAGCAAGCAATGATACCCATTGAACTAATGGGCAAGGGATAACATATGGCAGTAAAGTCATGAGTGTTTCCAAATGATGATATGGATGCAACCACCAGAGCTGCACATGAAGCTTCAGCATAGGACCCAAATAAATATGATCCCATACCAGCAATATCTCCAACATTGTCATCGGTATTATCAGCAATGACAGCTGGGTTGCGTGGATCATCTTCGAGAATGTTCCGCTCAACCTTGCCAACAAGATCTGCACCTACATCTATTGCTTTGGTGTAAATACCACCACCTACTCTGCCAAATAGAGCCATGGAAGAACCCCCAAGACCATAACCAATAATTGCTTCAAAAATACCCTCCCAGTCATTGCCACAGTACAACTTGAAAAGATTAATGGTAACATAAAGGACCAACAGTCCATTTGTAGCAAGCAAAAATCCCATCAGAGCACTAAATCAAAAAGCAGTAATGAAAGATTTCCCAATTCCTTTCCTGGCTTCTAGTGTTGTTCTTGCATTTGCATAAGTTGAAATTTTCATTCCAAGATAGCCAGAGAAACAAGATGTCAAATAACCAAGCAAGAAAGATATTGTTCAAGGAAAATATCAAAGAAAACTTTAAAGCAGATATTGGGTGCCTTGTTCTTCTGAGTAATAATCTAGGATTTCTAGAAAACAAACCTTCTATCCTCATCAATAATGGATGTTATTTGTTTTAATTGCAATATTTCCTGGAAACTCTACCCAATTCAAAAATCTGTCCAAAGCATCCTTTGAAACGGGGGGTGGTATATTCAAGAAAAACGGGCTTTATTGTATTCACCAACAATGCTGCTTGAAACTTCACACAGAGTCTCGACACCTCGACATTCATTGTGTAAAAGCATCTGTCTAAAAACAATTTAGTGGGATAAATATGGTGACAACACCCCCCATTTCCTTGAGTTTGTCGAATGGTGTGCAGAAAATTTCTCTGTCGCCGAAGGAGTCATTATGAATAAGTCAAAGTCCAAAATCCTTTGTTCAGTCCAAGATTCCGTCGTCCACAAAACCCTACACATCCCAGATGAGTTTGTCCATATATCCCAAAACTACCAAGAGGAAAATATTATACGTTGCTTCAGAGAATATACTGACGAAAGTAGAGAAACCTTCTTGAAGGCCTGTTCAAAACCCAATGGTGAACCTATCGACCTGTCATACCCTATCAACCTTAGCCAATTCAATGAAGAAACTCAGTGGTGTATATCCTTGGAGAGTCGGTTTTTAGGTCTAGATACCGATGCTTATGTCACAGAGTCATTGTTGAGTCTATTGTTCATCTTGAGTACTTGTCCGGCCGAACCTGAATTGCCGGAGAAATCTTATTAGTCTTGCTGTCTTGAGTTTGATGAATTCCTAGCCGAGAAAATCCATTCTCAGTTACCGAATTTCCACGGCACTAAAGTGTTTATATTCCAGTCCTTTTTGCTGAGGATGCTTATAGCTTATAATGAAGAAGACCTACAAGTACCTGAATTGGAAATCACTATTGATATGGCCACAGACTATTGTAAGTTCATGAACCAATTGATGGCCGAAGTATACGACCTTTTCTTTCAGGAAAGGTTACCTAGGGTGTTTCCCGAGATGAGGAAAATGCCACAGTTGTCAAATAGCAAGAAGATAGGGGACTGATTCCTGACAGAATTCAGAATGACCATAAGATTGTACGGCTTTGTGCATCAACCCTACATTTTGCCAGCTTTTCTAACTGCCAGGGTTTTCTCCCTGGAATTGTTCTGGAAAAGACTCACTGTTGAGGAAGAGCACTTATTGAGCTATAAAAATAGCTCAAATTTGATTTTCCCATGGGAAGTGGGACCATACACAGTCAGGAGCAGAGCTGCTTTGCCACTGGTTACCAACTTGCTCAGGGGCATGGGGTTTTCTCTAGAACAAATGGTAAACTACGACCCTCATCAAATAATTTCCAAAAGGAGGAAGGCTCACAAGTGCAAGACTTTTGAGCACACTGAAGTACTTGGACTCAAGGAAGCAAAAAACTGGGATGATTTCCCTAATACTACCCTGATGGACACTAGCATAGAACGAAGCAATGGCTCACACCTACTAGGAATAACTTCTCCCCAAATAGAATTGGCTAAAATAGTTGCAATAGTCAGGGATGTCTCATCATTAGTTAGCTATTTAGTGAAAAGAGGGGGCCCAGAGCCTATGGTTATTGAAGAGGGGACACAACTAGCATGCCCAAAAGGAAGAAAATAGAACAAGGGCAATAGTTAGTGCAGGTTAAAAAGGGCAATACAAAGGGACAGATGAAGAAGACGAATATGGAGAAAAAATAGAAACAACAAGAGCCCGAGGCAGCCAAATTACAAATCCAAGAATATGTATTTGACGGGTAGACTCCAAACAGGCATGCATCCAAAGAAGACTGGCTAGGATCTTATCGCGAAAGGGCTGATAAAACTTTCAAAGAGACGACAGAGCTATATAGCGAGGCAATGCAGTTTCGTTACCCAAACATGGCATTAAAAACTGTAAGGGATCATGCCACTGACAACCTTAGCTTATCCTTGGCGATGGGAAATAAGGTGTCAAAGGTTAATGCGAACCTCTCAAAGGTTCCCACTACGGACGTAATACACCTCAACAAAGAGACCAGAGATATCTTGAATTCTAGACTGCTTAACGCTACCATACAGATGTCCAAGCTAGAGGAAATTAAAACAAAGACTTTGAATATTTTGAGAAAGTTAAGAGTGGAGAACAAAGCCCTCAAGGCCCAAATCAATTATTTGCAAAATGAAGCAATACAAATAGAGGGACCAACACATAAGGGAGTTTTGGCTCAGAAATTACTTGATGATAAGGAGAAAGAGATCCAGACACTAAAAAGGAAGTTGAAAATCCCTACTACCCAGCTCGCCCAGATAGAAGAATTGGCTAATTTCCAAAAAGAGAAAGAGACATTGAATGTTGAGCTTACTGACTGCAAATCCAAGCTACTAAAGCTTGAAGAAAAGGAAAGGAAGTGGGGAGTAGACATCCAGCGTTTGAAGAAAAGTGAAGCGGGATTAAAAGCCATATTAGCAATAAAAGAAAGGGAGCTTCAAGGAAGAAGTGCTGAGAGTGAAATTTAGTCTGTAGGTGTAGCTGGAGAGATAGGCACCAGTTCTCTTTCTAGAGCAATGTCCCAGATAGGCCTGAAAGATACAGAGCTTGTTAAGTTAAAGCAGTAGATCTTGGAACTAGAAAAGGAAAAAGGCGAGGAGAGTCAAGAAAAGGAAAAGATGGAAGAGAAATGCCAAGGCCTGATTCAACAAAATGCCAAGTTAAGCCAGCCGGTGGTCGGTAAATTTTCCTTGCAAGGCACTAGACATTTCATCTGGGATCAGATCATTATAGAGGATGACAAGTTGCGACCTTATATAGATTTCATTAACTACCAAGAAAATGCTATGATAGAGGCCAAGAAAAAGGTCCTGACAGTATTAGGGGAAGTGCAGAAAATACCTATGGCAACAATGGAAAATGCCGTTTCTTTCCTAAGCTCCTTGTCAGACGATTTGGCCATTCGGTACGGTATCCAAAACAGGGTTGCTGTTGTCTCTCGGATAGAATGGTAATTGCTAAGCACAGGATGTTGGAGACTGTACAAGCCAAAATAGAGGTTATTGAGCACAAAGGCAAGGAGGTTATCAGGCTATTCAAACCATTGGTAGGCAGAGGGATCCCTTTCTTCTGGGAAGAGAAGGGTCCTTTATTATCCCAAAAGGAGTATAGGGAGCGTCTGGTTCATTGCTAATCAGAAAACAACAAGTTTGGAGATATGCAACAATCATTTTTAGGAAAGATCGTTTTTGATAAGCTAGCCAGTGAAGTTGAATTGTTGTTTGATTTTAAAGCCACCTGTGCCGAAGTCCCTGAGGCTTCGTACCCGGAAACGATGGATCTCAAAGCATAAGCATTCGACATGGCAGTTGCAACTCTACCTGGACCTAACCTATGGAGATCCATTCAACAATACAGGTCGGCCAAACTCAAAATGCATCCATAGAGGTGGCAACGATAGTACGCAGGAATTTTTCTCTGTGGGCACGCCCTTTCCAATGGTCACCTCTCCTGGAACTCTATAAAGCTATCACTTGCCAGATGGAAGCATAGAAGACTCTCATGCATCTTTTTCTCCCGCAATCCATATTTCATTTTTCACCTTTTATGTAAATCATGGCCGATGTGTCACCTAAGAGTTTGTTAGAAGTTGTTTTTAAGTTGTAACAAGTTTTGATTCCTGAACCTTAGACTGGGAAAGTCCAAAATAGTATAAATATATCTCCTAAAGAGGGAGAATGGGTTGGAATCGATGTAATTTTGCAGTGTATGCTTTCAAGAGTATTTTAATAAAGTTACAGAGCCGAGGTCGACGTTTTACACAGGGATTCATGTGTTGTTTGTATTACAGTATGTTGCTTCCTTTCTCATGTGAATGTTTTTTCCAATTTATCTCTCCCACTATGTTTTCTTTCATGTCTGAAATAAGTGTATAACAGTTTGGAATTCATACATGCTATGATCCATCTTTTGTTTCAGATATTCACCAAATCTTTCTTCTAAATTTAATACAAAATTCATTCTCCAATGCTTTGTGTTGATGGTCTGTTCATGTTCTTATTTTCCACCAGACAATTATAATTTGATTGTGATTGAATGGCTATCTTTCCTCTGTGTTGAAATTGTCTACATAATTTCTGTCCATTTCTATTACACTTCTTGACTCCATCGCCCAATGGCTCTATGTCTTTCCATTCAACCAATTTCAAAAACAATTTATATTTTTCACTTGTACATATCTGGCATTGTTAATATTTGGTGAGAGATCCCTCTTGGAAGAGCAGAAGGCCAGTTCTCTCTTTGAAAGTGGTTCTACTGTTACTTAGGAGTGGACCTTCTGAAACCTTTGGCTCAATTCTAGTGCTAACACACCCTTCACAAGGAGAACCTTGGACTGAACCTATCGATGAAGAAGTTGATGTTCGACAACTCTACCAGATTCAAAACAATGAAGATTATATTGAACCTAACAGTTATGGAGAATTTCATGTAGGGAACCAGGACTCGGTTGGATATAACTCAGATGCAGAACTATATGATTAGGAAATTGAAAACTATGAAACACAAGCAAGGGTCTACTAGACCATTCAAGCCATATAGAAGAAACCAACTCGACAATGCTTTTCTATATCAACTATTCCAAAAATATTTGAGAAATGTATAAGGGAATATACCTCTTTAGCACCAATAAAAATAGATAATAGATAGAGTCTTCATTATAAAGAGATAGAATCACCAATTCTCCATGTAGAATAAGTCTCTAAGAACCTAGGTGAACATGGCCGACTTCAAAGCCTTATTGAAACATTTACAGGACAAGTTGCTCAATGGTGGGACGCCCACCAGTCGAGACTGGAAACATGGACAACAACTTCAAATTTATTTGTAGAAAGGTTCGGAGGAAGGAAACTAATAAAACATGCACAAATACCTATCTTCACCCAAGGACAAGATCCATAAAATTATATAAGAATATGTGAAATAGAGTGGAGAATACTTGGTTACAAAAACAAACGTATACGGCCACACCTGTTTCCCTTGACATTAGATGACCTACCTAAAAAGTGGTATACAATGGAAGAAGCACGAGGTGAAACATTTCTATGGAATGAACTTAGAGAAAATTTCATTAAAGACTTTAGCTTTATATCAGAATACACAAAATTAGTTGAAGCTACAAAACAGATAAAAACATTTATACAATTGACTACTAATAGGTCAACACAAAATAGAAGCCGACCAAATGCAACATGCTATGACATTCGATCCAAAAAAATACCATAGTAGACAAGATTCCAGCTAGAAAATGAACACACATATGGGAGGAGATTTCAATGGAAGATCGATCACCTGGAAACGATCAAACCAGTTAAAACTATATTCAAAATTGAGTCAAATGACAAAGATGACACCAACCGAATGACAGCAGTAGAATTTCTAGCAACATTTTCACAGTTCAAAGAAGGTAGTTGACAGATTAATGAAAGTGATGTTCGGGTACACAGGGTACTCCCAAAAGATCGAACACCTTGAGAAACCACTTCACACAAATAGATTACAGATCAACACACCGATGTTTGTCAAGTGGTTAAAACCCTCGAGAGGGAAACAGTCCATGGCCCCAGCCAAATAGCTACTTGGAGCAATTTATTATGCAAAAAAAGAAAGCTACATGATCTTCTCATAATCGATCAACTAGCCAAGGACCCTCTATTCTCTTTAAATAGAGATCATAGACCATTCGGGTGTTAAGCCACAGATCAATGGTAGGTATGATCAAAGAGAAGTTGAACCGTTGGATCACTCTATGTCTAGAACATATTGTGACAATTGGATTAGAATATTTACAAATGCATACTAATGCATACTAAAAAATCACACTTTTACCTAACGGATATATTACACAAGTTGATCTCAACTAACTCCTAAGTTTCTAAATATCCTAACATCCCCCCTTAAGAACAACTTGGGATAGGATTGAAGGATTTACAAAAGTGAACCTATTAGGAGAAGGAAGGAGGAATCAGAGCCTATCCCCCCTTAAGGACACATTACTGAACTCCTAACATAGACCGAAGTTTAGAAAACTTTGCTTTTGTAAGAGACTTGGTGAAGATGTCTGCAACTTGATCATCTATAGAGCAATAGAGAACTTCAATAACACTATCATGAAAAAGATTTCTGATGAAGTGCATGTGTAGCTCAATGTGTTTGCTGCGCTGATGTAGAACTGGATCTTTGGCAAGCTTGATGGCACTTTGATTGTCGCACCAAAGTGGAGTAGGATGCTACTGCTCGAATCCAAACTCTGAAAGGATCTGTCGAAGCCATAAAGATTCTTGACTAGCATTAACTGTGGCTTGATATTTTGCTTCTGCTGAAGAAAGAGTAAGAGCTTGTTGTTTCTGACAAGGCCAAGTGACAGGTCCATATCCCAGACTGAAAACATAACCTGCAGTAGACTTTCGATCATCAGGATCATTGGCCCAATCTGAATCAGTGAAACCAACCAACAAAGGTTTCCCCCTTGTAATGTAATGAATCCCAAACTGAATTGTACCTCGAATATATCGAAGTATTCTTTTTGCTGCTTTCTAGTGACTTTCATGAGGAGTTTGCATATAATGGGCAACATGACCAACAACACAAGAAAGGTTAGGACGGGAATGAGTCAAGTATAAAAGACTACCAACAAGCTAATGATACAAGGTGGCATCTACTTTAGGGGAAGTACAAGTGGCAGAAAGTTTGACTCCAGACTGGAAGGGAAAACAGGATGATTTACAATATTCCATGTGGAAGTGACGAAGAAGGTCACAAGCATACTTAGAATAGGAAAGAAAGATTCCTTCTTTGGTTTGCAAGACTTGGAGACCAAGAAAATAATGCAAATGTCCTAATTCTGACATTTCAAAATTTTGCTTAAGACTGGA
>LPNX010137687.1:180511-269116 GCA_001517045.1 Pseudotsuga menziesii
GCTTCTGAAAAATTTTCTGGATCATGATTCTTGGAAACTTGAGCCAAAAGAGAAGAGGCTTGCTGAAACTGAGAACGTGTTCGACGTTGATCTCTAGGATCACTGGAAAGATCACCAGCTTCTTCACATGTTGAACGGACCCATTGAGGAAGTATTGGTGCTGGTGCAGTTGGAGGAACATGAGCAGGTGGAGGTGGATTTTCATCCTCACTGTCATCATCAGAAACTGGAGTTGGAAACCTGTTAAGGAAGTTGGAAGAAGAAGAAGAAGACACAATCGCCGAATCAGGCTTGCAGGCCAAAGATGGCACACCCGCCAAGTTAGGCTCGTAGGCCAAGAGATTTTCATCAAATTTAACATCTCTTCTAATGATTATATCATGTGAATGGGGTTGAAGAAGTATATAACCTTTTACATCTTTAGAAGATCCAACAAATATGCACTTTTTACTTTTAGGTTGCAATGCTTTTCATTTTTCATCTGGAATGTGAGCCTATGCTTCACAACCAAACACACGAAAGTGACTTACATCTGGTTTAATTTTACTCCATGCTTCTTTTGGTGTTATACCTTGTAAAAATTTAGTGGGTGTGCGATTAAATATGTAATTTGCACAATTTATGGCCTCAGCCCAATATTGAAGACTTAGTCCCTTAGATTGGATCACACAATTAGCCATTTCTTTTAAAGTGCGATTCTTCCATTCAGCTACACCAATTTGTTGAGGTGTATATGGAATAGTGTGCTATTTTTGGATTCCTTGTTCAGTGCAGAAAGTAGTGAACTTGTTGTTAACATATTCTCCTCCATTGTCAAATCTTAACTTAATAATTTGATGACCAGATTGTTTTTCAACAAGGGCCTTGTAGGCCAAGAACATGTTAAATACTTCACTCTTAAGTTTTAGAAAGTAAACCCAAGTGCGTCTGGAGTAGTCATCAATGAAAGTTAAGAAATATTTGAAACTAGAAAAGGAAGCAGATGGAAGAGGACCACACAAGTCACTATGCACAAGCTCCAAAGGAACCGAGGAGTGCCAAGAGGCATCTTTGTCAAAACTGTCCCGATGATGTTTTTCGAGTACACAACCGGAACAAACACCATCCTTGCAAGATACCATTGGAAGACCAATCACCATATTGTATTTACATAGTTGTTGCAATGAGCGATAATTTAAGTGACCAAATTGCTCATGCCAAAGTTTGCTCAAGTTATCACTATGAGCAACAAAAACTGAAGGAAAAGGTGATGACCGAAAGTTGTTAAATTTGTACAACCTGGTAATATCATCAATAGTTCCAATATCAAGGACATTTTAAGGATTTTTAAAATCCTTGATTACAACTTGGTGAGGTGTAAAAGTCACAGTTTTACCTTCACCTGAATGAGTAATTTTATAGACTGATAACAAATTGCAGGAAATTTTTGGAACACATAGTACATCACTGAAATGACCATTTTTTACTGGAACTGTTCCAGATCCTACAACACTTAGAGATTTATCATCACCAACAAATATTTGTTTGGTGTTACATTCATGCATAGTAGAAAATATGGCTTGATCCCTAGCCATATGATAAGATGCTCTAGAATCAATAAGCCATTCATTTGAAGTAGAAGAAGAAGATGTAGTATAAGAGTAACTAGAAGCACAAAGTGCATGTCCATGAGAGTTAGATTCTGAAGATGAATCTATGCTGATGTGGTGCTTCTTCATTGCTGCTTCCAAGGCTGCCATCTTCTTGAAACACTTAGATTCATTATGATTATCTTTCCCACAAAAATTGTAATGACACTCAATCTTCTTTCCTTTTTGCTTGGATCCTTTGTCATTTTTTAAAGAAGGAGCTGACTGAGAGGGTTTGGGACCCTTGTTATTTGGCTTATTATTGTGAAAATTCTGTTTCTTGGGAGGCTTGGACTTTTCTTTCTGTTGGGACAATAGGGCTTTCCCAGATGTATCTGCATTGTTAATTATTCCAAGATGAACGAGCTTATCTTGCTATCTAATTAAGGAATCACAAAAGGATTCAAGACTAGGCTCTTGATAGTTAGCTGCAGTCAAGGATTCTTTCATGGAGTAGAATGTAGATACAAAAACAGAATATGCAGGTCCAAGTTTGGAAAGAATACTATAAATACATTGTTTTTCTTCTTTCTTAATCTTGCATTCTGCACATAAGAGTCTAAGAGTTTTATACTTAGATAAATAGTATTGAATGCATGAAAAATCATTTGGATTCAAGGAAAGCAACTCATTCTCAAGTTGATGACCCCGAATTTCATTGTGTTTATCAAACACAGATTCCAACTTTTCCCAAGCTTTATTAGGTTCATCAATTCCAGATATGTGGAATCGCAAATCAGTAGAGATTGACATCCCAATCAATCCATGAGCTTCATCACATCTATTTGCCCATTTAATTTTCTTATCATCATCAGTGGGTTCTATTTCTTTCCTTGAGGTTATCCTAAAAAGTCCCCTACTTCGTAGAACATCCTCCATATGAGATTTCCATGAGAAATAGTTAGAACTTGTAAGTATAATATCACAAGGGGCATCCATACTGTAAAATAATGGATGAAAAAATAGAAACTAATTGTCTGGTTGCAAAGAGCTCAAAAAAAAATGTGGTTTTGAAAAAAATGACAAAAATGATTGTGGATGATGAAGTTACGCTTGATCAAAGAAAATGTTGAAGATGTCCCCAATAGTGATGCGGCAGATATTAACTTGACCAACTAAAAAAAAAGAACCCCCCTCTTCCCAAGATCAACCTTTGACAATCACTTTACAATAAAGTTGCTTTGAAGTGAATCACTTTTGTAGAATAAGTGAGGTTCACTTTTACAATAATGTTACTTTTAAATAGTGCGGCAATAAATTAAAAGACTTAAGTGACTCACTTTTTATTTTATTTTATTTATGTGAGATGCACTTTTACAATAAAGTAACTTGAAAATAGAAATTGCATGCACTAAAAAGTAGCTTAATAAGACCTGAATTCAAGACCTATTAAGGAATAAAGCAACTTTGGACCAAGTGAGCTAAGTTTAAAAGGTACGTAAAAGAATGGAAAGAGGAAGGGGGATTTTTTTGTTTACTCTTCTCTCTCGTTCTCTGTGCCTACCTTTTTTTTTCTGCAAATAAAAAAAAAACGATTTTTTTTTTTCCACACAATGGGGTTAGATCTTGGTTAGCTTACCTGGAAAGTCTACGTTTTCAAGTTTTCTCACTGTTTTCGATTTGCCGTGATCATACAAGGTGCACGGCAAAGAGCATACGTAGTCGAGAAGATAAGAAAAAAAAATTCCCTTACTGTTTTGGATTCGCTACGATCTCGCAAGGTGCACGACAAAGAGCATATGCAGTTAGGGAAGGCAATAGTCCGAGACTAAAGCAAAAAAAGATCTAATAATAAAACTGATAAGATATGAGATATTTAAAAAAAAACAAATCTGTCACTGTAACATTATACCTTCATATTTGCCGAAATGGGTGTTTCTGGAACAAACAGAAATGATTTTCAGTGAAACAAAAAATATTTCCCAATGGAAACAACGCTCCAGATGCAATGGAACAGCTCCCATAGGCCAAAAATGCATAGAAAATATAGAACAAAAAACCCTTTCAAAGTTTCGGCAACACTGGTTCCAGATCTTGATCAAAACCGAAAGCGGCTCTTCATACAAGCTCTGATACCATGTTCGGGTACACAGGGTACTCCCAAAATATCGAACACCTTGAGAAACTGCTTCACACAAATAGATCATATATCAACACATTGATTCTTGTCACATGGTTAAAACCCTAGAGAGGGAAACAGTCCACGGCCCCAGCCAAATAGCTACTTGGAGCAATTTATTATGCAAAAGAAAGAAAGTTACATGAGCTTCTCATAATCAATCAAATAGACAAGGACCCTTTATGCTCTTTAAATAGAGATCATAGACCAATCAGGTGTTAAGCCACGGATCAATGGTAGGTATGATCTAAGAGAAGTTGAACCGTCGGATCACTCTATGTCTAGAACATATCGTGACCGTCAGATTAGAATATTTACAAATGCATACTAATGCATACTAAAAACACACTTTTACCTAACAAATATATTACACAAGTTGATCTTAACTAACTCCTAAGTGTCTAAATATCCTAAGAAGTAAAGCACCAGAATGGATGGACGCAAAAGTAAAAACTAAAGAAATCGACATTTCTAATGATAATATACCGAAAATGGCAAGAATTGGTGACTAATGGAGTGAAGAACAAACCACATAAATGGTCGACTTATTAAAGGAATTTTAAGATGTATTTTCATGAGATTACAAAGACTTGAAAGGATTAGTAGCAGAAATGGGCGAGACCTGATGCTAGACCTGTCAATAAAAAACCTTATAAGTTGGCTCACAAATACAAAGAAATAGTTAAAAAGGATATCGACAATATGTTAACAACAGGAATTATTTACCCCATCGACCAGTTGGAATGGGCAAGCCAAATGGTCATCCAACCGAAAAAACACAACCTGACAAAATTATGAATCTGTGTTGACTTCCGAGAATTAAACAAGGTTACCTTAACAGATCCATTTCTGACTCCATACGTCGATGAGATCTTAAATGAAGTCACAGGACATGAATGCTACTCATTTACAGATGGATTCTCAGGATATAATCAGGTACCGATATCCAAGGAAGATAAGAAAAATAAAACCTCATTTGGATCATTTGGTTACAGAGTGATGCCATTCAGTTTGAAAATTGCACCTGCAGTGTTTTCAAGAATAATTGTCAAAACATTTCAAGAATACATTTATAAAAAAATGGCAATATACTTCGACAATTGGACGATTTATTCCATGATAAAAGACCATTGTAAATGGTTAAGGCTTATGTTGGAACAATGCCGACAGATTTAGTTATCCCTTAATATAAAAAATGCATCTTCTTAACCCGTATAGGAATCCTACTAGGACATCTCGTATGCAAAGAAGGTATCAAGGTCAAATTTTCTAAAATAAAAATTATCCTCGACTTAAAGCCACCTGCTAACCCAAAACAGGTCAGAGTACTGTTGGGTCATACAAGGTATTACAGAAAATTCATTTGACACTATTCAGATATGACCTACCAATTGGAAGAATTGTTAAGAGAAGATCAGGAGTTCAACTGGATAGAAGAATGTGATACATCTTTCAACACATTAAAAATAAAACTAGTCAAAGCACCCATTCTCATATTTCCAAACTAGTCGATCAAATTCCATGTGCATATTGATGCTTCAGGCCTAGCAATAGGTGCAATTTTGACACAACCTGGGGAAGACGGAATGGATTATCCAATCATATACATCAACAGAAAATTAAACAAGGCAGAACACAATTACTCAACAGTAGAGAGGGAGGAACTAGGTATGGTATTTGCACTTCAAAAGTATCGACATTACCTACTAGCTAACCCCTTCATATTCTATACCGATCACCAAGCACTAAAATATCCCATCAACAAACCTTTGCACCACAGAAGGATCTGTCATTGGCTATTACTGTTCCAAGAATTTGAATTCGAGGTAGTAGTTTGACCAGGTTGATTGAATGTCGGACCCGATCACTTGTCAAGAATTGACATGGGGGAGGAGACGACAGGAGTCGAAGATGACCTACCAGATGCACACTTATTTTGAATAGAAGCTATTCCTACAGAATTAGAAGAAATAGCATAATTATTGGAGAATGGTCAAGCACCAAATGGAATGAGAACGAAAAAGAAACAAATTTTAGCCATGAAAGTTGCACCATATAGTCTCATTAATGTATTCTTATATAAAATGGTTTTGGACGAAGTACTCTGTTGATGTATGCTAGAACATGAACGAGAAAAAATGATGCACAAAGCACACTATGGGCCAGGGGGAGGACACTTTTAGTCAGATACAACTACCAAGAAAATCCAACTATTAGGACTGTGGTGGCCGACACTTTACAAAGATTGTAAAAAGTTTGTGGGAAAATGTGATCACTGCCAACATCTAGGTCGACCGCTACCTAGTACAAAAATGCCTTTAATATTAGTAAACCCAAGCCTCATATTCAAAATCTGGGTTATCGAATTTATAGGTCCATCTGTAGTCCCAAAAAAAAGGATAGGTGCATGGTATATCATAACAACAGTCAAATATGTCACTAAATGGGAAAAAGCAGAACTTGTCGACACCTGTTCTAGTGAGGTAGCTGCTAAATTCATATATGAAAAAATTATCACTAGGTTTGGTTGTCCTATAACCTTAATTAGTGACCAAGTCTCACATTTCATCAATAAAACAATCACAGCATTGACAGAATAGTTCAAAATTGACCATCGACGAAGCACAGCCTATCACCCTCAGTGACCGACATATCGCAGATTGACCATACCATTGACATCGACAAGAGAATCAGAATGTCAAATCAAACCATCATGACTACAGTTAGAAGGAGCACCGAAACTAGAGCACATTAAACCAGCCTTCATTAGAGCATCCTTTACCACCAAATCCGCCATTAATAACACCATCGACAAGATCGCCAATCGAGGATCACATACAGTTTCATCAAGATCTAGAGCGATAGAACTACCAGATTCCTGTGAGAAAATCAACTAAGAAGAGAACCAAGCTGGATACCGACAAAATGGACCCAAAAAAAACCAGAGCCATTAAATCCAAAATAAAAGAGTTGGAATCCACTGTAAGTCCACTAGTGAAACCACTACAAAACATTAAAAATGTGAAAGTGCAGGAAGTTTCATGGGCGAGACACTGGGCAGAGATAAAAGAATGGGCTTGATTGGGGTAAGTCAAGGATGGAAGAGGAAGAAGAGAAGGTAAACCACAACACCATTATCAATTTCTTGAACGCACCTCTCATGGCGAGTTTTGGAGGAACAAAGGAAAACATTTTAAAATTCATCATTAGTCGATACCACAATGGTAAGTTCTACTTCGAGAGTCTAGTGGAAATATTAGCCGAAACCATTTATAAACTTACTAGGATGTCCAACAAAGGTGACCCTGTTCCTGTAGGCATCAAGGAAGGATTGGTCGATAGACTAACGGGAACATCGACAGGGAAAAAATCAAAAGGGTTGATAATCGGGAAAGTCCAAGCCTCCACACCCAAAATAGTGGCCAAAATCATATACACAGGTCTGACTGTCACAGGATGCAGCTGCGATATGAAGCTCAAAATGATGGAAGCTGTTGACTGCATAGCTAAAACATGAAAGGTATACTGTTGGGCACAATATATGGATGACATGCTCAAATACTTCTGCGAGAAGTGCCAAGAATCAGGTGCAATAATCATATTCCCTTCACTCTTAATATGGATAGCCATGTGCCACCTATGTCCAATCGGGCATAAAGACTTCTTGGAGCCATCCAGGTTTCATATGTGGCGCTTTAAGTCTTTTTCAATGGCTAGAACCCCACTAGAACAAGAAGAAATCAAAGTTTTCCTGGACCACTGGTTTCAAAACCTTAAAGTCTAAACAACCAGATGGAGGGTGCCTCCAAACATCCAAAGATGTTTGCCTCATACAACACATATCCAACTAGTGCTTGACCACACAGTAGTATGGAATTAGCAAGGGTCTCAAGCAAAGGCAAAACCACTCGAATTATACCCAACAGTCTAGGAGATCTCCGCAGAGCTGGCCAGGTAATCCAAAATTGACATCACCATACCGGAGGCCGCAAAAGAAAGTAATCAAGTAATTTTAGAGCCATTGAGCGACCAGGAGAAGGAGGAATACTATGAAGTCAACCTTCATATTAGTACTTTCACCTCAGGGGACACTCGGATAGAAGAAGAAAACCCCCTCCAAATTTAAAATGTGCCGACTGAACAACAGGCTGTCACACCGATAGAAGAAAGCATTATTGTCCCGACTCAACAACAGGGGAAAGGAGAAGAACATATAGAGGAAGATATTCAATCAGACAACCTAGATTTTTCCATGACAAAATAAAATTTGTGGAAAATAGCTAAGGAAATATCAACGTCAAGGAAAAAGAAAGGAACTCAGGGAAAAGGGAAGGGGAAGCACAAAATCATGTTATTAGAGGAATCATAAAATGAGGAAGAACTACTTGCTACTACTGCCAACATACTAGAGGATGCTACAACAAACAAGGTATCAGTCGATATCCAATTCAAGTAGTATGTCGAATTAGGAGCAAAGAAAGGTAGGCTTAAAAAGGTAAAAACTGCTACCCAGCTCGGAATAAATCCTATAGATTTGACTCAAGACTCACCAAGACCTTCTCTGACTAGAATAACACCAGATTCAACCGTGGACATATCACCAAGCTACAATGAGATTATCCCTAGAACCCTTAAGGAAAAAAAATGATAAAGATGTTGAAATTTAGTGATTTACCAACAATCTGCCAAATCTATTCCTTAAAGCCCAGCAGATCAACAAAACCCACAAACTTGTCGAGTCAATCTCTACCCGAAAAATTCTCAACCCACAAACCAACCAAGCTTCACCAACACCAACAATTGTGGGACTCTTTAAATCATCATACATTCGCAACCTCGACTCGACATCCACCATAGTCACAACCCATATTTCATCAATTATACCAACCTTCCAAAACCTTCCGGTCAATGGGGAAGATAGGGGATTACTTTCCCTTGAAGGCAATAATCAAGCAACAATCGATGCAGAAATCAACGATATCACGAAAAATGAAGAAATTGACAACCCTATCAACCTACAATTAGAAGTCTAAAACCCCATGCTGACAAGTCATTTTCCAACCACCCCTCTAACTCCAGACCATTCACCATCACCACCACCTTCGTTACCTCCACCAGCACTAGAGTCTCCTCATAATCCAGAACCACCACCTTCACCACCATTGGAAGCACAAACAACCACAAATCCCATTCAGGAAACCCAGCATGCTAATCCTTCTACAACATAAGTTCAGCCGTCTGAGAATCCACCGACTGAAGAGCAGCAAACACCGTAGTAGCAACCAACATCAGCACCAATAGTATCATAAGTGGTCCATAATTCTAAACATAAGATCAAAAGAAAAGAAAATAAGAAAAAAGAAGAATAACAAAAACAACAAACACCGACAGCCATCCACCTTCATCAACTAGGATCGACTTTCGTAGTTGAGACACCAAATCTGAGAGATGGAGAGTTAGACCGACTCCTGGGAGCACTAACCAAAGAAGCATCAATAAGAAATCAAACAAGACAAGAATGAATTGAGAAACTAAAGACAAAAACAAGTTGAATTCCTGACTAAATGCAGGACTTTAACACAGACAGTCATAACAGGACCAATAGAGATCGACACCAATGAACCTATGGAGAAAGCATACCAATTATTTGAGAGTGTCGTGTTGAACCTACAAGCACAACTACAAATCAAGAGAGAAGAGAAAAAAGAAGAAACATATGTGTTATTAAAACAACAATACACAACATTTTCAGAAGCACACAAGGTATTGCAAGAACATCTGGAGGAGTCAGCCATTACATAAGAAGTACTGCATAGCTGGTACACCCATTATGGCCAAGTATTTCAATGGGCTTGAGAAAATCATGAACACATCAAGAAACTGGAGGATCAACAAGGCCTGGACGAAGCAATGAGGAGCAAAATACAAGAGCAAATTGTGCTGGAAACAAAAAAATTAGAGAAGTTATAAAGACAAGCTCATCAGTGGGTAAACTAGGCTCTTTCCAACATCGACAAACTGGATACAATCTGTCCACAGATGAAACTACTGATGGACACAATAGATGAAAAAGCTCAATTTTTGGAGCTTGACATGATTGATATTGTAGAACTTTCAATTTAGGAGAAATTGGCGACTTTTTCTAGCATTACAAAATTGACCATATATTTCCAGAGAGCTCTCCATAGTTGGGCGTATTTTCAACACCAACTAGCCATTTCAGCAAAAGGCATAGTTGAAGTATGTGTACAAAGAAAAACATCTATCAGACTGCACATCCCATGAAGACAGAACAATAGAAAGAAAGCTACTTGAGATAGAGTTTTGTACCTCCCTTATTTCTTCGGGATGAAGAAAGATTTTGTTCCTGGGGGAGATGTTGGAGGAGCTAGTTGGTGAGCCAACTAGACTAGTCAACTGACTAATCGGAGATTAGGTCGGCCTCCAAAGGTCGTTTCGGTTGACTGAACCGACAAGTAGTTACTCATAACCGTTTTGTAATCATATATAATAGGCCGTTGAGCCAGTTAAGAACTTGGTTCGGTTTGGTATATGTATGGACCCTCATGTGATTCTATAATATAATCTATTATTCTAATACCTGTTCTTGTCTCTTGTCTCTGTATGTTTATATGATTCTTATGTGTATTATTGGTAACCTTATGTGATCTGTGAGATTACAACACTTATACAACAATTAAATTTTATTCAACATTTCTATCTTCTTAGCAAATAGTTATTTCCAACATACAGTTTGGATATAATCAAAGTAGGACTTGGAAATCAAAATTGCATACCTTGCTTATGTAGGCTGGTCCAAGATTTTAGTAACCCTTCAACTTCGGATTCCAAACCTTCAACTCCTTCACTTGAATACTTGAAAAACAGAAACAATACCTTCCTCAAAATATTATGGGTCTAATAAAGTAACTATGAATTGAGATAGAGATATAAGCCAACATTTAACCATACATTCCACATATAAATTTGACGTGTTTACTTTTTAAATAATGCTTCAGAATTGCATATGTAATATCAAGCATGAAAAAATCTATTAACAACAGTTAAAGGTGAAAATGATGGAAAACAAAGAGTAGTAAAGCTCATATTCAAAGCAACAACATGAGAGTAAAATATCTTATGTTTTTAACATTTATTGCAATAAAAACGAAATATGAAAATATGCAAATTTGCAGCTATAAATAAAAATGTTTTAAAGAAATACAATTTAAAAGTATGCCATGATAATACATCATTGCTCTTACCTGTGTCCAGTAAAATATATGCATATGTTGCCGATACTTATAATTTCTTGGTACAACTTCCCTTGATTTGTGGAGCTTGACAATGTCTACTTTTTCTTTTCCTTTAAAAACATATTTCCACATACTAAAACTATTTTTCTATTGCAATTATTTCATTTTAGGACCCCTCAAATAAATATTTGCTTGTTTATGAAAGTAACAAAATGAAGCTAAAAAAATACAGTCTAAGTAGTTTGTCTCAATGAAGAAAAACAACATTAATAATGACCTTTTTATGTTTGATGAACATTTTAAATTTAACAATGTAAATTACAATAATATCCAAGTAAAATAATGAGTGATAAGAGTTCACCTGAGGAAACATGGAGAACACCAAATCAAATTATATAAGACCATCGATCACATCAAAACACCAATTTTTCTTCTAAAATATCAAAATGTTTTCCAAGGCTATTTGTAACAAGTTCCAAGGTATGAGTAAAATAATAATAGTAAAATTTCAATACTACAATTATATACACAAGAAGAAATTTTATAAGTCATGGAATACATGCTATGACAATAATGCTTCAAATAAATAACTATGGGAAATGGATAATTCCTTACCATTCATTGAGATTCTCTTAGTTTCGAGAATAATTTAATATTGTCTACTGAACAGGGCCAACCACGTGAAGGTAGAAGCTCTTATGGCCCCTCCCCCCCTCACATCACTCTCAATTCACCAAACCCAATGCATGTACTTGATTTTGTTTTAGTGCAAATTCAAGTAGATTTCATCATAAACAAACATTTACCATTCATTCAAAAAAAAACATTCATTAAACCATTCATTCATTCAGTCAAGAAATTCATTCAATAAAAGCTAACATTCATTAAAGCATTCATTCATTCACTTAAAACATCATTCAATAAATGCTAGCATTCATTAAACCATTCATTCATTCAATAGCCAAAACAAGCATGCATGACATTATATTATAAAAAATAATTACATAATATTTCTTCAGTCACTTGTTTCTATTGTTTCTTCTCTTTACAAAATCAACAAGAAGCACATCTTCTAGAATTTTTCATTTGGTTCCTGGTGCTTTTTCAACTTGTTGTGATGTCTCCCTAGTAGATTGCTCGTCACACGGATTTTGCGGCAAGAAGTTCAGAATTGTCGCAATAATGTGAAAATGTTGCATTAGTTTATTTTGTTATTATAAATACAAGTATTTCATTTAAAAAAACATTACGAAGGTATTTTTTTACCTATTGTGGCCACATCATGTTCTTCATTTCCCTATTCAGGCTCAACCCGTACTGTGTGATGCTCGACATGTTCTGCAGTTGAAATATGGAGAAGTAAAATTAATGTTCACCATCTACAATGCTCTATATAAAATTGTAGCATATGAATAAATTCATTACCATGAATTGAAGCATGATCTTCGATTGGTTGTTGTCCATCATTGACATTAAGGGGCTCATTGCTTTCCTGCTCAAAACATAATAAATATTTTATGTTAATTGTTTATAATGAATAGATTGCACAAGTAATAAATTTTCATTAGACTATATATATTTTATATACCTTTGCACCACATCGATCACCAAAATATCGTGTTTCCTCAGACAAGCTTTTTCGACGTTCAACAATAGATTCAAAGCCATGTTGGAAGCCAAGCTTCAAGTATTCCTGAGTGGGCACTTCTTTGAATCAGTCGGCCTGAATATTTGCATAACGTCATTAATTTCACATTTTGTGGCGCATTAAAACACAAATAATTTGCAACTTATTATTTGGATGGATTATCGGGTTTTCGATACTTAAAATTTGTGTTTCCAAATTCGAATAACCACTAGGCTCAAGCTTGTGCTGACCATTTTTTTCTAGTCTTGCCTTTGTGTCCTTTGATGCATCTGACATCCTAGATGTGTATGACAAACTAATAAAGTGTTGAAATATGTTAGATGTTCCAAATTCAATATAAAAATTAATAATAATAAGGGTTAGCATTACATTGTGGAAAGTATTGCATACCTCCTTGTTCCTGGTGGTATCTTTCCTTCTTTTCTTAGATCCCTCTCCTTTCCATATTCCATTATGGATTTTCACTCCCTTGATGGAATCATCGAAGGGCATTCATACCTAGAGTTTCTTTCTAGAAGAAACCTAAGTTGGTCTCAAACAATCTTCATATGTTATCTATCCTTCTTTAGGACCTTTGATGTGTCGAAGGTCTCATTGTTGAACATGCCAACAAATGATTAGTCATCTCATCCTTTAAATTTTTCATTTGTCTATCCCACCTTATGCGGATGGTGGGTCCGAATATATCCAATGTCAAATCATTTAGATGTTTATAAAAAAATCATTTATTGCAAAACAATCATGCCATCATGAGTTAAAAAAAAAGTTTTATCAGTATATTACAATCAAATTATAAACACTAACTTGAACAATGTTTAATTACCAAGGATATTATCTATATTTATTGGAATGAGTTTCTCGTTCACAAAAATGTTGTCTCTATTGTATCTGTGCTAGTGACAGAAGAAGATCTAGGAAATGCTGCTTCAACATAAACAATACTAGCAATCTCTGTATCAACCACTTCTTCTGCACGATCTAGTGTGTGTCGGTCAATAGTGGGTGCACTCTTTGTTGGCCTTGGGGGTGTCACGAGACGTGTTTCCAAATGTTAAGTAAAAAACAATGGTGCATGAATGAGTGTACACGGAATTTTTTTCCTCATGGGATGACTGATATCCATGAGCATCACTGGGACAAACATCGCCTTGACCACTAGTGTGTGGTCGCAGAAAATACTATAAATACAAACTATATTTTAAAAGTTCACTATCATATACAAGTAAAAATTATAAAGTTCAAAATGAATTTATATTATTATTCAAGATTCCACAACTTACTTGCAAGACATGAGATCTCTTTACCATCACTTCAACATTGGCTTTAATCTCGTCTGTCTACAAAATAATGAATAGCAGACGAAGGATATCCACATTAATTTTTTTCAAGGTCTTCTCTGTCACCTTAACTGGGTATAGAGAAGAACCAATGTCATCATCATTGAAAAACTCATGCACATCAAAATCTATAGATTGTTGTGATGTTGTTTCATACACCGAATCATTGGTTTGCAACAAAATATGTAAAACATTATTTACGTGTTAAAGCAATAGTCTGAGGAAAAATTTATATTAACAAAACATATCTATCATGATAGATTCCTAAAATTACAACTAGGTTTACATGATTCCTGGATGACGGTGTCATCTGATCCACAAATGGGGACTTTCCCTGATTATCCACCTGCAAAAAAAGAAGTAGACAACATTATCATAATGAAACCAATATACAAATGAAAAATACATAACAAAAAAAACATTATGCAACATTTCATATTGGTACACTTTTGACGTATTTAAATTGTAGAATTAAAATCAGGTTTACCTGTTTCCCTAAGGCTGCTGTTGTCTGAACAACAATTGGGTGGCTTCCCCGATCAACACTCTGCATCAAATATATATAAGATTATATAAACCAAACTAATATACTCTTGAAAAAAACAAAATAACAGAACTGTTTGTACATATTAAATTTGTACAGTGGCATCGATGTATACCTGTCACCTTGAGGCAGGTCTAGTAATATCTAATGTGAGGGAGGTGCCCCTCAAAGAACCGTGGATAAAAACATAGAAAACATTACCCAACGAAACCAAAATACTCGCTGAAACAATATAATAACATAACATTTTGACATATTTAAATTGTATAGTTACAATCATGTTTACCTGTTTCCCTGAGGCTGCTGTCGTCTAAACAATTGCTTGGAGGATGCCCCGATCACTACCCTATGAAGTAAATATAGATAACATTTTATAAACCAAACGAATATACCCACGCACAAACATGAAAAAAAACTCAAATTTTAAATTATACTTGTACTATTACAAATATCTATACCTGCTGCCTTGAGGATGGTGTACTCCTATTACTAGCTGTTGGGGTGATGCGCCCCTGATCACTACCCTATGAAGTAAATATAGAAAATTTAATCAAAATTATAACAATCAAGTAATGAAAAATCTTTAAGAGGTTAAAATAATTAACAAATGGTTGGGTAAATTTTTGGATGTACCACATCCATAGTAACCGTGTTTGTATTTACTCGATTCAAAATGTAATTAATAAGCAATTATTCCCCTGTAGCTATTGATTTAATGGAACATAAAAATACACAGTTTCCTTCATGACCCTCAAATATGCAGTTGGGTTGCTTAAGAGTAGACCCTGGTTGTGTACTGTTTATAAACTCCGCAATATTCCTAGTTGCCTTTGGCCTTCCGTCAATGTACAACGTTGCTCCTTTATTTTGATCTTTGTCTTTCAGTTGTAAATAATTTGTTGACAACCCATATCTACACATAATTCGTGTATATTGGACTAGGTTCATACAATATTTGTAGTTGTAAGTGGGTCCAACACACTCCATCAATTCTATACATATGCCGTAATTGATCTTTATGCCATCCATACAAAACAACCCCAATCCATGTAATGACGACGGTGTAATTCTATATATCCTCTCATCCACACAAAAATCTGTGTTCAGTTAAGGAAGATCCATAGGTACCCATTGTTTCACTATATGTTTGTACCTTAAGGGCACCTCGATGTCTTCTATTATCTCATCATCATAGGAACATGACCCCCCTTCAATGAGAAAAAATTCCATGCGTTTATTGAATTTTCTTATGATCTTTTGACATGTAATTGATCTAGCCCTTGTAGACCTACTAGATGTCTCAATTTCCTCTAGCTTTCCTAAACTCCCATCGCTCAAGGCAGATAGGTCTGAAAAATACATGTTTGGTTCTACCCGCACCATGGCCAGAAAAAACTTGGCAAATAAGAGAAAAATACCATCATGTTGAAAAACCTCAAACCAATACCAATTTTAAGCAAGAAAAGGAGGCACAAGCCAAGATGGATAAATAAACAATATACTTAGTAAAAAATGACCATCAACCAACCCCATCAACCAAATGCTCACAAAAAACATTAAATAGTTTGCAATCCATCGTTCAACAACAACAAACATTGCCAAAATAATATACTTAGAAAGGATTATTACATCGACAACCACAAAAATTCCTATAGACACAAAAACAAACCAACAAACTTGTGACATTTTGTGCTCAAACTATCCACACAACTTTTCCAAAAATTCATACACTAACTAGATCCACATTGAGCATACAACACTTTTGGATGCTGAAACTATCATCTCCAATGGCATACTCATCACCTAGATAAATTTCTTACCTTCTTAACTCTAACAACCTCAAATTCTAATTTTAGTGACATGCAAGACAACATATTTATTGTAAGTATTTCCCACTCTATCCATCCATCACAAAACCTTCCCATGCTTGGGATCCCTTCTACCACAAACCCATTGTCTTATACAATCTCATCCATACAAGAAAACTAGCTACACATTAATTCCATTGTTAAAATAGTGAACTATCAACCCACCTTACGTCATCTTAACCTTGGGTATTCTATCAAGAAACCCCTTTAGTACCCCACTGTAGGCATTCCTTAGTTACATTATCACTAACTCCAATCGACCCTCTAGCTACACCTCCATGGGTATAGTATTTTTTGGGGACTCTAAAACCCTTTAACATTTGTCTGGAATTGTAACGCTGCCAAAACATTTCACACTTGGGTTGTTTTTAGTTATCATGTTATTTTTAGTTTTCCTTTACATTGGAAAGGTGTTGTGTTTTGGGACAAAGGGATTATTCAACAGGTAGTCCACTTATCGTGAGAAAAAAACTTCACTCAGTTTGGAATTTTGTATTTAGATTATACTAGGCCATCCAATTTTCTATCTAGATAGCCATTTTTTAGAAAATATGGTAGTCTTCAAGTTCACACTAGTATGGCTAACAATGATGTAAAAATCACTGATGGTTTTTCCTCTAAGTAAGGAACCCATTTCCGGCAGATGGATTTACATTGTGCATGACAAAATACAAAGTAGCTAGTTCACTAGATAAAAATATGGAGAGGCTGGTTCCAAAGGATTTTGCATAGAAAAAATGAGTGGACAAATAGAAGAACCTTGTCATTACAACAAATATGGTCACAATTAGATTGGAACTATCCATGGTAGCTTAGTTTTCTTGGAAATGTTATCAGATGGATGTAAAGAGTGCCTATCGTTGATGGATATTTAGGAGGAGGTGTATGTGTATCAGGTTTCAACTACAAAGATTCCAAGATGCACATAAAGAACATCTATTGTGCAGGTTTGCAAATTATCTTTACAAGTTAAAGAAATCCCCAAGGTCCTAGTACATTAAAATTGATAAATATCTCACAAGATCTAGATTCAGAAGAAGTCCATATGGTCTAAATCTTTATGTCGAAAGCTAAAGTTAGGGCATATTTATTTTAGTGGTATATGCAGAAGATTTTATCATCAAAAGGAGTGAAGCTAGTGTAATTCGAGAGATAAAATATCAATCATGTAGTTCTTTTGACACAAGTAATGTTAGCCTCTTGAATTTTATCTTAGGTGTAGAATTTCCACATTCTTATATCAGTCCTGTCTTCATTTTTTTTCCAAGGTAAATATCCTGGAACAAACCCTTGGTCACTCTCTCTTTTTGAGGATAGTACCGGCATGTTACTTATGGAAAGTGTGTAGGGAATTTTAACACTCCATCCCACAACCAAAACCACTAGATTTCGATGTAGACAAGTATTCATTTACTAAACATTGATTGTCCTTTTTTATCCACTGCAAAGAAGACACATATATTCTAAATTTTAAAAAGGCTAAGAATTTATGTCTTGGCATTTTTTTTTGGTTTTGGTGGTTGACCTTGGATATTTTCTTTGGAAATTAAACTTAATTTTTCTTCCAATATGAAAATTTTACTATGATATAGGAAATTAATCAATAACCCATAGTTGGTTCCAATATATTGAAAATGAACCTCTCAACTTCTTTAAGTTAGCATCATCTTTGTTCATTTTTTCTTTTCAAAAAACAATATTGAATATATTTTTTATTTATAGTAAAAACAATTGTTATTTGCAAAAGGAATGTAAAATACTTGGAGATGAAACAAATATAGAACAACCATCAAAATATCGTTATTATTCAAGTGTTTACTCCTTTTGGTTCAAATAAAATCTCTAAAGAAACAAAAGCAAGGGGCGTAACCATCATAGAATCAAGCATGTAGTATCCTATCGCGGGATAGAGAACATACTCAACTGAGTTGAGGATTTTCTTTGGAGGGATAATGGAGACCTAATCTTATACAACTTCAGTTAACTTCAACATACCATTTTGAGACTCCACTACTCTCTTGGAAAGGATGGCAGCTTGTATTGTTTTCTCTGAAGATATGTGGGAAGGATAACCTATAAAAGTTTGTTTCATCTCATTTATTTCATGATGCAACATGTAGTAGTAGATTATAGTTTTTGAATATGCCACTCATCCACTTTAATACTAACCTCAATTCCCCAAAGATTTGAAGATCCTCCACTTTCCTTTCTAGTAGAATGGAGAGAACCCTATTCTATTCCCATTTATTAGTGTCCTGAACAAGACCAAAAAAAATGCTTAACTTATTCCCCTATGAAAGGTATAGTCAGTGGTGTGATTGTCTCTCAAAATAAATATTCCAAAAGTATATTGTTGAAATTTAGCTTGCTTGAATTTTAATATATTCACCTATGGAGGTTAAAATTTGAAATTATAAATAACAATTAATCAAAATTGGATGATGAGTAATTTACAAAGCACATAAAATTATGGAAATCCTACTATACCTTACATCAATGAGGACAAAATTCTTCTTTGCATTCAGCCATATTTCTAGATTTTTAATTAAAAATTCTAAAAACCCAATGAAAAAAGGCCAAAACCTTAAACTCCATTCCTGGTTAAGCTTTTAGATGTCCATATGTCAACATCTTGCTCTCAGGGTCTGATCCATCAAGGTATTCTATATCAAGGTTTGATCTATCATTATGCTCAAGGTCCAATCTATCCTTATGTGCTGCATTGTTGCTCATTTCACCCACTGTTATTTTAGTCCTGAAACAGGGTTCAAGAAAACCACTTATTCATTGCTGATATGGAGATGAGGATGTGGATCACAAAAATGTTGTAATGACTTACCTCATGCTTTCTGCTAAAATGGATTTCAATAGGGGTAATAATTTATCAAATTATCAGTTGTTGTTTATGGTACATGGATGGCCAATAATATGCATAAGATCTCTCTTATTTGGATATAGCTTGTAGTTTTACTGTTGTGATTCTTGAATGGTTTTGATTCTAAAATCTTTTTAATTTTTTTAAAATTATGATAATATATATTTTTATTTTTTTATTTTCCATTTCCTTTCCATATCTGGATCATAACGTTTCAAAAATATGGTGGATCCATACCCAGATACGAATTTGAACCTGAATTTGAATCCATATATGTATCTATATTGTGGTAACTTAGGAAAAACCCTAGTATGCATGCTTTCTAATGCCACAGGTGGCACTCATTTTGGACTTTGCAATATTCATATATCTTTTTTACTAAAATCTCAGTTAGTACTGGACAAAAATCACAACTTGTATATAGTGGATATGAAATCTATAAAACAAATAGATCCAATATACAAAGAGAGATATACTTAGAGATCCGATCCAGAAAAAGATTGGATCTGAAAATTGTGAAACAAAAATAATCAGATGGCTAGTTTTGAAGGTGCAAAATACTCTAATAGAAAATGTTATGAACCCAGTACTATAAATAGCATGATAAAACCAACATACACACAATGTACACCAAATATGAGCGTGGAGGACAACTTCCAAAGTTATAACAGAGATGAATTGCACAACTACTCCTTTTTCATGAGGAAACCCTCTCCAAAGTATCCCATCGATGTCCATATATCCAAATTATAAGTCCATGTATACAATAATGACTATATTGACCTCTAAATATACATAATACATATTCTCACCCATTGCACATGTGGGTCCTCTATTAGGCCAATCCCTATTACATATAAATTTAACCCTGTAAAGTCAACCCCTATATACCCCCCATTAGTGTCATAATGGTTGACATCATCGTAAATTAGTCTCATTTATGGTTTTTAAGCCTTTATTACATTTTAGATGCTTCAAGACTTAATGCCGAAATTTCTTATTGATTAAAATTCTCTCTTCTAACCCCTTGATTGGATTTCACTAGTGCATGCCAAAACTAGTTTAAGCCATTAACCTAATTGTAGAATAATTATGTGTTTGTATAAAAAATTATAATGGGTCATTCATAATTCCGAGTAAATTTTTTTAATGTGGTGAAATAATCCCTTGTGTCTCTCGAGAGGGTTATCCTTAATGATTTACCTCACTGTTGGAATGTTCATAAAGCTCTGGCAGTACCATGTACTAGAGAGCGCACTACTACTCATTTGCATATTAATATGGTTACTGAAGTACTAATTTTATGACAACCATCCAAAACCAAAGTGAGGTCAACACAACTTCTTACCAGGCAAAGACAATATCTATTGCATCTTGTAGGTGTTTTATAACTATGGATGGTCATTTAAGAGGCCACATCAATGATCAGAGATATGGATACAATGTGGTATTTTTGGTTAAACAGGTTTTTATGGCCTGAAGATAGGGTTCTATATAATAACCTATCGGTACAACCGCATGGTATGACCGCCGCACCTATGGGAATTTCTTGATGATAGGGCCTTGTGATGGTTTTAAAATGTTCATCAACATCTGCAGGTTTTGGTGTAACAGTAATTCTAACATGGTATCAGAGCCTCCTCAGGAAAGCTTCAAGTCTGTCTACTCTCCATTGTACAGGAGAAGCAGCTGGGTTTCCATAGAAGTCCCGCAAAGAGTTCCTTTCTTACTCTGGATTCGTTCAGAGTGGCAATGCAGGTGTGACAGACCCTGAAAAAGTGTGCATGTTGAGAGGAAAGGATTGATTCTGACATAGTGCAAATTGTTTTTGTATTTGCAGTGTTTTCTTACAAGTGCTACGTAGCTTGATTGAAGAAATTGAGTGATCAGAAGGAGATTTGACAGAGAATCAATATTTCTTACCCCGGATCCTAACACCCTTCAACTATGTTGATTGGAGGGAAGATATGCAGGTATCCCTGCATAAGAGCGGCATGTACAGGATGACAATGGGCCGAGAGACTGAACCTCATCATGCTACCGAGAAAAAAAAATTCTTGAACCAGTTGGATGAAGGCTTCGGATTCCTTTGTGCTCACATCTCAAGAGACCTCCTCTTTCATCCTAAAGGATTGAAGACTCTCAGAGAAGCATGGGAGAATATTGAATTCTTGTTTGGAAAGCAAGATGAGCTTCAGGGACACACTCTAGAGAACTAGATAATATCATTACAGCCCAGTAGTTTCGAGACAATACATCAATTTTTAACTCAATTCAAGTCTCTTGCACTATAATGTAAACAATGCGGAATATAGAGGAAGGTAGCAACTTGTGCTCTCAGTACTCAGCAAACTTGGTTATGGGTATTTTGTATTCATTTCTACCTTCCATTCCCAATTGGAAGATGCCTTCACTTGACAACTTTGTCGAGTCTTTAATACAGGAGCAAGAAAATTTGGTCCAAATGGGAGTCATCCAAACTTCCAAGAACCAAGATCTTCTAATGCCAGACTCTACCAATGCGCAAGATAAAGGGAGGAATAAGGGTAAGGAGTATAAAGCATATAATTCGAAACCAAAAGAGAGTCAGAATACTTCTGAAGGAGCTTCAAGCTCCACGAAGAAGAAAAATTTTGAAAATACAAAGTGTCCTTATTGTATGAGGGGTTTTCATCCTGAAAACCAGTGTATGAAGAAGCAGATCAACCAACTGTACGCTCTCCTTGAGTAGAACCATATTGATCTTCCACAAAGAGCAAAGAAGTCTTATGGTGGACAATCAATAGATTATCATGAGAGGTTCCGTGTCTTGAAGGCTAACCTCTCTCGGTTAACAACCTACTTAATTGATTCTGGAGCATCCAACCACATGGTTTCATCCAAATATTCCTTCACCACTCTCAATGTCACATGAGGGCATTCTATTTATTAAACTTGTACAATGATCTATGGACTAAACATAGTCTCATCAATAGATTAATGACAATAATTCATGAAAATGGTGAAAAGAGCTACATAATGAGTAGCCGCACTGTATATTCACACAAAGAATGAGTAATTACATTACAATGTCATGCTGCAAGCATGAATGACTAGCAATTCAAATCCTCAAGGAGGTCATTCAAATTGAATGAGTGAGTCTAGATTAATTGAATGTAAGCCATAGTCAACACTCTAGTTAACCATTGATCAAAACCCTAATTGACTCAACTAAACCTTAACTGAAGTTGAAGTACAATAAATGACTGAGTCTAACTAAAAGTAGGTTAGACACATGTCACAGCAAGCCAACCAACAAGTGGTAGCGCTTCAATGACTCCAATAACCCTCGATGAGGTTAACTGAAGTGTAACTGAACATCAGAAGTGGTTGGAGGCACCTCTGTTGACTCCAGTTCATTAAATAATCAATAAATAATCAATTTAATGATGGAGGGCACCTTCACTATATTTAACTGATTGTAACCATCAGTTAGCAATATGGGGCATTAATGACACTCAGATCACCCACGGAGTGCTCTAGTTAGCCTCCCCAAATGTAGGAGAAGGCTAAGTTAGCCTCCTTGATTGAAGGTAGACGTGGGTGTGATCTAGCTGATGTCATCTAGTGCTCCCCTGATGTCAATTAAGTCAATAATACTTAGGATAGTGGTTTAACTAGGCCAAATTAACCAAAAAGAGTGTGTATGGTGGTAAATGTCTCCAACACTATTCATATGGGTGATTGTTATTGGATAAATCTACTCAAGCGGACTCAATCCATATCTCCCTAGTCCAAATGGATATAGAAAAAATCAAGTACACAATCCATCCTACTTTCCTAGATCAATATAGATGCACGTAACATATAGATCACTTACCCTAGGTCTGCAAATCCTCTTCTATATTTGTTGATTCAATATCTAGAGCCTTCATATATTGAGTTGTAAAACCATGTAGAGTAATTAGAAAGAATTAAACAGTACATGTGTATCTAAACATGAATTTATCTAAGCTAACAGTTAAGGAAGAAAGCACTAAACATCATTAACACAACGATGCTTATGGAAATAAATTTGTATTACTGTAATCAAGGAGCTACATAGAATTACATAGAATACAACATCACAACCTAGCCTTAATGTTGCAATCTTCCATCCAACAATCCAAGCCAAGCCTCCAAAGCAAGATAGTAAGCCTCCCAAAGGATGATAGGGATCACCTAGAAATTCCACCAGCATAAGAGTACCATAGTTCTTATTCTCTTCACCATTGAGAGAAGGTTCAATTTATAAGGCTAAAGGGATATATTAGGTTGAGGATTAGGAGGATGGGTCTAAGGGATATTCCCCATAGGCTAGAGAATCAAATTCCAACTCACCTAGATGATAGATATAGTCCTCCACCTCATCTACCTTCGAGGAGATCCTCGAAGCTTTTATTTTTTCCCTCTAAACACCATCGGTGCACCTTTCATGAAGGGAAAGAGTGTCAACACCCCTTTCATGAATAGAAATAATGCCGGTGCACCTTACAAGAGGGTAAAGAGTGCCACTGATGCTTCTATCATGAAGGGAAAGAGCATTGGCACACCTTTCCTTAGGAGAAAGAGCGCCTGCCTTCTTAGAGGGAAAAAAGGTAAGGAAATAACCTCTTATTCTATGCCATTTATCCAAGGGAACTTTAGGGATTGAGGCATAGGGTTAACACATGGCTCAACATGATGCTATTTCGGTGTAACAAAATTCCCACCAAAGAATGAAGCTAGAGGAATGCACTAGGTGAATGCTTTGAGAAGTGAAGAAATTGAAGGAAAGGATGTTCGCTGGAAGCTGATGTAGTACAACTGACTAAAATATCATATGACTCATAACATGGCTGTCAACCAATACAATGCAGATCCATGATAGTAGAGACCGAATGAACACAATCATGGATACTAGACACAAGCGCATATCCATGATGAGATGATAACACAACCACGACCAATACAAAGTGGATTTGTGTAATATGACTAAAAAAAACTTCGTCGTAACCTGGGAAAATGATTAGATAACCCACGGTCTTCAAGACGAACCCGAAACGATACGAATCTAACCATGTGATTACAATGTCTTAACATTGAACATGGTAGAAACCACTTGCTTACCAGTCAATGATGTAAACTGTTAACAAGTGCAAGGGAAATCACCATTGATGTCAATGATTCCCAAGGTATCTTAGTACATCCTCCCGAGTGTGAATAGAGGACTTGAATTTGAACACTCGGTAGAATATTTGAATCAAGAGTCAATGAGGTAAACTCATGTTGAAAGCGAAGTAACCTGCCATTGAGGCATGCAAGCCCAAGGTACTTATCTTGGTTTCTAAGTCTAATTCCTAGATGAGGAGTTGAAGTCAATAGGAATAGACCCATCGAAGGAGGGCCATGATGAATCACCCATCATTGACACAAAACATGATCATAGATGTTTAGAGCGAATCAGATAGCAAAGTGATGTACGAAACTGAATCATAGATGACCGACATGATAGAAGGTAAATCGATTGTAGATAGTGAATAGATGACCAAATCTCTCTTGAACATGGGCATGGAATGACTTGGCAGTATTGACATGATAATGATACCAATCCCCAAATGCAACTGACGAAGGGAGTATTCTTGGACAACTCAAGAGAGGTAAGAAGACTCATGGAATTAGCAGGACTCAAAGACAAATGGAATACCCAAGTACTGAATGCATATGCAAATGAGTGCCATGTTTAAGAGTGACTATGTACTGCCATAAATACAATGAAATACACGCTCTTTCCTTAATTTACCCATCACGAAGGATGAATGCCTCTTTTCATTTTTATGAGTTCAAATAGGGTAACAAACACTCGTTATAGCTCATCAAATGATGAGTCCATTCTCATATGTTTTATGAACCTAAGAAAGGAGGGGTTAACTGCCAGAAATGGTCCTTCATTGTTTGATTTTATGAGTCTGATGAAAGCAAACTCATTCATTGTTTCATGTTTAGAGAGTGTGAAATGACTACGAAGACTCCAGTATGGAATTTTTCATAAATTTAGTCCCTGAGGCTCGAAAAAGTATAAAATAATACCAAGGAAAAATATTCCAGTCATGATTGGCTGGAGTATAAATTTTTCGTAATTAGTTCCCCCTAGTCTGAAAAGGGGGTAAAATATCACCAGGAAGATGACTATTCAGGTCCTTTTACGAGCGTGAAGAAGACAAGTTCACTCGACGATCTTTTTCACATTTTAAGAGTCCAAAAAGAGCTTAAAGAGGACTTTATTAAGGTTTTGTTTTTCATAATCCGATTTTAATGAGTCTAAAAAACAATAAAAGTACACTTGATACCTCTTCACTAAGTTTTAACGATCACAGTAAAGGTATAAAAGGCGTTTGGAACCTTTTTCATGTTTGAAACCAAAGCACGAAAAATCGATAAAGTAATCTTAAACCACCTTTCATGTTTTAACAAGAGCAAAAAAAATGAAAAGTAAGCTCAACACCATCTTACTGTTTTTAACGAGTTCAAATATTAGTTGAAAGAATGCTCAGAGTATCTGCTTCATTTTTTAACGAGCTTGACACAAAATAGGAACTATGCTCAAAGGGTCATTTCATGGTTTAGCGAGCTTGAAACTAAAGAAAGTATGCTCAACATGACTCCCATTACGGGTGATTTCCCAACATGATGTCCAGTGGTTGGTACTTTCCCTTAGTATAACTGTCAAGTAGCTTAATTCCAACAAAAAGAGGTGGAAGGGCACATGCCCCCTAAGCTTCATTTCATCTACTTTACAAGTAGATGAAAATAAGGTGAAAAAATTGAGTGTTGACACAATGGAAGAATCTGTTTCATTTTTTAATGAGATTGACACAAAAAATGAGCTTTGCTCAAGGGGTCTCTTGACTAGTGGTCCCGAGGAAGCCTCCCATATCTGAACTATCTAAGAATCTCTGAAGTACCACACAAATGAAACACTACTGAATTCTAAAATCAACAAGAAAACCGTGTGAATAGGAGTGGATCAAAATTCAGGATCCTCACGGGATTATCAAGGCTTCACAACTCACTATATACCGCAGGGTCCAACAATAAAACATGACAAGGAGGATTGGGACCGTACCCTTTCTCGAATACCCAACTACCTAGATGACACATGTGTAGTAATATCCCCGAGTGTTGTTCTCGAGTATTGCAATGCCAAGATGATCAAAGGGTTAACTCAGTTGGTCACAGGAATCCTAAGAGGGTCTCCCAATATACAATAGGTGCGGGGGAGCTCAACTCCGTAATGGTGTTGTCTAATGTACAATTGCTCGATAGGAGCCTTCCAATATACTACCGAGTACATGAAGTACTTTTCTATATACCCAAAGGTACGTGAAAATCCATTCTATATACCGGTTGGTACATGGAAGAACTACAAGACCTCGGGATTCAGTGCATGAAATAAATGACAAATGCCACATTTAATGACATTGGAACACGTCACTAACTTACACACGGTTACTAAATGATTTTAAACCTAAGCTAGCGTTAATTTTATCTTATGCGGTTAAGTGGATGCATGAGGTGTAGACATGAAATGTAAAAAGAATGCAAATCCTAGCTGCATGACGATGCATATTTCTCTTTCAATGAAAACTACCTAAGGTAGGGAAACAATTTTCTGTTAAAGAAGATAGAAATTAGAGATCTAAGAAAACCAAGTTCTAGTCAAAGACAATTATGAAGCTTTAAAGATCAACATCAATCACAATTCTTGGCTCGTTTATTTATTTATAATTTTCTTCTCTTTTGATTGATTTTTCTCTTCAAACAAACATGAATTTGAACAATAAAGAAAAGAATAATTCTTTCCTAGAGTGCAACAATTCTAACTTTATGCAATAATAGTACAAAAAGTGCAAATTAAATGAAATATACAACAAATCTTAACAATGCACAAAATAAAGTAAATAAGCACTTCGATTTTCAAATGCATGTATCAAAATGAAACTTGATAACTATACTCTTTTTATATCTACAAATAGAAAATGAGAGAATATCTACAACACTCTATTCATTCACCAATAAAAAAGAAAATGACAAGCACCCAAACAACTTAATAACACTCAATAATTGCTCCAAAACAACCAAAATGCAACCAAAACTCAATGATTGAGGGGATGAAGGGTTTGGAGATCAGATCTGACTATCCAAACAGATTTGAAGAGGTCTTGAAATGTGATTAGGAATGGAAAGGAATAACTGACAAGTGGAGGATTGGAATTTCCTACCAAAACCAAGTCATTCTCTTGACTACTAAAGCATCCCAAAATAAACAAAATCAACTCTGAACATAGATAATGTTGGGCCTGGGGTGTGTATGACCATCCTATGTAGCCTAAGCACCACAACCCATCAAACCAAAACCCCCAAAAGAAGGAAATTTGAGTTGATCTCTAAGTTTCAAAGGGCAGGCACACCTTCCTAGACTGCACCAGAGCACCTGGGAGGGGTCAGTGCACTTTCCTACACTGCACCAGAGTGCCTGAGAGGGGCCGGTACACTTTCCTACACTGGACCATAGAACCTGGGAGGGGCATGCACACTTACAACACTGGGAAAGAGTTCCAACGACACACTGTCTCTTAAGGAAAAGAGCGCCGACACTCTGTCTACACAACCTAGGTGCACTGGTGGAGAAACAAGTAGGTAAAAGATATATCTCCTATAGGAGAAGGGAAAAATGTTTGATAATGATCCAACGAGCATCAAGAGGATGCAATACACTCTTCAAAGACAAAATCTAAAGGAGGGAGGGTCTATAGAGGCTAGCAAAAGGATTGATAAACATATATGAAATCAAAAACAAAAGAAATTAGATCTATGTTCATTCCCCAGTGGAGTCACCAAATTTGTTATTGGATAAATCTACTCAAGTGGACTCAAGCCATATCTCCCTAGTCCAAGTGGATCTAGAACATATCAAGTACGAAATACATCCTACTTTCCTATATCAATAGAGATGCAAGTCAACAGATAGATCACTTACCTGAGGTCTGCATATCCTCTTCTCTCTTTGTTGATCCAAGCTCCAGAGCCTTTAGATCTTGAGCTACAAAACCCTATAGATCAAGTGGAAACAAGCAAATAGTACATGCGTATCTAAACATGAATTGTTATAAGCTAACAGTTAAGGAAGAAATCTCTAAACATCATCAACAAAACAATGTTTATTGAAAGAGATTTGTATTACTGTAACCAAGGAGATACATAGAACTACATAGAAAAGAGAATCACAAACTAACCTTAACGTTGCAATATGCCATCCAAAAATCCAAACCAAGCCTCCAAAGCAAGATAGTAATCCTCCCAAAGGATGATAGGGATCACTTAGAAATTCCACCAACATAAGAGTACCATAGTCCTTCCTCTCTTCACCATGGAGAGAGGGTTCAATTTATAAGGCGAAAGGGATAAGTAGGTTGAGGATTAGGAGGAGGGGTCTAAGGGATCTTCCCTATATATTAGGGAACCGAATTCCACCTCAACTAGATGATAGGGATAGTATTCCACCTCGTCTACATTCGATAAGAGCCTCGAAGCTTTGATTTTTTCACTCTAAACACCATCGACGCACCTTTCATGAAGGAAAAGCATGCCAACGCACCTTTCATGAAGGGAAAGAGAGATAACACACCTTACAAGGAAAGAGAGATAACACACCTTACAATAGGGGAAAGAGTGCCACTGATGCTTCTATCATGAAGGGAAAGAACGTTGATGCACCTTTCCTTAGGAGAAAGAGTGCTTGACTTCTTAGAGGTAGAAAAGGCAAGGAAAGAACCTCATATTCAATGCCATTCAGCTAAAGGAATTTTAAGGATTGAGGCATAGGGTTAACACATGGCTCAACATGAAAAGATTTTGGTGTAACAATGGTGACTCCCAGATTCCAGCAGTAGGAATAGGTTCCATTAAAATCCATCATGGTGAGTTCAGAAATGTTCTCTATGTGCCCTCTCTTGCAGCTGATTCATTGTCTATATACCAGATGAATCACACTCGCTCACCAAAGCAAGTGGTATTTGGGCCTGAATCATTAGAGATCACATAAATATTAGCTGGGAAGATTGTAGTGAAAGGAATTTCAGATCATTCCTCCAAGTCATATGCTTTCTCTCATTTCATGCCATACTCAGATCCAGTACAACCACAATTTCTATTCGAAGCAGATAAAGGTATCAAAACTCCTTTACTTCCTATTGCATATACAAATTTATTTTTCTAACTTTTCAGATTCAGATTCAGAAGAAGAGGAAGACTAGCATGATTCATATGTTGGCTCTTATACCTCAAAGAGATATAGATCTAGATATAGCATCCACTTCATTTCAACAACCTAAATGGGCTCAACAACTCATTAAATCAGTTGGGGATGGTTCTGGGGATCTAGATGATTAAATAAAATTGAGGTCTCAGTATAAGAAAGAGAATCAGTGCACCGTCCCACATAGATCCACTTATCCCTGAAAGGTGCTTCATGATGTTGGATCATATCCTCAAGCATTCAAAGAATATTTCCATGATCCTAGATGGTAGGACGCTATGGATGAGGAATTTGATTCGATACATGACAATAAAACCTAGGAACTTGTTTCCTTACCTCCAGGGAGGAAACTTGTTCAGTGCAAATGGGTGTACAAGACCAATATTTTCTTCTGATGGAACCACAACCAAGTACAAGGATCGGTTGGCGGCTAAAGGATATTGGACTACAATGAGATATTCACTCCAGTAGCTAGAATGGATTCCATCAGAGTTGTCTTGGTAGTTGCAGCTTCCAAGAGATGGGAGGTACATAACATGGATGTGAAAATTGCCTTCCTCCATGGTGATTTGAAGGAATAGATTTACATGAAACAACCTGAGGGGTTTATTGAGGACCCTTCCTTAGTTTTCATACTGAGGAAATCACTGTATGGGCTCAAACAATCCCCGAGGGCATGCTATTCCAAAATGGATGCCTTCCTCATATCACTGAAATTTGAAAGATGCAAATCAGATTGGAATGTTTACATGCAGAAGATTGCAACATTTTTCAATTCTTTTAGAGGTTTTCCCCTATTTCCTCAGTTTATTAAGCAACATTTTTTAATTCTTTTAGATTTGTATATGGGTGAATTTTTCCCTTGTTGTGAGGGCCTGCAATTGTCTAAGTAAGGATTATGGGGGGGTGTTTAGATTTATAATCCTCCCATGTCCAAACTGGTCTATTAGATTATATTTTCCTAACTTAAGAGTCATTTAGTTATTATTGGGTCCACTAGTACCATTGGGTCCACTTGGCCTAATGGGGACACATGTACCAGTCACTAGAGTGTGGGGAACACAGATAGAGGCTGACTACAACTGATTGCAGATTTATGCATCAATTTATGTGACTCCTAGACCAATCCCTACAATTTAGGAGCCATTGGGAGTGTCAAAACCAACCTCCTTCAGTTGTTGGCAGTTGGTGACTAGTCCAGCTTAGTTATGCTTAAGTTACATTCAGTTAGATGTCCTCCATTTCACTTAGCACCAATATTGCATGATTGCATGTGGATAGGCGCCTATTCTCACCTACTTCTCACCTACCAAATTAGTTAGACTAGTTTAACTGATTATAACTTATTAACAGTCTGAATTAGAAAACTTGAGCTTAGCTAGTTAGCAACGAAAGTGATTTAGACACTTCTAGTTAGCCATGTAGTCAGATTGAGTTGGTGGATTCAAATTCTATCCACATGATTCGAATACCATTATTTGTAACACTATTGGATACTGCTGGGATTAATGAAGTTTATGCTGTAATTATACTAAGCAATACTTGTATGTTTCCTGTGATATTTGTTTTGTTTAGTGGGTATCATTCATTTCTTTTACACTGCATAATAATTAAAATCTAATGGAACTCATTTCTTGAAGATAGGGCCTTGTACAATAACTTATCGATACTCATTCCTTTGATACCATGTAAGGTTTGTTGTTACACCAAAACCTACAGATGTTGATGAACATTTGAAACCAAGCACAAGGACCTATCATCAGGAGTGGCGGCTAGTCCACATTTGTATATTCCCAGAGGTGCGATGGTTATAGCACGTGGTTGTATCGATACTTCAACACCCCCCCTCTACTGTAGCTTGGGGGAATTGAACTCGAGACCTCAACTCTGATACCATATTAAATGATTGTGCCATTGATCTTTAGGAAATGAGTGCAACTATATTGAATTATTATGTAGTGTAAAGGAATGGATAATACACAATGAACAAAACAAATCTCACAGGAAACAAACGAGTATTTCTCAGTATAATTATAGTATAAACTTCATTAATCCAAACAATATACCACAGTGTTACATAAAGGAGAATTTAAATCATGTGGATATGATTTGAATCTACCAACTCAATAATAACTGCATGGCTAACTAGAAGTGTCTAAATCACTATCGGAGCTAACTAGCTAAGCTCCAATTGTCTAATTCAGTCTCTCAATCAGTTATAACCAATTAAACTACTATGAATGATGTGGTAGGTGAGAAGTAGGTGAGAATAGGCGCTTATCCACATGCAGCCATGCAATAATGGTGCTAACTGAACTGTAGGACATCTAATTGAATATAATTGAAGCATAACTAAGCTTGACTAATCACCAAATGGAAACAACTAAAGGAGGTTGGTGCTGACACTCCTAGTGGCTCCTAAATTGTAGGGATTGGTCTAGGAGGCACATAAATTGACGCATGAATGTGCAATCAGTTTTAGTTAGCCTATATTTGTGTTCCCCACACTCTAGTGACTGGTACATGCGGCCCCATTAGGCTAAGTGGACCCAATGGTACTCGTGAACCCAATAATAATTAAATGACTCCTAAGTTAGGAAAATATAATATAATAGACCAGTTTGGGCAAGGGATGATTATTATAATCTAATAGACCAGTTTGGACAAGGGAGGGTTATTATAATCCTCCCTTTTCCAAACTAGTCTATTAGATTATATTTTCCTAACTTAGGAGTCATTTAATTATTATTGGTTCCACCAGTACCATTGGGTCCACTTGGCCTAATGGGGCCACATGTACCAATCACTAGAGTGCGGGGAACACAAATAGAGGCTAACTACAACTGATTGCACATTCATGCATCAGTTTATGCACCTCCTAGACCAATCCCTACAATTTAGGAGCCATTGGGAGTGCCAACACCAACCTCCTTCAGTTGTTGGCAGTTGGTGACTAGTCAAGCTTAGTTATGCTTCAGTTACATTAAATTAGATGTCCTCCAGTTCAGTTAGCACTAGTATTGCATGGATGCATGTGGATAGTATTAAATTATTGTGCCATTTATCTTCAGGAAAAGAGTGCAATTAGATTGAATTATTATGTAGTGTAAATGAATGAATAATACAAACTGAACAAACTAAATCTAACAGGAAACATAAAATTATTGCTCAGTATAATTACAATATAAACTTCATTAATCCTAGGAGTATACAACAATGTTACATAAAGGAGAATTAGAATCACATGGATATGATTCGAATCTACCAACTCAATATGACTACATGGATAACTAGAAGTGTCTAAATCACTATCGAAGCTAACTAGCTAAGCTCTAGTTGTCCAATTCAGTCTCTCAATCAATTATAATCAGTTAAACTAGTCTAACTAATGTGGTAGGTGAGAAGTAGGTGAGAATGGGCACCTATCCACATGAAACCGTGCAAGACTGGAGCTAAATGAACTGGAGTACATATAACTGAATGTAACTGAAGCATATCTAAGATTCACTAGTCACCAACTGCCAACAACGAAAGGAGGCTGGTGTTGGCACTCCCAATGGCTCCTAAATTGTAGAGATTGGTCTAGGAGGCACATAAAATGATGCATGAATGTGCAATCAGTTGTAGTTAGACTCTATATTTGTTCCCCGCACTCTAGTGACTGGTACATGTGGCCCCAGTAGGCCAAGTCGATCCAATGGTACTAGTGGACCCAATAATAATTAAATGACTCCTACGTTAGGAAAATATAATCTAATAGACCAGTTTGGAAAAGGGATGATTATAAATCCTAACACCCCCAGAATCCTAACCTGGACAACTGCGGGCCCTAAAAACAAGGCCAAAAGTAACCCATATACAAATCTAAAAGAATTAAAAAAATGCTACTTAATAAACTGAGGAAATAAGGGAAAACCTTAGGGGAACCCCCCCCTCAAAATAAGCAGGAACATGAAAATACAAGTTTTGAATAAAAACTTTGTTAAAAATTTGCTACAATTTGTAGCACTATGCAGCAACAAATGCTATATATTGGTTCTTCTGTGCAACAATATCTCGAGATTGTGCATGTGAACCTATAAATCCAAACTAAATCATTATGTCTGGAGGAATCTTCTTCTTTGGAAGAAGAAGAAAATGCTCAACTGAATCAGAAATATAGACAACTGCAAGATGAAAACATGACCCATGTAGAGCAATTGAGATTAACTAATGAGAGAGAAAAAGTTCTTGAGAATTAGAACCATGTGAGGAAAACCCAAGAAACTGATATATTGCATCCTTGAAAATCAAACCATGTGAGGTAAAATCAGCTCTAAGTGTTAGGATCAAGTGTGTAGGCGAATGCAGAATGTCTCCCTCTTTACTAGTTATGTGAGGAGATTAGCATGCGATACAATAGAAAGGTAGAGAAGACTTGGGACTATAAGTTTTAAAACTGTGCAGAGAAGCAAAGCATACAGATTATTTTAAGCAAAATAGAGATCACAACACATCATTCACACATAAACACAAATATTTACCCTGGAAACCCTTAACCGGGAAAACTAGAAAACCTTGGAGCCACACCTCCTATTTTCTCTTCATTACATTATGAAATCCTCACAATACAAAATATACGTATTCCGCAACATCCAAATATTCTAATCCGTTAACCCGGATTAGAAAAATCCTCCAATCCCTTAATCGGGATTAAGTTACATATTTTTAGACAAATTCTAAAAATAGCCACAAACAACTATAAATAGCCATAAAATCTATAAATAGCCTTTGGGATCACCGAGCTGCAGCGTTGACATGCGTACCTCCCCTCCATACGCACATGCAAATAATATAACATATACCCAACATTCTCCCACTTGTTGTTTCCTTTGCATAGAAATGAGTCATGTACTCATAAAGTCATAGGTTCAGGGAATCAATGCCCATAGATTCTCTACACCAAGAGAACTTCTCTGTACTAACAGAATTTGTTAATGAGTCTGCAACATTTTTCATGATGTCAACCTTCTCTAGTAGCACCTTCTTGTCTTTAACCATATCTCTCACAAAGTGATATTGCACATCAATATGCTTTGTCTTAGCATGATAAGCATGGTTCTTTTCCAAGATGATTGCACTTTGGCTATCACAATCTAACCTTACACCTTTATATACAAACCCAATACCTGAACACAATCTTTGCAGCCACACATCTTCTTTGCTTGCATGAGTGGATGCCATGTATTCAACTTCTGTAGTTGAGAGTGCAACTATATCTTGTCTCTTGCTCATCCAACTGATAGCTCCTCCAAATAGGTTAAACACATACCCACTTGTAGATATTCTATGATCAAGGTCTCCATCCCAGTCTGCATCAACAAATCCATGTACATTTATTACTCTGTCTGGTCCAGGTCTTCCTTGGTAGCAGATTACATAATATGTGGTGCCACACAAATATCTGAAGACCCTCTTTACAGCTGTCCAATGCTCCTTTCCTGGTTTTGACATATATCTGCTCAAAAATCCCACTGCATGGGCAATGTTTGGTCTTGTACATACCATTGCATACATCAAACTACCAACTGCACTGGCATATGGAACCCATGACATGTCTTCTTCTTCTTCCCGTGTCTTGGGACACTGCTCTACAGATAACTTTACACCTACAGGAATAGGAACCTTGACTGGCTTACTTTCCTACATGTTAAATATTTGTAGTACCATCTCAACATATTTTCTTTGATTTAAACTGATCATTTTGTTTGCACGATCTCTTCTTATCTCCATTCCGAGAATGAAGTTTGCAGCACTGAGATCTTTCATATTAAACTTGGAGGACAGTTGAGACTTCACCTCCTTTATAACATCTTTGTTGTTTCCAATCAACAACATGTCATCAACATACATAACTATGTTAATGAAGTGATCACCAACCTGCTTGGAATATACACAGTGATCAACTTTGCTTCTCACAAACCCCAATCCAAGTATGTATGTGTCAAAATTTTGGTACCACATCCTTGGAAATTGCTTTAGACCATAAAGGGACTTATTTAGTTTACATACCAACTCATTCTTTCCCTTTACTATGAACCCTTCTAGTTGTTTCATGTATATTTCTTCTTCCAGATCCCCATGTAAGAATGATGTCTTCACATTCATCTGCTCTACTTCAAGATCAAAAGTAGTAGCAATAGAAATGAGAAATCTAATAGAAGTTAATTTTGCAACTGGAGAAATATTTCACCAAAATCAATCCCCTGATCTACCTGAGAATATCCCTTTGCTACCAAGCAGGCTTTATACTTATCCACTTTACCTTCTGCATTCAACTTCTTTTTAAATAACCATTTGCTCCCAACAAATTTTCTCCTAGCTGGTAACTGGACTAGATTCCAAGCTTCATTTTTGTCCAAGGAATGCATTTCTTCATCCATGGCCTTTTCCCAGAGATCACTATCCTCTGAATTAAAAAATTCCTTCACATTTCTAGGATCATCATTAGTAATAGACATAGAAAAATGAGAGCAAAAATCCAGAGGGGATTTCCTTTCTGGTTGCCTTATTTCTCGAGATGATCTCCTCAAAACTGGAGTATGAGGTTCTTCTTCTTCTAATTTTGCTTCTTCTATTGATTCAAATTCTTCACCTTCTAACTTAAAATCTATTTTCTCTGGTTCCTTTTCCATTGGATTCACTTCCTGTCTGGGGACTTCTTTAACCTTTCGAAACACAACATCTAGACTGTAAACAGTCTTCTTAGTTATAGGATTCCAAAGCTTATACCCTTTCATACCATCTTTATAGCCAATAAAGATACACTTCTCAGCTTTGTTATCCAACTTTCTCCTTTTCTCCTTTGGAACATGTACATAAGCATCACAACCAAAAACTTTCAGATGCTTAATAGAGGGTTTCTTACTAGTCCATACCTCTTGTGGAGTTTTATCAATCAATGCTGATGTGGGTGATCGGTTTACCAAGTAACATACTGTCTCCACTGCTTCTGCCCAGAATTCTTGTCCTATCCCATCACTGCTTAGCATGCTTCTTGCCTTTTCCATCAACGTCCTATTCATCCTCTTAGCAACTCCCTTCTATTGAGGTGTGTATGGAGTAGTCTTTTGCCTTGCTATACCACACTTCTTACAAAAGTCCTCGAATTCATTCCCATAGAACTCTCCACCATTATCTGTCCTCAACACCTTTATTTTCTTTTCTGATTGATTTTCTACAAGAGCCTTAAATTATTTAAACTTGGCAAATACTTCAGATTTATTTCGAAGGAAATAAATCCATATGTTCCTTAAGAAATAACCTATAAATGAAACATAATACATAGATTTTCCTAATGATGGAACAGGAACAGGTCCAAACACATCACTATGTATTAATTCTAGAATTCCCTTTGCTATTGTAGCACCAGATGCAAATATTATTGGATTTTGTTTTCCATATATGAAATGTTCACAGAAATCAAAATCCAGAGTGCAATCAGTCATACCTTCAACCTTTACCTTGTAATGCTCGAAGTCCCTTTTCTTTGATATGCCCCAATGGTTTTTTCATCTTTACCTCCTTCCTCCAACACAACAGAATTGTTACATTCAACAATTATGGTTTTTCCCAATAGTTTGTATAGAGTTCCATACCGAAATCCCCTCATCAATACCATTGATCCTCAAACCATTTTGCAACCATCATCTCCACACACAGTCTTTACACCTGCAACATCCACCTTTTTGATAGATATCAAGTTTCTTGATAGATTTGGAATGTGTAGCACTCTATGAAGAGTTCTAATCTTTCCATCCTTTAGTTTTAGCTTGACTCTACCATGTCCAATGATACTGGCTGGTGAATCATCTCCCAAGTACACATCTCCTCCATTTTACTTTTCATATTCACAGAACCACTCCCTATGAGGGGTCATATGACATGATGCACCTGAGTCAATCAACCATGTATCACGTTCTGAAGGATTACCCGTGGAAGCTAGGTACACATCCCCTCCTTCTTCTGAGGAGATATTTTCATCTATGGAAGGGGTATCCTCATATCCCTTTGCTTTCTCAACAATCTTATATTTGCAATCCTTTTTATAGTGCCCAGCTTTACCTCATTTCCAACACTTCCTTATTCCTTTTCCTGGGGATTTAGATCTACCCTTAGATTTAGATCTGTTGAAATATTGTAACTTTGAAGAACATTCTATATGTGGTCCCCGATGGTCCTACTGGGAGAACCACTTGTATTATCTTGTACCCCGATGCTTCTAATCGGAATAACTAATAAGAGTCATGAGGTTGTCCCCTCTATTTGTAAAGGTGGGTCATTAGCACCCCAGTGTGGTTACTTAATCCTACATGTGTAACTCGAGCCTACATGATTAACTTGAGCCTACATTTCGGATGAGTTAATTCAAGTGAAAAGATGAATATAAATAGAGGTGTGGTGCTCCTCATTTGAGATACACACACTCTCACTTGTGTAGTGCATTAGTGGACAAGAGAAGTAGCTGGAGAAGGAGGAGGATCAGGCTTTGATCTCCTTGCTGGTTTTATCTTTTATCTTTTTGGGGCATCTATATTGAGGAAGATTTTGATGGGTTTTTCCCTTTAGGGTTTTCCCAGGATAAATCTTTATGTTCCTTTTGTATGGATGTGCTTGTCTATCTTTCAGTGATCCTGTTTATATGCTTTTGTTATGAAAATTAAATGAAATACTAATGTCTTAGCTAAGCATATGAAAATTTAACATGGTATCAGAGCCACCTTGAAAGAAGAAATTGTGCAGCTAAAGAATCTAGGGCTTCTTATTTTTTGGGTCTCTATCCATGATTGATCAGCAAAAGAAGGCTAGACTGACTCTCCATTGAAGGGCGCATCTTTCTGTCGAAGCAGAATTTGATTCCAAGCATTTTCAGTTTTGGTGCGGAAAATTAGGGCTTTCTACAAAAGAAGAATTTTTGAGTGAGCCCAACATAGGATTGTTCTCCTCATCAAAATCGAAGTTTAGAAACTTGGATCAAGAAATTTTGTTGGGTGAAACTCTGGGAAAGTCAAACCCTAGTTTGACCCCGATCTGGAAAAACCCTAAATACTAAAACTACTAAGTTTTGGTACATTCACTATATCCTGAGATTGGCGAAGGCTCAGGAGTTGAAAATTGCAAAGGACGAATATAATATCCTTATTTACACTGTATCCAAAATTATGCCTCATGTTTGCTATATTCAGGGAGATATAATCCCTCCATGTTAGGGTTCCAGCCTCTTCCAGAATTCATCCCTAAACAGGACACCCGGGGAGAATTGCTGAAGCGTGGTATACAGAGGTCTAAATGGAATTCCTGAAGATGTTATAGAAAGAGCACAGACTTTACTTTCTGTGGTCTAAATTTTTGAACCTGAATATGAACTAGTGACATGTGGCATGCCGTACAACTTCACTATTCTGAACAGTCCTGTAACAGGTCACCTTAGGAAAATGATCATAAATCCCAATTGGTGAAACCAATTCTGATGAAAACTATGGTGTTGGATCAGGGATATGCGAGGTTACCTCAGTGAGAAATTTCAGACACAGAGGAGTAGTAAGTTCAGATATATCATAGAAACAGTAATAGGAATTTCTGCAGATGAAACTGGAAAACTAGGGCTTCCTGTTCCGAGAGATTCCCTCCACTGTTTTAAGAAAAGGAGTACATTGGACAGCTCCATTTGAAGAGATATATATTTCTATCCAATAAAATCTGAAAGATTTGAAGTTTTGAAAATTAGGGTTTCTCTGACAAACCCTAGATCAGCCAGCTCCAGAAGCAGGACGGACACCTCAAATCGGTAAGATCTAATATTTTGCTATTTGCATTTGAGGTTCTCATTTCAAAGTGATCTATCACATCAGCTTGATCATAAGCTTGGTGAATTTGAAAACTTCCAAGCATGGAAGTATTTGATCTCTCTGAATAAAATGAATTGGACACCTACATGAGTAGAGAGGTTCCAGTTCTAGAGGGAGATGAGCCTCAAAGCCTTACACATCAAGAACTTGATCAAGGCCAAGAAGATCATTGTTGATTCAATCACGGATCAACTTGTACCACAATTGTCTTCCCTAAAGACACTGAAGATGTTTGATTCCTTGATCAAGCTATTTGAAAATAAGAACATAATTCAGAAGATGGATTTGAGAAAATAGTTGAAGAATGTGAAGATCTAGAATGCATAACATCTTGAAGTGGTAGAAGAAGAAGCAGAGAATGGCCTCCCATGATCATGGGATTCATTCATGTGAGGAATGTGTGCCAAAAGGAAGTGATTACTTTCAGTTGACTCTGGGAAGAAGAAGAAGCTTGTCTCATAAGAAGAGAAGAAGAAATATGGGAGCAAATTGAAGATCAAGCTCTCACCATTCAAAGAAGATCCCTCAAGCGATGAGGAATATGAAGAACTCAATTCTTGACGAACCTCTTATCCATCTTATCATTTGGATAAGAAATGATGATTTCATGGATGAAGAAGATGATGAAGTAGAATGATCAAGAAGCAGTCTACCCATGAAACAAACAAAATATAAGTATTCAATTGTCATTTAATGACATTGTTTTGTTATGCATTTGATTATATTCAGTTGATGTGTTGTTTGCATGCATGTGATGGGTAAGTAGCTCATGGTTCTATACAAATCTCCATTGTTACTTATCTAGAATGAAACCTATTTGCTGACATATTGGATTAGTGCACAATCTCAATGATGTCATGGTAGAGATGGATGACATATAGAAATTTTATGTGAGATATGGATGAATGTTGTATTGGATAAATAGTTGCATGATGCATAAGAATTTGTCATTATGCATATGTAGTTCTAACCATGAAACTGGTGCATTTGAATTGTAGCAAAGGTCCTGTACAACCTCCTAAAAGAAAAGAAGGATGAGAATTGTTCTGAAGAACAAGTGATGACAATTCAATAAAGATGAATCTGAAGCTCCCAGGGTCAGAGACACCATGACGAAAGAAAGAGCTTCAAAGAGCGGTAGATCCACCTCGAAGGATGAAGACCACCATGGGTATGAGAGATAACTCAAGATGAAGAAAAAAAATGATATGAAAGAAGCTATGATCAAAGAATAATAGTTGATTATGGGGAATGATGTATATGATATGATTTCGAGACATAAAGGGAAGTACGTAGTATCTTCCATATGGATCTGCAAGAACAAGTGTACAAAGCAAGAATCGTGATTTTCCTTAGAAAGAATAGACTATGACATGACATACTCTATTGACCAGTATATATCAAGCATAGAATCACCTATACAGAATGAAGAAGGAAGATAATACTCCACTTCAGGGGGAGTGACTACAGAACATATCTGAGTTCGACACGGTACGACATGATGGACAACTTCCTGATGGATCGAGACTTTACTAAGAGTAAAGAGGGTTCCAACCTTCAAAGTTGAATGCAGAAGACTAGGATATGTTGATGATCTGACAAGACAAACTCATGGAAGATGTTATGATGATTTTTGGGATATAGTACTCAAACCAGAAAGCAAGCATGTTGTATCTTACAAATGGATTTGCAAGATAAACTATGTCGCTGATAGAAGTAAGGAAAGACTTGTGGCTAGAGGTTTCTATAAGAAAGAGGGAATTAATTTTGAAGAGACACTTACTCTAGGAAGCAAGGTACACTTCCTTCAGAACTATGATGGTAGTTGCTTCCATGATGAAGTAAAGACAATCCTTCCTTAATGGTATGATTGGGGAAGAGTTTTACATTGAAAGTATTTGAATTTGAAGACAGATGGACTCATATATGTAAGTTGAAGAAGGGCCTCTATGGCATGAAGCAAGCTCCCAGAGCTTGGTATGGCAATTTCCTGTCAATTATGGGTTTTACCAAGAGTAAAGCTGATCCTAACATTTATCTCAAGGTTGTAGAAGATGAACCTGTCATCCTGTTATTATATGTGGATGACTTATTCTTGACAGGGAAGGAGAAATAGATCATGGAAAGCAAGAAGAAACTAGCATAAGAATTTGAGATGAAATGCCTTGGGTTAATGCACTATTTCCTAGGTCTAGAAATATGACAAAGTTCAGAAGAAATATTTCTCAACCAGGGAAAGTATGCGGTAGATATATTGAAGAGATTAAATATGTTGGAATGCAAAGCCATGGCCACACCCATGGACTCCAACCTGAAGCTGTTAGATGATGACTCATCAGAGTTAGTAGATGCGACTCATTACAGATAGATCATTGGGTCATTGATGTACTTAACAAATACCAGACTAGACATTTGTTTTGCTGTGAACACCTTAAGTCAATATCTTGTTCAACCAATATGGGTTCACCTAGTAGCTGCAAAACATGTGATGAGATATCTGAAAGGGACTATAGACCTTAGTCTATACTATGAAGGTAGCCATGATTACAGATTGTATGGCTATACATATGCAGATTGGGTTGGAAGTATCTCAGACAGGAAAAGCACATCAGGTAGATGCTTTTGTTTGGGGTCTGCTATGAGTTCATGGTTTAGCAGGAAACAGTCCAGTGTTTCTCTTAGAACAACAAAAGCAGAATACATAGCAGATTGCTCTGCTAAGTTGTGAAGCCATATGGCTTCGGAAGCTGATATCAGGTCTCCTTGACTTGAAGATGGATACTACATTGATTCTATGTGATAACGAGAGTTGTGATAACAGAGAACCCTATGTTTCATCGTAACACATAGAAATCTGATATTTCTACATACAAGATAAAGATGCAGATGATGATTTTTCAGTATTCCCATACTGAAGATATAGATGATGCTTTCAGTATTCACATACTGGAGATACAGATGGTGATAGTTTAGTATTCACATACTGAAGATGTAGATGATGATGGTTTAGATGGTGATGTGTTGACGAAGCCTTTGTCCCGAGTAAAGTTCGAACACTTTTGAGACAAGCTTGGTGTGGTTTGGAAAGACCTTCCTTGAAAGGGGGAGTAGTGATGTTGCAATGGCATTGTATCATCCTGGGACATATGTCCAGAAGTGATCCAGAGACCTCGGTCTTCGAGAATGAAGAGAGATTGTATAATCCTGGGACATATGTCCAGAAGTGATCCGGTGACCTCGGTCATCGAGAATGTAGCAGGATTGTATCATCCTTGAACTTCGGTTCAGAACGGATCCGGTGAACTTCAGTCATCGAGAAGGTGGCAGGATTTTATCATCCTTGGACTTCAGTTTAGAATGGATCCGGTGAACTTCGGTCGTCGAGAAGGTGGCAGGATTGTATCATCCTTGGAATTCAGTTCAGAACGGATCCGGTGAACTTCCGTCATCGAGAAGGTGGCAGGATTGTATCATCCTTGAACTTTGGTTCAGAATGGATCCGGTGAACTTTGGTCATCGAGAAGGTAGTAGGATTGTATCATCCTTGAACCTCGGTTCAGAATAGATCCAGTGACTTCGGTACTCGAGAACGTGTGTTGATCCCGTAATTCCAATAGGAAGGATTGTTTGAGTTCCACAACTGTGTTGATCCCGTAATTCCAAAAGGAAGGATCATTGAATTAATCCTATAATTCCAATAGGAAGGATTGTGTGAGTTCCACAGATGTGTTGATCCTGTAATTCTGAAAGGAAGGATCGTTAGTAACTCCGTAAAGACCTAAATCCCGTAATTCCGAAAGGAAGGATTGTTGGTAGCTCTGCAAAGACTTGATCCCGTAATTCCAACAGGAAGGATTGTCTGAGTTCCACAGATGTGTTGATCCCGTAATTCCAATAGGAAGGATTGTCTGAGTTCCACAAATGTGTTGATCCCGTAATTCTGAAAGGAAGGATCGTTAGCAACTCCGTAAAGACCTAAATCCCGTAATTCCGAAAGGAAGGATCATTAGTAGCTCCGTAAAGACTTGATCCCCTAATTCCAAAAGGAAGGATTGTTTGAGCTCCACAAATGTGTTGATCCTGTAATTCTGAAAGGAAGGATCGTTAGTAACTCCGTAAAGACCTAAATCCCATAATTCCGACAGGAAGGATCGTCTAAGTACCACAGACATGTTGATCCCGTAATTTCAAAAGGAAGGATCATGTTGATGTTTTGATGATGATGATGTTGATGTTTTGATGATGTTGATGTTTTGATGATAATGATTTTATGATGATGATGATGTACTGATCGAAAGATCAGAGTGTGATGATGATGATATTTTGATGTTTTGATGATGTTGAATGTTTTGATCATAATGATGTTTTGATGATGTTGATGTTTTGATGATGATGATGTTTTTATGATGATGATGATGTACTGATCAAAATATCAGAGTATGATGATGAAGTACTGATCGAACGATCAAGAGTATGATGATGATGATGTACTGATCGAAAGATCAGAGTGTGATGATGATGATGATCAGTATGTGATGATGATGACATACTGATCAAAAGATCAGAATATGATGATGATGATTCTGTTTGAGAGTTGAAGTATGATGATGGTGTTGATCACGATGTTACTAATCAGATTGTGATGATGTTGCTGATCGAAAGGTCAAAATGCTGAAGATGTCTTTGCTGATCGAAAGATCAAAGTGCTGAAGATATTGCTGATCAAAATGCTGAAGATATTGGTGATGATCGAAAGGTCAAAGTGCTGAAGATGTTGCTGCTGATTGAAAGGTCAAAGTGTTGAAGATGTTGCTAATCGAAAGGTCAAAGTGTCGAAGATGTTGCTAATCGAAAGGTCAAAGTGCTAAAGATGTTGCTGCTGATCGAAAGGTCTAAGTGCTGAAGATGTTGCTGATCGAAAGATCAAAGTGTTGAAGATGTTGCTGATCAAAAGGTTAAAAGATGCTGATGTTGATTAAAGAGCTGTTGTTGTCAAATATTGAAGACGAAGACTATATGATGTTGAAAAGCTTCCAATGATTTATAGATGTGTTACCCTGATGATGTTGATGATGTCCTCTCCTACTATTGTTGTTGTTGATGTTGATGTAGAATACCCTTCTCGTTAAGGGGGAGTGTTGAAATATTGTAACTTCGAATAATATTCTATATGTGGTCCCTGATGGTCCTATCGGGAGAACCACTTGTATTATCTTGTACCCCGATGCTTCTAATCGGAAGAACTAATAAGAGTCATGAGGTTGTCCCCTCTATTTGTAAAGGTGGGTCATTAGCACCCCAGTGTGGTTAATTGAGCCTACATGTGTAACTCGAGCCTACATGATTAACTCGAGCCTACATGTCGGATGAGTTAATTCAAGTGAACGGATGAATATAAATAGAGGTGTGGTGCTCCTCATTTGAGATACACACACTCTCACTTGTGTAGTGCATTAGTGGAGAAGAGAAGTAGCTGGAGAAGGAGGAGGATCAGAGTTTGATCTCCTTGCTGGTTTTATCTTTTATCTTTTTGGGGCATCTATATTGAGGAAGATTTTGCTGGGTTTTTCCCTTTAGGGTTTTCCCAAGATAAATCTTTGTGTTCCTTTTGTATGGTTGTGCTTGTCTATCTTTCAGTGATCTTGTTTATATGCTTTTGTTATGAAAATGAAATGAAATACTGATGTCTTAGCTAAGCATATGAAAATTTAACAAGATCTCCCCCCAGATCCTTTATTTTTGTTTCTCTCCTGGGGGTGACCTCTCACAAACAAGGCATCCATGTTATGATTATCCATGGTTTTCTGCCTCATCTCTTCTGATAGTAGGGATGATACAATTTCATCAATTTTTAAGGTTACCTAGCTAGAACTACCTATTGCAACAATTAGGTTGTCCCAGGAATCCGACAAAGAACACAATAACGTAATACATTTATCTTCTTCATCCATTTTAATACCAACAGAGGTTATCTGACTTACCAGAGTATTGTAGACATTCAAATGCTCTGTTACAGTGTCATTCTCGTCCATTCTAAGGTGAAACAACTTCTTTTGCAGAAACAGCTTGTTCACAAGGGATTTTGATTGATACAAACTCCCTAGTTTTTCCCATAGCTTTACTGCACTATATTCACCAGATACGTTCAACAACACAGAGTATGATAAGCACAATCATATTGTACTCCTCGCCCTTCTTTATAATTTATCCCAATCATCTTGTGACATTGCAGTGGGTTTCGTACCTAGATCCACAACAATCCACTGTTCCCGATCTACCAGAAGATCCTCCATTTTGAGCTTCCATGGCTCAAAATTATGGCCATTAAATTTATCGATATCCATCCTTGAAGTGCTCGCCATTCTCTTTCAATGCACAAATCAACACTGTAAAGCTCCCACTGAACCCAGGTTTATCATAGACCCGAGATCTATCAATCGCGTCGAACCCTTAGCAGCAAAGGCGTCCCCCTGATGCCAAAATCGAGCTCTGATACCACATGTAAGTTTTAAAGTTGTGTAGAGAAGCAGAGCATACAGATTCTTTTAAGAAAAATAAATATCACAACACATCATTCACACATAAACACAGAAATTTACCTTGGAAACCCTTAACTAGGAAAACCAGAAAACCTTGGAGCCACACCTCCTATTTTCTCTTCATTACATTATGAAATCCTCACAATACAAAATATAGGTATTCAACAACATCCAAATACCCTAATCCATTAACCCAGATTAGAAAAAGTCTCCAATCCCTTAACCGGGATTAAGTTACATATTTTTAGACAAATTCTAAAAATAGCCACAAACAGCTATAAATAGCCATAAAATCTATAAATAGCCAAAACATTTTGCTCGCTGCGCTTGCATCGAAAATGGCCTAATGACCATTTCCGAACGGAAACAGGGCCTATGGCATGTTTCCATCGAAGGTGCCTTTGGGATCACCGAGCTGCAGCGCTAAGATGCGCACCTCCCCTCCATACACACATGCAAAGAATATAACATATACCCAACAGGAACTATGGAGAGTGAATTATTGAGCTCCATAATCCGATATAGCTTCAAAAATAACTAATGATTCACAAAATATAATATCAACAAACTCATAAGAGGAAACTAACATCAAATCCCCAACAACAAGTTTGAAAGAGACTTGCAGTACTTGATTTTTCACACCAAAATTGATGAGAACAACTACAAGCATGACTAGAATCTCTTGAAACTTAAATTTGAACCAAATAATATCATATCAGATCCAAATAAGATCATATAGATCCAAATAATTTCATATCATATCCAAGAGTGTGCTCCACCTAGATGGTAGATGCACAACTTTCTCCTTCTTCAAAACTCTGAGTATTGGTGCGTTCGATCATGTAGGAATTTCCTGAAAGCTCAAGATCAATGAGAGTGAATGGATCACTCCTAAAATATGATATTATTTCCAAAATATCCAAATAATTACGTATCTGCACATCAACAACATCATTAGAGATAGAGAAATCAAATTCCTCTTCATTTTATGAAACAATCACCAGTAAACTATGTACAAAATTTAAAATTGAAGAATCATTGGATAATTTTTGCATAGAATGGAAGGATATTTTTTCTTCAATAATAGAGATTTGAATGTCTTCTTTTGGATCAGCCATATGAGAAGATGAGATATTAGAGATCTCATAAAATTCCGGAGCAGTAGGAGAAGGATTCACTCCAAGGATACTTTCTTCAATTCCAATTGACTATGTTGAAGATTCTGCGTCTTCTTTATCTTCAACAATTTGCTTTGGTGCAAGAGAGGGCATGAACTCATCATGGTGGATTTTAACTAAAACTCTCTCAATAGCTGGGATTGGGGACTCATATCCCATATGAAAGCTAGGTCCTCCTGCTGGAGTGAAAGTGGTGAAGGATTCCCTTGAGGAAACCATGTGGTTGGATGCTCCACAACCTATCAAGTAAGCCTTCAATGGAGCAAGGAATATGAACACAGATGCCGCTTGCGCTTCATATGAACACAGATCCGCTCTGGAATATACGCCAGCATTTATGTTGTTACTTCCTCCCAAAACTAATCCTCTTCAATTATTTACCATTCCCTCCTCGGACATGAAGGATTGTGAGGAAGATGCATCTTTGTTTTTTTATTATAGTATCCTATCGACAAATTACAGAAGGCAGTTATCAACTTGCATACAAAAATAGAAAATCATTTCATTGGGAGATCTGGATGTACAAATATTCTAAATCCATAAAAGTGACACAATTTTCTCTATAATTACAAAGAATAGTTCCATGATAGATAAAACCCTTCCCTACCTTCTTGAACCCTACCTGAAACCTCCACTTACGATTCCCTGGGAAACAAAACTCACTATCCTTCCTCCCTCTACACTCTCTTGTTGCCTGAAGAAAACCCAACCAAAGCAAATTTTAGATTAAACCCTTCCTAACACCATATGATAATACTCAGCCCGGTTGAACAGAGGGTCAAATAGAACCCTACTCTCACGCAAGAAGCCATTATAACTGTAAGATAAATACTAAATAAATAAATGCATCTCATGACGATGGTGTAGAGTAACCATGTATGTCATTACAAAAGGTGTAGCTTACTTGGTAAAGGAAGGCGCCAAAAAAAAGCATTGAATCCAAACACCACGGTTTGGAATACCCATGTCATGCAAAGTCAAATAAGAACAATGGATAAGAAAGAGCTAGTTGAGGAAGGTGAAGAATATATAACCCAGATGAAAACTCTGTCGAACGGAAGAACTTACCTAAGCAAGATAAAAGTTGTAATGGAAGTTGTTGAATCTTTCGGAGCTGGTCTGAACTCTTCCATTCAAGGGAAACAAGTATAAACCTATGTGCATGGAAATAACTCTCTTGTAATATCCTACAAAATGGTTAAAACCAAGGTTAGATTTGGTGAGAAACCAAATAACAAGTAAATGGTTGAAATCATATCTCAGTGGTAATAAATTCACCTATAAGATATGAACCCCAATTCTCCTTAGAAATCTCTAGAAGAGTTCGCAAAAAACCAACATGAAATACTATGAGGAACCCAACAAATTCCCTTGGTAGTTTGTTGTTCTAGGATTTTTACTCTCTAATCTAGGCCTGATCCTCTAGATACGAAACCTCCTGAACACAGTGTGCCTACAGATAGGAAACCTCTAAAACATGGAACCTTTTGAACACAACATCGAGAAGGGTATGAAACCTCGTGAACCGAAACAACAAGAACGCTTTAAACTTGAGACGTGTTAATAATTTATCATGATAATTTGTAGACACGTTACACATTTCCTATGGGTAAAGAGACGATGAAACTGGAACAACATTCCAGAAACTCACCCTCAGAAAAAACACCTATCGATATATATATATATATATATATATTAAATATTAATATATATTAATTAATATATATGCGAAGACGTTTTTTTAAGGTGGCGATGCCTCTCAAGGCTTTGTCGTACGATAAGCAATATTTAGCATGCTGCGAAGCATTTAATGCGGCTGGAGCAGGCTTGATGACCATTAAATTTTGAGTAGCTTAGATTTCTTTGAAATGTGATCTCACCCTCCCCCTCACCTAGGGTTGAACTCCATTAACTCCTACCGGGAAAATTCATGGCCATCATCTCCAATATCCACCATATTGGTCAATCTCCTCGAACAAATGATTTCTTGTATTTTAATGTTGGGAGGATGTGCCACAACATTCAAGTGGGCACATGGTAATGCACTTTTCAAGGGTCGGCATTGGTAGAATAACAAGTTCTATCTAACCATAAAATGTGATACGTGTATTTGTGACTTGAAATAATTAGTATAAAAATGAATCTATTATGTCATGTAGCTTTTTGACATGGCATCGAACAACCTACTAATTAGTTGAGTTGAATGCGTTTCAAGAAATATTATGGGGTAATATAATTTATACAAATTGTGAAAGTAATTAATATCGTTAATTTGAGTATAGTGTTTTTTCAAATTCCAATAATATAAATGCATGTCACTTGTACGATTTAACAAATTTTGAAATGACTCTATATTCTTCGAAAATCAATATATTTTCATTCTTGATACAACCTTTCATATTAGATACTCACTTCAAATAAAAAGATCTTTATTATTTTTATCATGGTTTGATGCAATGTTACTTTGTAAATTAATTTTACTACATAATGCTAAATATAAACTCTCTTTATAAAACATAATAAAGTAAAATCACAAATTAAATGGTTCAATGTTTACATTTGTTTTTTTTTATAAAACAAAGTTGTATTGCTAAAACAAAGTTGCTTAGTATCACATACTTGTCAAAAGAAAGGGAGAAGAAAATGAGTATGGATAAATTGCTTTCAAACATTATTTAATAGGTGCTTTCAAGCATATTTGAAAATAGGCTTTTAGGTGATGGACTCATTGAAAATCTAATGATGCTTTTTTATTTATATATGTTTCTTTGAGGGTTTTGTCTTGGTATCAAAGTAACCATTGTGAGAATATTTTCTTGTGTTGAAAATATATATGTGTGTGTTTTTTTTTCTCCTTAGAATCGATTTCATTTCCTTTAATGACATGTCAATGTCTCAACACATGCTTTTTTCTACAAATTAATATTGGAACAAACCAAACCCATGTGATTTTATGGTTGAAACAAACCAAACCAAACCCAAGGTTGTTACACTTTGAGAGAATTTGGATCCTTAAAATTTTCCCTGCAATGAATATATAAGAAAAAAAAGAAGGGGCATCCTTTCATATATATCAACATAAAATAAAATTATGGAACCTACTTGCATATATCACAATTTTTTTATCAAAAAATCATGTAATTTTAAGGCGAATTTGATTATAACATTACTAAACATGTTGGAGATCATATTGGAGCAACAAATATTCAATCCAACTATTAAAAAATTGTCAAGACATTGTAAACTGCATTTTATTGCACAACCCCTACATAAGAGACATTTTAACTCCTTGGGACGATCTTATTTTATTCAAATATCAATTCAAAGGATATTAGTTTTCCTTTCCCAATTAACATTGTTTAACCTCCAATAGAACATATGAATTTTCTTACTCCATTGTGAATTAATCTTATTTTGATGGACAAAATCTAATGATAACAAAATTATAGCTCTCCTAATTTAAAAAAAAAATAAATCACTATCAAGTTTTTATACACTTCAATTTTTATCCAATTTCAAACACTTCAATGAAAAATGAAAATCCCTCAAAAGAGTAGTATCCATTTAAGAATATTGATAGGTCACAAGTTTGAGTCCAAAGCATGGAAACATACAATCAAATGAGGCATTTAAATTTTTTGATTATACATAATCAATACCAATGTATGTGTTCCTCTTGCACACCATGAAACCGTAAGACAATAAGAAGGACAAAGGTAGGGTTTCATAAATCCGCAAGGAACACAACAATATTTATGTTTACAACATCATTGAAGAATGTCAAAGTTGTAATGGAAACCTTGACATTCAATAAGTTAAGTAATCTAGATAAGAATTTGAAAGAGTTGTATTTAATCAAATAACAACTCACTTTTACCAGACTTGTTGTATTACACAATAAGATTTAGATTTCTATAAAAGGAAAAACATGTATACTATAGACTAAACACTCTATCCCAGTATGTTTTCTCAGGGCTCCTGATGTCTCCTTTTAGGGTCCAAATGTATGTGGTGAGTGGTTGATCTAGTAAATTTGGTCTCTGAGAAGTATTGATGGCACTGCAATTTAGATGAAAATTCTTGTCATGTCTCTATGTGTTATACAGTGAAATGGAACTTCTCCATTTGAGTAATGAAATAAAATATGTAGTTACACAAAAGGACATTGAGGATTGAAGTATCCATAACTCTATTGATGAATTGGATCCTTGATACATATTGTTCACTTCAACATCAATCATTTTTTCTCTTGAAATCATCATGTATTCATGCCTTTTCCTTTAGCAACTCACACTCTATTTGTGGGTCTACATTGTAAAACCCGAGCATTATCAGAATTCGCGGGTTTCCTTAAGGAAACCTGCGAGTCACTCGTGAGTTTCCTTAAGGAAACCCGCGACTCACTCACGAGTTTCCTTAAGGAAACCCATCAGTCACTAGCGAGAGGCTCTATATGAACCCGTGAATTCTATTAAGAATAGTTAAAAAATAAAAATATGATTAACTAGCAGCAGTTGGTCTTAGTTTGGAAACCTCCCCAACTTCCCCAACCATCCTAATCCTAGATTTCCTTCCTCACTAGCAACTATAAAGAGAGGGGAAGGGTATGAGTAAAGGGGGAAAACTTTGAGGAGAAAAGCTATGTTGGAGGATTCCATAGAAAGGAGGAGAAAGAGGACTCAAGTCTTGGTTGCAGAGGAGCTTGGTAAGACACGAGGATTTGTAATATTTCTAGATATCTAATAATATAGATTGTTTTCCTTCCATCAATGTATTGATATTTACTTCTAATGTTATGCGTAATGATCTAGGTTGTAATTTGTTTTGAATACAATCATTATATGTTCATATCTCATTTTATATAACAATAGGAGATACTTTGAAGAAAGGAAATCTTTGTTGCAGGTACTTGAATATTGGAAATACGGAGCATTGGAGAATAAGAATAAATCTAGGATCAACCGTTATAAATAAGGTACATATTCTCTTTCTCTAAATATTTAATCTATGCTTGTAAAACCCTAGTTGTTTACAAGTAGAACACAATAAGTTGGTGGCCTATAAACCCCTATCCATAAGGTAGATAATCCCTAACAAGGTAGACCTACGAATAGATTATGGGTTGCTAAAGGAAAAGTCATGAATATGTGATGAGTTCAAGAGAAAAAATGGTTGATGCTGAAGTGAACAAGATATACCAAGGATCCAATTCACCAATAGAGTTATGGCTACTTCAATCCTCAGTGTCTTTCTGTGTAGTGACATATTTGATGTCATTACTTGGACGTAGAAGTACCATTTCACTGTATAACAAATGCCCCCTAATGTATGAGGTCATAGGGTAAGGATGAAAGAAATACATTGCAATATTTGTTCAGATAACTCAAGGTCAGGGCTACAGAGAAATACCTGAAACAAATAAACCAATGTCATTTATACAAAATCATCACTGAGGATGCCATGTTCAGTAATGAGGAATACTATCTCCTTTATAAGATACATCATATGATACGAGCTACAGGGCCACGCATGATTTACAAGGATGGATCATATCCACATGAGTACAATGATATATCTTCAATTGCTGAAACAATTTCCACAAGCATCGTACAATATTGCGCAACTTAGGATATAGAAGCTATAACCTAAGGTCTTTATCCAAATCCATAGAAACCAATACGAATCCTACCATGTGAATATATTGATTGAAGTCGAACATGGAAGGATACCATTGGAATATCAGTTAAGAAGTTATAATGACAATCAATGCATAGGAATCCACCAAGATGTGAATTGTATCATGATGTACTAACTTAAAACTCTAGGTATTCTTCTCATAGTAGGTGTAGATTGGAAGCTAAATATGAAAATGAAGGCAATGAATCCTTCAACAGGTCATTAGAGTAACTAGTAAATTGGCTAAGGGAATATGTACATAAATAATCTCATAGATGGAAATGATAGGGATCAAGGTAAACATAGGGTAGGGATCCTTAAACAGTGAGCACACCACAAAGATGACCCAAGGTAGCTTTAAAATTAAACAACTAGACTTATTTGCAATGTAGGATTAATGAATCGAAAGACTGAGTTGAACTTATGAGTGAAAAACTGAAACATGGGTAAGGGGAGACTCATATTAGTTCTTTGTTCAAGGGACTCATTTCCATACCATATAAAAAAGAACATGTTTCCTTCCTTCCTTGTTAAGTTTTAACAAGTCCAAGAAAGTTAACTCGAGTATTTCTTCATTTTTGAGCAAGATTGAAGAATAGATAGAATATTGCTTGATATAACATTGATTCGTAGATTTTACGAGACCAAATTAGTTGATGATCGTTGGTGTTTTCATAATTTTGAGAGCATGAAAACTCCAAAGAAGACTCTAGGGGGGTGAGTTTTTGTAAAGTTAGTCTCCTTAGCCTGAAAAAGTATAAAACAATCCAAAGGAGAACTCTCTTAGCTTCGAAGAGCTAAGGTATACCTCTTTCGTACTCAGTCGGTAAGGTCCGAAAAAGGGATAAACTATCAGTACTAAATCCACGCTCCTTCAAAAGAAAGCATGCAACCTTAGTTTAACGAGTGTGAAGGAAGGAAAGATCACTTAGATTGTTCCATTTAGTTACGAGAATGGGACAATCAACAATAAGCTCGATGCTTTGTACTGAAGTTTAACGAGCATGAAAATCACATCAAGAACACTCAGAATATTTTTCATGGTTTAATTCAGAGCATGAAAAATAAAAATGAGCTCAAAAGGGTTCCTTTTCCGTAAATTTATTCCTCCAAGCCTAGAAAAGAGATAAATCTATACCTGAAGATACTCTTCTAGTCACAGTGAACTAGAGTATTAATTTTTCGTAAGTAATCCATATGGTCTGGAAAAGGGTTAAACTTATACCAATATGGATTATCCTTCATTTCCTTTAATGAGTTTGAAAGAACAAGTAACTCGGCTATCTAGTCAGTTTTAAGGAGTTAGTTTGGGGCTTGAAGATAACTTCATAGAACGTGAGCCTTATGACAAAAGGTTGTCAGCAAGAGAGAGAGTTTGAGGATCAGTACAAATAGCTATAAAGGCTCCTGACACCTAGTGATAAGCGGCATGGGCACCATTATTGACAAAAATTGTTCTAACTAGGGTTACCCATGTTCAAAAAGCTCTAATCCATTGAAGAACAATGATATTTGAAAAAAAGAGGGTTTCAGATCACAGTTCATAGACAACAAAGGAGATCCTAGGGTTCACAAAGGGACAATGTATCGATGCAGAATGCAAAGGAAACTAGATCTTATGCTATATACTGGGATAGTGTACTCCAATTTTTATCATCAGCCGTAAAAATAGGTAAAAAACAACCAACATTAGTCAAAATAGTAAAAAAATGACCAACTATGTTAATGTGGGTAAAAAATTTAAATTTTTACTATAAATAGTTCATTTAGCTTGTTAAAAATATCTCATTTGGTTTTTTACCTTATCTAGTGCAAAAATATCCTTGAATTCAAACACTTCATATGGGCCAACCAGTGGACATATTTTCTAATCGTGAATTGCAGGTAGACCATCTCATCCTTAGCTTTCATTTCATGCATTGTATTTCAGTTTTTTGTGCAATTTTGGGCCTTTTGGAAAGGTTGAAAAGGAACCACATGAGAACCGTGGTATCCCATTGCAAACTCATGAATTCAAAAAGTATTCATGGGTATGCAATGGACAACCCGCGAATGATACACGTTGTCACCATTATACAATCACGTTTTCCGCACATATGACATTTTACAATTCTAATGGACAAAAAATGATATTTTGCAGACATCATGGTATTATAATGGAGGGAGAGGTAACATGAGGACATGGATAGAGAAGCATTGGGGGATCCAATAACCTTAAACTCCCTTAGAAGACGTGGCTTATTGAATTTTTTTCGCACCACAAACATGTGTGCTCAAGTTCATTTGTTGGAATCTTTAGTACAACTATGGGATCCTAAGCAAGATGTATTTGATCTCCAGGGTGAAACATTTGAGATAACCATTGAGGACATATATTACTAGTTTATGTCATAAAGGGGCACCATTGAAATTGAGTGGCACTGGATGTGGGGGGTGACCCACTTAGTGTACAAGATTACATCAACACTTATTGCCTACCAAGTACACAGAAATCAGGTACAAAAATACCAATTTCCCAGATCACAAGATTCCAGCTGAAATTCATTGTGAGTACCATCACCCGTGTGTCAGGTACATCTGCATTACATCTAGCACATGGAACCACATGCATTTAGCAGTGGAGTGTCTACAGAGTGTGGTCTTTGACTGGTCAACTAGACTAGTCATGAACATGAAGAAGCAATTATCTAATTACAAGTTGGGAAAGAAGAAATTTTTTGGATATTCTAGTATTATGGTAGATTTCTTCTTTGAGCGGGTTCCCGCTTTGATCCCTAGGGTGAGACTTCCACCTGCTCCTCCACATGAGCCTAGGCTCACAAGGTGGGGTGATGTGTTACTTCGTCAGGGTGGTGGCGAGATCCAGGGCAGATTTGAGGATAAATTTTATGCATGTTGGGGTAGGAAAGTTCCTGCCTTCGAGTAGTTCCCTTATATAGGTTTGGATTTTCATGGGGATCCTGAGCTGGTTCTCCCTCTAGGTGGTGCATGGGGAGAGATGGGTGAGTTTTTATTTTCATGTTTTTTAATTTTTTATGAAATCTTTGTTTTTGTAAGTGTATATATACATATGTATGCGAGGCTAAGTCATAATGTATGATGCAAATATTGGGCCTATTCGGCTAGATGGTCACCCCAATACCTACATGTGACAAAGAGAAGGAGATGATGGTGAAGCTATGCTTCATATTGTGGAGGGAAATCTAGATAGGCTTACCCATGCTGTTCTAACACTGAGGATAGAGAGGATCCATATGGCCATGAAAAAGCATGTAGTGGAGGTACCTTCCTCTTGGTTACGTCTTTTGAAAAGGGTGTTTAAGGATGTTCTCTGTTACTGGGAGGTTGTGGTAGAGGCAGCTGAGGTTGCAGAGCCTCCATAGTTATTAGCACCATGATGTATTTTGATCCTATTTTTTATTTTTATATATTTATTACTGGATCTTCGGACCGGGACTCGATGTATATGGACATATTTTACATATATATATATATATTTCGGCTTATTCACATTTGTCTCTATGCATAATTTTATGCGTTTTGTTATAATTTATGTGTCTCAATCTAAGATGTAATTAGCATATGCGTTAATAATTATGTTTTGGTTACTTGGAATGTGAATGTATACAATGTGTTCAAAATGTTTTTAAAGTAACCTAATTCTCAAAAAATGATGTAATAGAGTAGGATGTCTCACCTAGTACACTCCATCAAGCTGAGAGACCACTTGTTGGGAGTCGATTTTAACTTCCAGATAGGTAATACCATGCACAATAACATCCCTCAAGAGCTCAATAACAACATTGTATTCGACCACATTGTTAGTTGTATAACCCAAGCAAGTGCCTCCTGAGGAAAATAGTGGTCATGTGGGTGCATAAATGATCCAAGCGACTAAAGTCATATTACAAGTGTGACGGCTTGCGGCATCAAAAAATTCTATGGACCATTTCACAAACATCTGAAACAAAACCAAGTCTACATAATAAACACTAATTGAGTGACAACTATTTACAAATTTATACAACTATAATACAAAAAACATGATAAGCACTAGGCATAGTAATTTTTTAGGTAGAGCCCATTTTGGAGCTTAGGAAGCTTGTTCCCATCATAATCAACCAATTCATAAGCACCTTTATTTAATAAATTAGATAAAACGTACAAGCATAACCACATCAATTTGATTTTTCCTATCCCTAGGGGTTCTTTATCCTGCTCATAGACCAATACAAGTTCTCCTTTAGAAAAAACCCTAGGTTTGAATGCTTTGTCATATTGGTTTTTGACTCATGATTTGTGTGCTTCATTTGTTGTTAAGGAATATCTATGTTGTTCATCTAGGTGTTCTATATGCAACAAACATTCTTCTATGTCTGAAGTATCAGGTAGCACATGGATTGTAATCTTAAGAGACGATATATCGCATTCAACTCGTGTAATTGCTTCCACTCCATGGACGAGTTGGAAAGGGAAGAACCCTATAGCAATCTTAACTATTGTTCGAGACACCCAAAGTGTAGGATACAAAATAATATGCCAATTTGACCTAGTTGCATTAATTGTCCTATAATATCCCTCGATTTATAAACATTATTTGTAATATTGAATCTCGACTATATTTTTGATGAGTTTGGATGATTGCGGAATCCATCCAAGCGGTCCATAGAGGACAGTTGTAACCATTACATTTTTCCTTTAATGAAATTTAGAATGAAAGGGACAAGCCACGTTAAAAGTGGAGACTATGCGTGTAAGAGTGGGAGACGCAGAGCAGTAAACCTCAGGGAAATACATCAGGAATCAGAAAAACCCTGTAGAAATCAGGGCACATGGTTAACGAGGATTCAATGGAGAATGGACCGCAGCTACAAAATAAGATTAGATAGACCCTGGAAGACCAGGGAACACAGTGGTTGACAGGGATTCATTTGGGAATGGACCGTAGCTGCAAAGTAATAACTAGGAAACCAAACTATAAGAAAGCATATGCGAGGAGGCAGGATGCTACTGAGTATGCTGGGAAAGAATGAACTCTTGCTGTGTGAGCAATCTGTGTTAGGAAAGATTTGAGAGAAGTACTTGCTGCGTGAGCACTCTGTGTTAGGAAAGTTATTTATTCCTAGAAAAATGAACTGAGGTTATCTGTCTCCACTCTTGGCACACATAGTTTAGCTCGGGGGTGATTGAGGACAGATAGATCTGTGCCTAATCTACAGTTGGGTGGAACGTGGTTGTTCCCTTTTCATTGTGGCTCACTTTAAAAACATGTTTCATTACTAGGTTTATGTTCTACAAATCTATTGAGCTAAGGGTATATTTGCATATGTGTAAATGTGTGTTTCAATGTTTCTGAAATGATAAATACCATTTTTAGTTTTATTGATGAAAATGTTACTTATGAGATGGTGTATACACATACTTTGTTTTGAATGACTCTGACTTGAATTTGGTGATACTGGTTGTTCAAATGGTGTAATATTGTTTCTATAAAGAGTTACTAGGATGATGTATGATTCTTTGTTAAATACAGTCTAAGGGACCCTTGGTAGGGAAACCAATGTGCTCTCCTGGGTTTATCCCTTTTACTATCAGTGAAGCCCCTGTATAATAACTTAAATTCCTAAGGGAGGGTAAAAATTTGAAGGAAATCTTGGCTGCTGAAGTTCTTAGGAACTAACCACTGTACACCACCAAAAATACCTAAGCCTGATCTTGTCTAAGTAAGTCATTTGGTTTAAAGTCATGATTCCATTAAGGGTTCGCAACTCCTTAGTATTTCCAAGAAAACACATAGAAGATAGGTGAAAACCTTGGGCCAAAAGGCCTGCAGAAGCCTAAAATTTATAAGGAATTGAAGTATTTTCGCAACCCTTAATCCGCATTGCAGAAGTGGAAATAGAGTAAAAATTCATAAGGAAGTGGGGTGGTTCTGCGATCCGCATTGCGGAAGCAGAAAGCAGAGTAAAAGTTATAAGGAATGGGAGCATTTAAGCAACGCACATTGCGGAAGCGAAAAACTAGGGTTAAAATGTAATGAATATAAGGAATTTTCACAAATCCGCAATCCGCATTGCAGAATGTAGAAAGTGGAAGTCAATACTATAAATTATTCATGAGGTTTCACAATCCGTAATCCGCAATTGCGGAAAGAAGAAAGAAGAAGAGAAAATATAAAGAAAATATGGGGTTTTTGCAATTCACAATCCACATTGCAAAAAGAGGAAAGCAGAAGGTAAAACCTATAATATATAAGAGTTTCCACAATCCACAATTCACATTGCAGAACGCGGAAAGTGGAAAGGAAAAAGTGTTGAAATGTAAGAGTTTCCACAATCCGCAATCCGCATTGCAGAATGTGGGAAGCATAAGGAAAAATTGTTAAAGTGTAAAGGATTTCCGCAATCCACAATCTACATTACAGAATGCAGAAAGTGGAAAGGAGAGTTGCTAAAATTATAAGGCATTCTACAATCCGCAATCTGCATTGCAGAATGTAGGAAGTGAAAAATAAAATCGATGAAAATACTTGGGGTTTTGCAATCCGCATTGCGGAAGGAGAATTACGGAAAGGAGTTTTATTTGCGGAAGGGAATTTTACTTATGAAGGAATGCTTTTTTATATATATGCATTTTGCAGGTTATATGGGTATGTTACATGTACGCTTTAGAATGGTCCTTAATGTATTATTAATGGCTTCTACCTAGCCATTCGCCCACAGGTAAACATAATACAAGTGGTCTTGTTTAAACCCTAGCAATGTAGTCAACTCAGTCATCATTATGTTTTGAAAGTGAGTGCCATGGTCTGTGACAATATACTTTGGGATGTCGAACCCAACAATAATTTGGTTAAAAATGAAATAAGTTGTCATCTCGCCATCGACTTTAAAGGTATGCATTTCCTTTGCCCATTTCGTAAAGTAGTCTACAACGAAAATGATGTATTTGTGCCCCCCGAGCAAATACTAGGTTGTAGGTCATGAAATATACCCCCCACTTGGTGAAGGCTCCTACAATGATGGTGGGATGTAATTGCATTTTCCTGGTGTAAATCTGACACGAATGCCAATGTTTTATAGCTTCCACACAATCTTTAAATATGGTGGGCAAAAAATAACCAAAATGTAAGATCTTAAAGATCATTTCTAACCCAGATAAAATGACTCCCACATGCTCTGCTATGAGAATCATTTAGGACAAACTCAGCCTCCTCATGAGTGAGCAAACAACGTAGGATAGAGTATACCCCTCTTCTATACAAAGTGTTTACGATAATGAGGTAGTTTTTGCATTTATTCTCAAATTTTGTCGCTCCTCTCATGATAAGGTAGCATGAAATTTCAAATCCTGGAGATATATAAGAATATATCCGTACCAGGGATCATTGATTAAAATTAGGAAGATATGTTCATCAGGAAACAATTCTTCTTACATCATCATAATTTCATCATTATGGAACTAAGAGATCAGTTCTATGAATACTAAATAATTTTTCAATTTAGCAGTCTATAACAATCCATTTGTTGAACTTTCCTCCAAAAATTGGCCAGGATAAGACATATTGAAATGGATTTACATTTGCTACTATAGTAGTTATCTTGAGTAATATATAATGACGTAATATCTGAACGACATATATTGTTTCCAGGTTCAACTTCTCAACATGCGAATACCTAAGTTCAGGTCCATCAAATGTCCGACTGAGATAATATATGACATGCTCCTGTAGCGTGTCATCCTCCTAAACTAGCACTATCCTAACCATGGAGTCTGATGCATCCAGATACAATATAAAATCCTTTGTGTAATCTGGTGGGCGTAATCACGGGGCTGATAGAAATGCTTTATTTAAGGCTTTGAAATATTGTTGAGCAGATTCATCCCATATAAATGGGGTGTCTTGTTTCAGCAAGCTCATGAAACCCTTTGTTATCTTAGCATAAATCACAATGAATCATCGCATAAAGTTAGAATTTCCCTGTAGACTTTGAAGTTGTCAAATATTTTGAGGAGGAGGCAGATTGATAATCTCCTCAAATTTTAATGGATCGACCCTAATACCTATATTAGAGACTATGAAGCCTAACAATTTCCTTGATTTGACAAAAGGATACACTTCTGGGGGTTAAAGCGAATCTTGTAATGTCGACATCTTCCAAACACCAAACATAGATGCATGAGATGATCCTTTCTTTTTCTAGAATGGGTCAGAAGGTCATCTAAGTAAGGTTCGACAATATTCTTTATATCGTGAAAAGAAAAATTCATAGCCCTTTGGAAAGTGGACTAGAAGTTCTTCAAGAAAAACAGCATCATCTTATACACGAAAGTCCTTGAGGGGAAAATAAAAGCAGCTTTATGTTGGTCCTCGGGTTTAGTTTTGATTTGATTATATCCCAAGAATCCATCCATAAAAGAAAAGACTTTGTTATCGGTAGGCGCGTCAATTATATGATCTATGAAAGGTGTAGGGTAGTTATCTTTAGGGCATGCTTTGTTCAAATCCCTGAAGTCTGTGCATACATGTATAGTTCCTTGTTTTTTGTCTATTGAAACTGGGTTGGACACCCATTCTGTTAAATATATGGGGTATATGAAACCAACTTTAAATAATTTTTCCACTTCACCCTTGACGGTTGTCGCTTTTCACGGATTCACTGGGCGCAACTTTTGTCGAATAGGTTTGGAATTAGGGTATCTTCATATTTCATGCTCTACTATGGATGGATCAATGCCTAGAATCTCCTCGTAAGACCAGGAGAAGACATCACAAAACTCTGTAAATAAGGTTTCTATATGTGGCAATCTCTTCATGTGAATAAATTGCACCCATGAAATGTTCTCCATGACATCAGGTTTAGTGGAGATGGTGATAGGTATAATGGCGGATATGTTGGCCATGTTTCCTTTGTCGAAAACTCCTTCCTTATGTAAAGGGTTTATAGGCTGATCAACACCTACACTTAATCTCACATGGAACTCATAACATTCAATCCTGCTTAGCTCTGGTAGGAAATAGTACTTGTGATGTAAGTATTCACATATTTTGTTAGGTCCTATCATTGCCTCCAAAATGGCTTCGTTAGATGGAAAAAACACGTCTAAGAAATAACATGAATAGGTTGATTTCACTTCCCATGCAGGTACATAGGCTTCCTCTAGCTCATCTGAGATGAAAGGAGTCAATAGGGTATCAACAATAGAATTAACTAAAGCTTGGTAAGCTATTTTTGCTGTTGACAAGGGCACATCAAGCTTGGCTTGTGATAGGAGAACTCATGGATCGGTCCTATATACAAATGTAAAAACAACTTTCCCTACACTAGTCGATCCTATAAAGTTAATAGGAGTGGGAAAATAAAAGGTTCCCATTAATGATGTATACATCTCAACTCCTAATCTTGCGTTTTCCATGCGTGATTGATCGATCAAAGGAACATTAATTTTCGATTCGTTTGCACGAACTTTCCATGTATAAGAAAATTAGTCAATAGTCATTAGCTTCCCTTCATGGGGGGGAATCAGAAGATGGAATAACACACATGGAATATGTATAACTTCTTCCGAAGAGTAAATTGTAGTCCAGAGGGGTATCAACGACCTCAACTTCAAATAAAACTATTTTTCCTGCCTATTCTATATCGAAAAAAGGTAGTATACCATGAGGGTGGAAAGATATTCCATCAAAAGAGGTCAATAAGGTGTTGGGTAGGACCAACTCTCGGGAGCCCAAAGCTTTCCAACATGAAACAACCATCATGCATGTAGATGCACCTTCATCTATGACTGTTTTTCCAATGTATTTTCCACCATGGACTACTTCAATTTGGAGGGAAACATGATAGGGTAAGCGAGGATTGACATCTGATAAGTCAAAATTGGTTGTTAGGTTTGCAGAATCAGTATTATAGATCGCTGCCAAAAGTGCATTTCGGTAAGATGGATAACTTTGCAACACTTCCAATGTGGACATAACACAAGGGGTTTGGGCTAAATCTTCCACAACTGAGTAGTTAGGAGTGACCCTCGCATTAGGATTGTGGTATGTCTTCCAGAAAACACCTTTTGGTATTTTTGGCATAGGGCTAGCCAGTTTTTCAATTGAAAGAGGGGTCGATGACTCAGCAAGTTGCTTGTCTTTCTATGAATATTCTACTTCGTAATTCTTAGCTCACTTTTGTAACGAAGTTTGAGAGTAGACCATGTTGATGTAATATTTATCAGTAGGGGAAGTACTATGAGTTCCCTCGACATTATTTGAATCACTCAAAGTTGCATTTTTTCCTTGTGGAAAAGGATCCTTAAGCACAATAGGTTGTTTCTTCAACAAATTCTAGGCTTGTTCCATTAGAGGGCATTAATAGGTCAGGTGATCCTCCTGAAAAAGTTTGCAAGGGAATTTTACCTTTTTATTTTCTTTCTCCCCCTCCCTTAACATTGTTTGTTGGATTTTGTTTGTTCTGGTTTCACTCCCCTTTCTTCCCTTTTTTCTTCCCACCATACTGCTAAGTACCGTTCGGGGTGGATTATGAATTGAAAACTTCCACATTATGAGGGGAGGGGGTTGCAACCTTGGATCCAACCACTGCATATTGATTCATTGATAATTCATGGATTTGTTTAGCTAGTGATTCTACAGTGGGTGGCTAGATTGAACCAATGATGCCATCAGTAGGCTTTTGTTTTGAAGAGTTAGTATTAGACCTTGGTGCATCCAGTATAATTTTGTATAGAATCCTAGACTAAACATAGACCAGATCCAGCTGTTGGGCTCTAAGGATGGCCTATTCCTCAATTGTTAATCATGAAGTTGATACGTCCTTTGAAATGTATGGTAGCAAATATTTCAAGAACCATTCCAACATAAATTCAAGAGGAATATTATCCTTGATCAACCTCTTCCTTATTCGCCACTCCTGAATATGGTTAGAGACATGGGTGGCTTTGTTCTACCAAAAATTTGACCAAAGGTCAGTACCAGAATCATACCAGATTGAAAGTTGAACGTGGTTAAGAAATACTGTGGCTAAGTCAAGAAAATTGTCATATGCAGCAAAGGGATGTTTGATATACCATTTAGTTTCCACACTTGTCATATTTCTTTGAAAGAGTCTCAACCGAATTGAATCGACATTCAATGAGTTAGAAGAGAAACATAAACGGAAATTTGTGACATGGCCACCAGGGTCCTCTCTGATATTCCCTTCGAAATTTTGGATATCAGAAAGGAGTTTGATAGGGACTGGTGGCCAAGTTGAATCATGGCGCACAAGTTTGTTCATTAATTTTGAGAGGTCTCACAAATTCAAAGTTTCCAGAAAAGGAAGTTGAGGTCAAGCCGAGAATTGGTATTGTAGAACTTTATGTGAGGAAGGTCCCGCACCAAGGTTGCCAAAAGTTTGAATTGGGTTTCCCCTAGCCACTAGCTGTGAAGAAGTAACAATGTTCTGAAAATGGTTCCATCCAAAAGATAAAGGGTTATTCACTTGAGGTGTGTGGTACTGGGTTGGTCTGGTTACGCCTAAGACATGTGTCATTGATATTGGAGTTATTGATACTCGACCAAACAATGAAAAATTAGATATTCCAATCGAGGCGGATGAGACCTGACTTGAGGTTTGAAAATTGAATCCAAATAAAGGATTTGAGATTCCAGTAAATAAACCTGCCAAAGTAGGTGTAGGGCCTACATATGGCATGGATGGAGGGATGTATCCTCCATACCAAGGATACCCTTGAACGGGAGGAATAGAACCATTGGGATAGTTCTGAAAATTTTGAAATAAAGGAGAAGACGTAAAAGGCATACTAGGTACACCAGTAACCACCATATTAGTCGAGCCGGTAGTAGGACTCGTGGGAGTTGAAGGTCCAATCACTCTAGCACTCGGATATAAAGGAGTAGATGGAGTAAAATTTAAAGACATTGTCGGTTCATTAGGTATGTTCGGTAAGGGCACACTTACATGCGGAAGAGATACTCCGCTGACTGACATGGCTGAAGTAGGGGTATTGATATCCCCAAGTCCTTCTCTAATATTTGACATGATAAGACTTGATGAAACACCAAGAACAGGTTGAATGAAAGTACTTACTTGAATAAGCACATGATCTCTCAAATCAATAAGAGGTGAATTATAGTTAAGTTCCAAACTCTTTAGCCTACAAGTATTCGATTTCCAATGATGGATGATCAAGTTGATTGTACCTAAGTTCATGTTCCCATGGACTTTTGCTAATACCAGTCAGTTCAAATGAATCACTTGTGTTGATTCTCTTCCTTCTAGGTGGTGGTGGAGGCTCCACAGCTGAAGGTGGAGGAAGGCCTTGTAAACTTCGATATTTATGAGGATGTTGATCATGGGTTGATCCTCCACAGCTACGGATTTTTAAACCAAACAATTAAGAGGCCAGTTTATGTCATAAGAAATCCAAAGAGCACACCACTAAAATTTCCCTAAGTATCACAACCAACCAGGATAAATATATGTCTTCCAAAGGAACATGTGGGATGATTAAATCCCAGACAAGACCAGTGCAGAACTGAAGAGTAGTTACACGGGGTCCTGATACAAGTTCTATGGGTGCAAGAAATTGAATCACTAACCACCCTACCAAATTATTGCATGAGGATTCTTCCCATGTCTTCTCTGGGTACATTGGAATTAGAGTTCCACCGTCACCTATGTAAAAACCCTAATTCCAGATACTATGGTTACCAGATCTATAGGAAAGTTTCGGTGGAAAATTCATCGGTTTGATCGATGTGCATGGGCAGGGTAACAAGCCTGAAATTCAACCTGCACCAAGCAGCACACGAGGCTGACAGGTGGTACTAAATGAACCCTCGTACACACAACAATCCTAGTTTATGATCCACCAAGTATTGGAGGGTTATCTTCGCAACTCAAGCCTCACACGACCTCGTGCTTAACTCCTGTGTTAGAGGAGCTTTCTGGTTTATCTTCCTATAGAAATGGGTCTTCTAAATGATAGGCCATTATGTCTGAATTTGAATAGCTTCAAAAAGTTATAGATATCTGTATTCCGAAACTCTAGCCTAAGCTAGTTGATGATGTCCCTAAAAAGAAAATTGTTACTAGTTAATTTTAAACATTTATCGTTCTTTTTAAGGATTATTTTTAGTCAGAGTGATGGTTGTACAACTTGTGGTGTTTTGGACTTAACTAAAAAGAAAAAGCATGATGTAAAATGATTGAAATTAACATTGTAAATTTAAATTCTCTTTTCCTTTTCTGAAAAATAATGAAAACCTTAAACAATGAACTTTGCAAATCAAAATGAAATTTTTTGTTTTCTTTTTTGAAAAATTCAAGGCAATGTACAAATGAGCCAATCTAAGACTAAACATGCACCTAAAATGTTTTATTTTTATATTTTTTTGAAAAATGAAAATGACAAATGAATCTTATGCATTAGTATCTAAGCTAGAGTTATGAACATATGTATTAGTAAGACTTAGAAACATACCTCACAAACAAACATTTTAGGTGCAATCTGACAACGAGCAACAACAATCATTAACAAAGGTTAAAGACTCAAAAACTACTCATACTCCCACTAAAAACACCAAGAGGAGAGACCTAAATCCTTAAACACACACTCAATCTAACTTAACCAAAACAAAGGCTTACAAAAGAAAACCAATGAAGACTTGCAATAAGTCACAGACCAATGAACCCTTCATATGAAGTTCTAGAAGCAATCATACACCTGAAATAGACTCGGAGAAAGCAAACCCTAAGTATCTAGACATATTTCTATAGGAAAATGTGACGGTACTTCAGGAAATATGCATACCATTCATGATTGTCATTTAGGAAACCCGCGAATGCCTCAAGAATTTTTTCAGAAAAAAGAAAAAGGGGACTTAACACAACAAATATTCGACAAATGATGACTGAAAAATATTATTGCAAACCCTAAACAGGACTGAGAAAGACAAAAATATGGAGAATATTTAAAAATCAGTTACCCCAAAACAAAATAGACTCCCTGGTGAAGTTGCCAATTCTATTGTTAGGGATTATCTACCTTATGGATGGGGGCTTAGAGGTCACCAAATTACTATGTTCTACTTGTAGACAACTAGGATTTTACAAGCATAGATTAAAGATTAAGAGAAAGAGAATATGTAATTTATTTATAACGGTTGATCCTAGCTTTCTTCTTCTTCTCCAATGATCCTTAATTTCAATCTTCAAGTACCTGCAAAAAAGATTTCATTTCTTTAAATTATCTCCTACTGTTATATAAAATGAGATATGAACATGTAATGACCGTATTCAAACAAATTACAACCTAGATCATTACTCATAACATTAGAAGTAAATATCAAGACATTGATGGAAGGAAAACAATCTTTATTATCAGAGATATGGAAACATTACAAATCCTCCCGTCTGACCAAGCTCCTCTGCAAACCAAGACTTGAGTCCTCTTGATCCTCCTCTCTATGGAATCATCCAGCATAACTTTTCTCCCCAAAGTTGGTCCCCTTTCCTCATACCCTTCCCCTCTCTTTATAGTTATTAGTGAGGAGGAAATTTGAGGCTTAGGATGGTTGGGGAAGTTGGAGAGGTTGCAAAACTGAGCCCAACTCCCCCTAGTTAATCATTTTTATTTTTATTTTTTAACTATTCTTAATGGCATTCGCAGGTTCATATAGAGAATATAGCTAGTGAATTATGAGTTTCTTTAAGGAAACTCGTGAATTCTGATAATACGCGGATTGTACAAGGAAGACCTGTGAATAGAGCGTGAGTTGTTAAAGGAAAAGTTGTGAATACATGATGAGTTTAAGAGAAAAAATTGTTGATGCTGAAGTGAACAAGATGTATCAAGTATCCAATTCATCAATATAGTTATGGATACTTCAATCCTCTGTGTCCTTTTGTGTAACTACATATTTGATGTCATTACTTGGATGTACAAGTGACATTTCATTGTAAAAGATTATGGTTATTCTTATTATGATTTATGTTCATCGTTTCTAAGGAGACATGGCTTTATCATCAAAACATAATAATTAATTAATGTGTATTGTATGTCTGGGTGTGTGTCATAAACTAAAAATATCATTTTAAACATGTGTATGGATGAATGGTCTCATAGCTATTTCCCAAAAATGAAAGAGCATAATTTTTAAAAACTAGCAATTGTTTGTGCTTGTGCATAGGTCGCCATAAAAAAACAATGTGCTAACATGTAACACATTTATGTGGATTTGAACATATATCATACATGTGGAATTACATGATTTTATAATAATTGTTAAGTTGTAAACCTAGTGTTTCTTATTTGCATCAACCATTCATGATTGCACTAGTGTTATATATTGAAATAATGTAACTGCGAAAGATATTATATTGTACTTATTATTATATTATTGTTGTCCCTCCCTTCCAAATATGTTGTTCCTATTATTAGGGGTTTCATTGATGTAATTGGTCATGTAAATTATTGAGGAAAAACCTTCATTGTAAGTAAGATCAATAGTACCCAGAAAATAATTATTAAAACGTATTTTTGTGTCTCCTAAATCAAGTCGGCCTTGTTGGGAATATGAAGTCGGCCCTGTTGGGTTATTAGACTTCACATTTGATGTGTATAAATAGATGAGTTTCCCTCATCATTTGGACACACTCACAACTTATGCAAGTTTGTTAGAGAGAGAAAGAGAAGTCCATCAGGAGGAGGAGATGCAATCCAGATTAGTCTTGTGGTCTTACATTGTACTTGGTTGTATTCTATATTGAGGAATTTTTGTTGGGTTTTCTATCCCGTGAGGGTTTCTTAGGATAAATATGTTTGTCTTATTTTTCATGTTTTTCTTATCATTCTTTTAGTGATGTTCTTCTTATTGTGCATAAGACTTTTAAAAAATATAACATGGTATCAAAGCCAACCTGAAAGAAGACACTGTCCAACAGTTTTTTCTGTAGTACAAGAAGCTAGGGTTTTCTACTCTGGGAAACTCCCTCATCAGATCAGCTAAAAAATAAGGTTATCTCAACTCGTCCTAGGAGGGAATGTGTTTTTGCAGTGGAATAATTCAATTCCGAATATTTTCAATTTTTAACCTGTCACTACTATCACGAGGAACTAGGGATTCCTATTTTTCAAGGTTCCATTACCAATTCAAGAAAAGAAAAATACAGTCTAGATCACCCTGGGGAGGCACATATTTTCCACCCTTCATCCCTACAGGTGTTCACAGTGGAAAAATTAGGGTTTTACCATCAAACCCTAGGTCATCCCGAAGGAGGTTCCAGAAGCATTCCTCAAACTGGTAAGTACCATCTCCTACATTCCATTTGAGGTTCTCACTCTTTGAAAATGGAAAACAAAACAAAGCATGATGAAAAGATTGAAGGGGCAGAAAACTTCAGAGCATGGAAGTAGATAATCATGCTCATCCTTAAAGAGAATGATCTATAGGGATACATCAAAGAAGAGGTCAAGGATCCAAAGGGAGATGAAGCAAATACCAAGCACACGAAGGACATGATCAAAGCCAAAAGGATCATAGTTGACTCTGTCAAGGATCATTTGATCCCTCAAGTATCATTGAAGAACACTCCAAAAGAAATGTTCAATGCTCTGACAAGTCTATTTCAAGGAAAGAATACCAATAGAATAATGAACTTGAGAAATAAACTCAAGGGAGTAAAGATTCAAAAGGGAGAATCTATGCAGCCTTACTTCACAAGAGTGTCTCAAATCAAAGAGCAATTGGAGGATATCAGTGACATGGTGGAGGAAGAAAAAGTTGTGATGAACACCTTTAATGGTCTCCCAAGGCATTGGGTATCTTTCATCAGAGGTATATGTGCTAGAATAAAGCTCACCGAGTTCATCAAAATGTGGAAAGAGTGTTTGCAGGAAGAAGGAAGGAAATCCAACAAAGAAGAGAAGCCAAATGATGATGAAGATCAAGCCCTGGAAACTCATGCAAAGAAAGGATCAAATGAAAAAAATTTCCATGATTATTCTCCCATGAGAAATAAAAAATTTCAAAGAAACTGAAGACCTAAGAGAGACTACTCATCCTTTGAATTCTTCACATGCCACAAGATGGGACACATAACAAGAAATTGTCCACTCAAAACAGAACAACTCAAGAAGAAGTTCCATGCTCATGCAGTTGAAGAAAATGAACTAGTTGAAGAAAGGAACCATAAACATGAAGACTCTAATAAGAATATATTTTGGTTTTATATCTTACTAGATCAGTCTCTCATGGAAGTGACACTTGGATTGTAGATAGTGGAGCTTCCAGACACATGACATGATATAAAGACTCTTTTCAATGCGTTGTCCAGAAAGGTTCGCCCTACAAATGAAATCTTAGAGATTACTATCAATATCCCATCAAAGTAATGGGAGAATCCTTTTAGAAGTTTAACTTAGGAAAGTCTATGAAGATGAAGGAGGTCTTATATGTCATAGGATTGAAGAAGAATCTACTCTCTATTTCATCCCTAGATAAGAAGGGTTACATAAGGAGTCCTTATGTTTCCAAAAGGAAAGACAATATATGATGCATTTGTGATTGGCGAAGAAAGATGAATTTACAAGCTAAAAGGACATACAGACTCATCCTTAACAACAAGTACAGTCAACCCATGTGAACTATGGCATAGAAGAATTGCTCATGTGAACTACAAAGCACTACCAACTATGAGAAAGGTTGTCACAGGTTTTCCAGAGATTTAGTTCAATCATAAAGGAGCTTGAAAAGGATGTGCTCAAGGGAAGAACACCAAGAACCCATTTCCAAGCAGCAACAATAAAGCAAAAGGAATCTTGGAGATTGTTCATTCAAATGTATGCGGTCCAATGTTAGCCACTTCACTAAGGGGGTGCGTTTAATATGTTTCTTATATAGATGACTACTCCTGTAAGAATTAAATTTAATTCTTGAAAGGAAAATATGAAGTATTTGAAATAATCAAAGAATTCAAGGATTTTGTGGAAAACGTATCTAAGAAGAAGATCAAGACCTTGAGATTCGACAATGGAGGAGAATTCACTTCAAATGAACTCAAATATTCCTTCAAAGAAGTTGGGATTTAGAGGGATCTCACCACACCCTATAATCCTTAACATAATGGAGTAGTATAGGGAAATAATATAACTATCATGGAAGCTATGAAAGCCATGATTCATGACCAAGACCTACCCATGCACCTATGGGTTGAAGCAACTAGAACCACGGTGTATGTTCAGAACAATGTTTCTCACGGTTCTCTTGGGAACAAGACTCTAGAATAAATGTTTACCAAAGAAAATATTGAAGTCAGCCACCTGAAGATATTTGGTTATCCAGTATTTATACATGTTCCCAAAGAGAAAATATCAAAATTGGACCTTTCCATAAATAAGACAATATTTGTTAGATACAGTGATCATTCGAAATCTTATAGAGTGTATATTCTAGGTTATTTCTAGATCAAGATTAACAGAGATGCTATATTTGATGAAGATGCAAATTTTAGTAAGTCCAGAAAGGACCATGACAATGAAGATCAATAAAAAGAACATGAAGCCTCCATAGGGAAGAAACCTATAGAATGTCAACTTGCAATGTTGAAGAATAACGAATACCAGAAGACCATGATATGGCAGAGCCTCACAAAAGAGAAGACCAGCTTGGGATCGTGATGTCATTCAAGGTGCAGAAAAATATGGAGCTCCAAAAGGAAGCAAGAGACCAAGGACCCACTCTAGCAATGTGGCCTTGATGTGTAATCTTGTTGACGTAGAACCTACCTATTTTGAGGAAGCTACAAATAAGAAGGAATGGAGGAATGCAATGCTTGAAGAATACCGGTATATTATAAAGAATGATTTTTGGGACGTAGTACCAATACCAAGAGAGAATTAGTCAGTTGTTTCCTAAAAGTGGATATTCAAAACAAAACATTCAACAGAAAAAAGTATTGAGAAGTACAAGGAAATATTCATAGCTTGAGGATTCTCACAAAAATAAGGAATTGATTATGAAGATACTTTTGCACGAGTAGAAAGATATACCTCAATTAGAACTATTCTTGCCTTGGCAACCGAGATGAAATGGAGGATACACCAAATGGATGTAAAGACGACATTTCTAAATGGTGTGATAGAAGAAGAAGTATACATTGAACAACCTCCATGTTTTGAAACCCATGATATAAATTCACATGTACGTATATTGAAGAAAGCACTATATGGGTTAAAGCAAGCACCCAGAGCGTGGTATGGAAGAATTGATGGATTATTAATGAGTTTGCGCTTTACCAAGAGTAAATAGATTCCAACCTTTACTATAAGGTTTTTGATGAAGGTCTTATGATTTTATTGCTATATGTTGATGATCTATTCCTGACAGGTGAAGAAGGGATTATTGATGAATGCAAGAAGAATCTTGCTGCAGAATTCAAAATGAAAGATCTTGGCATGATGCATTATTTTATTGGTATTGAAGTATGGAAGTTCCTAGATGAGATTTTCCTAAGCCAAGGAAAATTTGTTGTTTAAATACTAAAGAGATTTGGGATGCTAGATTGCAAAGCTATGAACACTTCGATGGTGACCAACTTGAAGATGTTGAATGATGATTCCTTAGATAAAGTTGATGTTACTTTATATCGACAGTTTATTGTCTCTCTGATGTATTTGACGAATACTTGACCAGATATATGATTTAATATAAATACACTGATTCAATATATGGTGGAGCCCCGACATGTTCACCTAGTTTCAGCGAAACATGTAATGAGGTACCTTAAGGGTACACTGGATTGTGGCCTCAAATATGCAATGAATGGTGAGATTAGATTACATGGTTATACAGATTCAAATTGGGGTGGGAGCTCCGATGACCAAAAGAGTAACTCAAGATGTTGTTTCAGTTTGGGATTAGGTGTGATATCATGGCTAAGCAGAAAGCAGACTTGTGTTGCTCTCAGTACAACAGAGGCTAAATACATTGTTGAATGTTCAACTTGTAGTGAAGTTGTTTGGCTCCGCAATTTGTTGACAGGATTATTTGATACAAAGATGGATGTGAATGATATCTACTGTGATAATCAAAGTTGCATCAAGATTACAGAGAACCTCATGTTTCATGATAAGTCAAAACACATAGAGATAAAGTTCCATTATATTCGATACATGGTGCAGAAGAGTTGTACAGTTCCAATATGTTCCTACCGAGGAACAAGTGATTGATGTATTGACTAAGCCTCTGTATCATGTAAAGTTTGAATACTTTCGAAACAATCTTGGTGTAGTCCATAAGGAACTCCCTCAAAAGAGGGAGTGATGATGTGGATGTGATGGTGGTTCCTGTTGCAGTGGTGTGGTAGCTTAGTCTAGGATTGGTATGTCATCCTAATAAAGCCTTGTTGATCCCATTGGAATTGGTATACCAGTATTGACAAGGCTTGTTTGATACTAGGGGGATTAGTATGTCTGGCTAGGCTTGTTTGGACCGAAAGGGTTAGTAATCCAGACAAGGATTGTTGGTACCGAAGTAGATTGGTATGTCCGACTAAGCTTGTTTGGTCTGAAAGGATTAGCAATCAAGACAAGGCCAGTTGGGTCTGCCAAAGTGCCCACGGTGATGCTAATTTAGATGGTTCCAACACTCCATTCTGATGATGTGGTTGTGGTTCCAGCACTTTGTGTTGATGATGTGGTTGTGGTTCCAACATTCTGTGCTGATGATGTGGTTATGATTCCAACACTTTGTGCTAATGATCTTTATGTGCTTGTGGTACCAACACTTTGTGCTGATGTGATTTTGGTCCCAACACTTTGTATTGATGATGTTTATGTGGTTGCGGTCCTAGCACCTTGTGCGGATGATGTTAATGTGGTTGTAGTCACAACACTTTGTGATGATGATGATGATGATGATGTTGTCTTAGAATTTTATGCTAAGGATGAAGATGATGTTCCACGATAATGATGTTTTGTGATGACAATGTTCCATGATGATGATGTTATGTGAAGAAGATGATGCTTATGATGATGTTGTTACAAAACTTCCTATGACATATAGATCCACCAATCAGTTGTACAACAATAGTTGTGGTTATTGTTGTTGATGTAGAATACCTTCCTTGTTAAGAGGGAGTGTTGAAGTAATGTAACTACAGAAGATATTATATTCTACTTATTATTATATTATAAATGTCACTCCCTTCCATAGATGTTGTTCCTTCGATTAGGGATGTCATTGATGTAATTGGTCATGTAAATTCTTGAGGAAAAACCTTCGTTGTAATTCGGGTCAATAGTACCTAGAAAAGAAATATTAAAATGTATTTTTTTGTCTCCTAAGTTAAGTCGTCCTTGTTGGGAATATGAAGTCAGCCTTGTTTGGTTGTTAGACTTCACAGTTGATGTGTATAAATAGACGAGGTTCCCTCCTTATTTGGACACACTCACAACTTAATCAAGTTCGCTAGAGAGAGAAAGAGGAGTCCATCTAGAGGAGGATGAGCAGTCTATCTTAGTCTTGTGGTATTACACTGTACCTGGTTGAATTCTATATCAAGGAATTTTTGTTGGGTTTTATTCCCCACGAGGGTTTCCCAAGATAAATATTTGTGTCTTCTTTGTCTTGTTGTGCTTGTCATTCTTTCGATGACATTCTTCTTATTGTGCATAAAACTTTTAAAAATATAACATTATAAATGTTGCATAAGGAATAATACTATAGGAAAAAAAATACATTAAATACCCTTTAAGTGAAAGAACAGTTTTATGAATACTTTGCAAGATCAACAATTTTTCAAAAAAATATAACAAATACAATAAATACTTAAGAGTAGGCAAAATCCGAAGTATATATATCAAATATGAATCTAATACAAAATAATGGGATCACCTTATATAAATAATAAATATAATAAAGTTAAAAAGGATTCAAACCCTAATGACATCAAACAACATTCAAGTAATAGTTGTACTCTACTGAAGATGGAATTTTAACAAATTTTTTTATCATTGCATAGGTTGTTCGATAGATTTCTTGTGGTAAACAAATGCAAAAATAGAATTCAAAATCTATTTGAGTTCAAAGTTTTTTTTTTCAAACAAAAACTTACTAAAAAATCTCATAGAACATATAATTACACCACATTGAATCAACATCCCACTATGATCCCACTATTCAATATGGTGCCACAAAGTTATGACCTGTGGCCTACATAGAAATCACCACTTAACAACTTGTGTCGTATGTAGAAAACTACCGCTTAACAATTGAGATCATACAACTCCACTTTAGATGAGGCAACGGTTTTGTCATGAATTCCAACAATCACTATCTATTCAAAATAAGGCCAATTTTGAAACTTCGTTAATTTAGAAGTTAGTGTCAAAGTGATGCCTAGTGGGGGTTTGTGAAGAATAGAGTTTTGTTATAACAAACTTCTTAATTTGGATGCAATATACTTAATTTTTGAATAAATGAGGCAGCTTGAGTTACAATTGAAGAAGTGGTTCATTACATAAGATAGGAGCTCAACTTCCTTCACAATAAAATACTCATAAACTCCTTAGATCTACCCTAGGGTGGAGTAAACGACTCAAACTGCTCCACTAGCCCTATCAAACTCAAACTAAATGCATAAAAGTGGTAGGCAAAATCCACAAGTACAATCTCTCCAAGATAGAAAGGTCCAACAATGGGGTGACTTCCAACGTTGAATATGAATACATTTACATCTTCTTGTACACTACTTCTTTCCAAGTACATTTCAATCATTTTCCTTTTTTTCACTTCCAAAAATTTAACGTCTTCTACTTCTCAAGTTCTGTAATAACTACATCACTTCCACCTAGCCTCTTATTACGTTGTAAAAAAGAGGCAAGGTGGAAGAGTTGTATCTAGATATTTGCAATATTGATTCAAACAATAGTTCTTATTTCTCTTACAGTAGGTAATTTAGCTTCTTTCAATGTATGATCAACATTTTGATACTTACTTTGACAAGAATTTAGAATGTCACTATTGAAGCTATATTTATTAATCACAACTCTATACTTGTTCATCATTCTTCTCTTGTTGTACACACAAAGCAATAAATTAAGTTTTTTACAAGAACCCAATGGTCATTTAATCCTTAATCTCTTCAGCTTTCACACTTATAATTGCAACCCCCAATCCCTATATTACTCCTACTAAATGAAAATACCAATTTTGATTACCAATAAAATTAGAGTAAAACTTGATAACTACCTAGTCCTTTATTGCTTTACTCGTACATGCATACTTTCTAATACTACAAATTAATGTACATTTTATTTTAGTTACATGGATTTCTAAATACAACGCATATTCATAAACATTAACTGAAACATTAATAACTTAATTTGTTTAAAAGAAAGTAACCATATCATACTAAGACCTTTTTGCAATAGCTTTAGCCACAACATATGGAATGGTAATGCCATTCATGGTTCCGACCAGGGTTGGAATTTCAAATGGCGGACACCCGTCAAAATTGCCAGTAACATTCAAAATCTGAAACATTTTCTGTATTCTAAGCCAGATTTTGATTGTAAAATTTTAGCTGTATTTGACGGGTAAATTGATCCATGACGGATATTTACCCGTCAAATTCCATCCCTGGTTCCGACTCCCAAGTGTCTAGAAGTGAAGGTGACGAGACTATTCCCTTTCAATTCGGTTTGACCATTAGGCTTGTGTAATTAGCTTTAATTAACAATAATTACTGATGGACATCAGTAAATACCAGTCATGTCATTAAGTTGAGTTAAGTGATCTTACTGCAAACAATGGCAGACTTTAAGTATATATTGTATCATGCACCCAGGTGAAAGGGACCAAATCTAAATCTAAGGGATTCTAGCTCACGCCCAGGGCCATATTAAGAAACATTTAATTCAATCCTCCACTAAATTCACTGCTAATAGCAAGTATAAATAGGTACTCTGAAATCTACCATGGCTTTATATATATTAGGAAATTATTTGACCTCGATCAAACCAGGATAGTTTCTATCCATAATGTCAGAAAATACAAAATCACAGACATACAGTCGTGTACAAAAAAAATCATATCACAAGTCGTATCACATAATACAAAGAATTCGAATTTGGAAAGATCGGACGAGCTCCAGCCTCCATTCAATTCCCCGCAGGCTAACCTGCCTCTCCCTGTTTGTGCAGCCTTCCTTTTACGGACTGAAGTAATGATGAAAACTGCAATATGATCATAAGTAAACGTCGTGTGTTGGGGATTTGACCGAAATGACTGACCATGATGAATGCAAATGTATCTGGAAAAACAAACAGTAGACGATGATGAAAAGCAGCAGTTCTGCATGCTTTTCTTGTAAAAACTTCCACACTAGATTCAATAATAAACGCGAGGCAGACATCATTAATATTTTATTGTGCACGCCTGGAATGAATGGGACTCCCATACAGGGATCAAATTTGAAGGCAGTGTCCCATTTCACTTTGAAGGGTGTGAGAAATTGAACCCTTCAGTGTTACATGTAAAAATAAATCATTCTTTTCATTTGTGTATAACAAAATTTCATTAAAAGCAGTGTATAGAAAAAAAAAATAACAATAAGAGAAATCCCAAGTGATTCCACATTTACATGAAATTAGTGAGATAAACCATGTACATGATGATTTATCATGTCCAAAATCTTTTTATGGGGATTATTCAAGAGTTAGTATAGAGAAGGAGAGACTAAAATAAAGGTTGAGAATGAAGAGCATGTAGGGGTGATGGAAGATGACATTGGGAGAAAGCCCATTTAGAAAGAGATTGGTGCATTTGTTTTGTTAATGTGAACATAGCGATAACCATTATGAGTATTGGTTTTTTGTATTGCATTGTTATTTGGCCTATTTATTTTGTGAAGGGAAATGTTTGTTTCCTATCATGGGAAAGTGATTAGAGTAGTTGAGAACTACTAGTGACATTATTTGAATTCATAATAGGAAATTGGGGATGAAAGTAGCCTCATGGGGTACTAAATATTATTTGTGTCGAGAATTGTTTTGATAAGAGCTCCACTATTGGAAGTGCTATGTTACAAGTCCAAAAGAGATAAGGCATTAGATTCCTAACATTAATAACAAAAACTAAAAAGATGATTTTTGTCGAGTGTCAACGTATCCACCTAAAACTAGTGTACTTCTAACATTGCACATCCCTAGGAGATTTAAAATTGTTGATCCTTGTTGTGACCACTTTACCATTACCATAACCAATGGTTTAATGAAACAACATAAAAGTAAAAAAAATAGAAGAATAGCTTTTCCATGACATTTTACCTTACCTGTTTTGAAATGAACTTTTCTACATGGTATTTAAATCATTGTATTTTATATTTCCAACTAAAAACATAAGTTTTTCCCCATCCACATTTTCATTAACAAAAAAAAAGAAGTTACAAAGTCCATCACAAAGCTAATTGATATGTTTGTCCATATGGACCCAGTTTGTGAGTAACTAGCCATTCAATTTCAAACTCCACATAATCCCTAGGCATCATCTTCACCATAATAAACCTATAAGTATTAGAACACTTGAAAATTTATCCTTCAAACTTTAGTCTTGAGTTTACTAACATCTAGATGTCAAATGAGAGGGATTGATAGGGATTCCCATTTCCCTTTTCAAAACTCGTTACATATAATTATTATTCAAACACATTGAAAAAGTATCCTTCAAACTTCAATGTTGATTTTACTAGTATCTGGATCTCAGAAGACAAGAAGTTTGAGAGGGATTCCACAGTTATCTTTTCAAAATTCCATCTTATATTTATGTGAAAAGGTTAGAAAAAAAACAAGGACTATTATATACTGTAATATCTTTGTGAATCTTACATGATTCAAAAATGTCATTTTGACAAAAAAACATATTTACAATCTCTTCTCTTAAATTATGTGAACTGATAGGTTTGAGGAGTGGTATCTAAGGTAATTGTAGACTCCATTTGATATATCAACATTACAAACCTTTATCAAGGTTCATCATCAAGACAATGAGTCGAGTTGAGTAACGGATAAAGATTTATTAATATAGCTTTAACAACACATTTCAAGAGAAAACTAGGAAATTGATAAATGTTGACTATATAACTAAGACCTTGAACCCAAACCCTATAAATGTTAAGCTAGATAAAAAGGAAGTCTAAGTTGTCATTAAAACAAACACCCTAAATTGCTACAATGATTATAAACTTAGAATAGAATAAACATCTAAATCTAAAATTATTAATATTAAATATTTTTCTCAATGAATAAATTGTGAATTACTTAATCTATTTTTTATAAACTATAGATCTAAATGTAATTTCTAATTCTAACCTAGAAATTCTAATTTTTTTATTATATAAAAGAATAATTTAAGAGATTTTTTTAATAATTAGTGAGTTATTGGCCATACCCTAGGAGATATTTATTATACAAAAGTAACCTAAATTATCATATCTCATTTATTCTAGTACAACCTAAAAAAACATAATTCTAATAAAAATTTAAAATTTAAAATTAATCTACAACTTAATCTTGTATTGCTATCTAATGTTTTTATAATAACATTTAACCTCGATTTCATTAAAGAAAACTACACAATTCATCTCTTTGATTATTTTCATATTCAAAAGGTAAACTTTTTAATTTTTTTTTTTGTCTATTATACTTTATAGTTTATGGTCAATTTCGAATGCACACAAACTTATTGGAAATTGGAAATGAAAAGAAAATAATTTCGAAGCAATAAGTGAAATGCACCATGAAAGACATGTTATCTTACTTATGTAATAACAAACTCTCCTCTCCCTATATATTGTTTTCAGTGCCTGTCGTTCCTATAATGTAATGGAATTGTGCCCGTAGTGCCTATAATGGTTTAGTCTATCTATTCATGGACTATTCATGAACAAATATATCTATCCATGACATATGAAAGAGATGAGTAGGTAGACTGTAGTAAGGCAGGGAGCACAAAGCAAGAACCAAAGTCAATAAAAATTGAAATGGTTTACATCCAATGCATATGTTGCATGCTATTATCCATGTGGACTCCCTAATGTAGGGGTTATCCTCATAAAAGTAAATACCTTCTATACCCTTAATTATATAAATCCTAGAAATTGGAAATAAAATTAAAAAATCATTTCCAAGACTCTCCAATATTGACATCTTATCCTAGATATTTTACAGAAACAGAGTCAAATTCTCCGACAAATATCAAGTATTTTAAACTTTTAATGTAATGTTTTTGTTCTATTATGGTTTATGGCTTTGAGATGCACACGAACTAATTCTAAATCAGAAATGAAAAGAAAAGCATTGCCACCACCTAAATATTTTAGGAGCAACAACTATTTATTCAACCTCCTGGAGCCCATAAGAGATGACTATAATACACACTCTATTATTGTGTGGAAACCTATAATTCACATCTCTATGGCCCTCACATGATTCACATTGGAAACCGTTGGGGCATCTTTCAGCATTCATGTCATGGAGCAAGATCTCATACAAATATGGAGACACACTCGCGGATACAACATTATCATTATTTTATATAATGCAAGTCCATACATAAACAAAATAGTCTCTACTCTCCTGATCCCTGGAGCATATAGTTTATTGAACTTAGATAAGGGACAACTCTCTCGGGCCGATGAAAAAGTTGGTTGTTAGGTCCTTGATAAAATAAGGCAATCAAATTTGGAATGACCTTTGAATGGAGGATTGATTGCACTCAATAGCAGCTCTATTGGTCAAGTGTGATTGGGCCTACCTAAAAGAAAAACCCCATAATGATGATACCTAATGCTTTCATGCAACAACTTTTTTTATCAACCCTAAATTAAGCATCTATTTTTAGAATTGAATAATGTCCTCCCAATATGCTCAATTCGAAGTGATCAAACAAAATCCCCAATTTTAGGTGGATTATGGATAGTCCCTCCAATGTATATCGAGTTATCATCCAATTCAAAGTGATCAAACAAAAGCCCCAATTTTAGGTGGATTATGGATAGTCCCTCCAATCTATATCAAGTTTATTAGCCATATCGACAATGTTAGTATTTATTAGTCCATTATAAGGAAGAACTTAAAATTCGCCAACAAATATCACTACAAGTTGGGTGTCTACTGTGTACCATAGTCAACAAGGAAGGTGAATCATAAACACACGTTTGGGAGGTTTGTGACAGCGAGGCTGTTGAAATCATGTTATTTACTAGTTCACTGCACTCCCAATCCCTCATTCATGAACGCCCAATGAGGGATTCCCTTGTTTAGATATATTGGTAGAAATGTTTTGCTTCTTGTTGCCATGATTAGAAAGATGACAAGAAAACCGAGGGGTCGAAATCTACAACATTTACAGTGCCGGTTGTTAAATATTTTATACTTTCAACCTTTGGATTTCATTAAGGAAATTGGAATAATTCAAATAGTTGTATTCAAATATTTTTCTTTATTTCAACCTAATGTTTACAAGTCACGACAAATAAAGAGCATTGACAGATTTGGAACTCAAATACCAAGCTCTTTCTGCTTGCTCCTCTTCCCAGATGAAGTTGTAGTCCTAGCCCATGAAAAGTATGCATTATTTTGGTTCTCATTTCATTTATATACTGGGTTTTTTAAGGTTACATCTATCGAGTATTTGAGACTTAGTATGTTGGACACACAGTTGCATAATACATTACAAATTTCAAGAAACATTTTGGATAGAGAAATTTTAAACCCTTATATTTATAGCACAAGAAGGAACTCCAACAAGAAACACATTTAGAACTTTTCTGCACATATAAAATGTTACACAAGTACAAAATGTTGTACATACCTATGTTAGATTTTTGTCATTCAAGATACCATTATGATCTTAAGATCTTTAACTAAGAGAATAACATGCACAACAATAAAACACAAGAGACAAGAGACACAAAGAATTTTACTTGGGGAAACCATAAAGGAGAAAACCCTGCAACTTCCTCAGAGATAGAATCAACACCAAAAGGTAAAACCCCAAAATAGTAAGATGATCTCCCGACAACAGCAGTCTCTCTCTCTCACACTGAGAGAGCTTCTCCTCTCTCACTCATGCGCCCCAATGAGTGAGTGTGTATGTCCTAAATAGAGAGACTCACTCTCTATTTATATTCTTCCATTCACTTGGAACCCACTCCATCATGTTGGCCTCACTTAACAATTACTTACTAGATCCGACATCTCTAGGAGTGTCTAATAACCCTAGTGCCCCACAGCTTGTGGGGACTTTGCATCCTTTGACCAACAAGGAGGTTTATCCTTAACACAATGGTGGGGACTATTGCCCCAACTTACAATGACTCACCTAGGGTTGACTTCACTAGGATAGTCTAATAACCCAAGGGCCCCACAACTGTGGGGACTTTAACCCTTAACCAATAGGAGGGTTACCCACAGTGACTTGACATGACTTTCTCATTATAGAAACTTCCTGGAATAAACATCGGGGTATGACATGACTCAAATACATTACAATACATCCCGGAATAAACATCGGGTTACAATACATAAGAAATACAAGTGAATACATTCCGAAGTTACAATGACATCAACACTCCCTCTTAACTAGGAAGGTATTCTCTCGACACAATTTATTAGCACAAGTCTTCTTCTCTGTATCATCTGGGTTATTGTCGAGTCCTCGTCATCTTCAAGTCATATTCATCTGGATCTGGATCATCACTCGATCTGGATCATCATCATTGGATCTATATCATCATCACTGGATTCGGATCATCACTCAATCTGGATCATCATCATTGGATCTGGATCATCATCATTAGATCTAGATCATCACTCGATCTGGATCATCATCACTGGATCTGGATCATCATTGGACATCATCACCGGATTTGGATCATCGTCGGCCATCATCACTGGATCTGGAACATCACAGGTGCTATCTCATGATTCTTCTCGTCACAAAAATTTCTACAGAGCCAACTCTTTTTCATGCTGGTTGTGGCCTAGCCTGCATGTAGGTCTTCTTCAGCACTTATATCTGATCAACACATGATCGAAGAAAGGCTCATCATTTCTATCTGATCAACACATGATCGAAGATAGATACTGCACTTACATTTGATCAACACATGATCGAAGAAAGGCACGCCCAACACTTACATCTGACCTACTCATCAGAAAGGCACGCCCAACACTTGCATCTGATCATGTAGGAACCAATCCTATAATCATATAAGAAAGGCCCAGCACTTACATCTGATCAACACATGATCAAAGAAAGGCTCAACATTTCTATCTGATTAACACATGATCAAAGATAGATACTGCACTTACATCTGATCAACACATGATCGAAGAAAGGCACATCATTTCTATTTGATCAACACATGATCGAAGATAGATACTACACTTACATATGATCAACACATGATCGAAGAAAGGCACATCATTTCTATCTGATCAACACATGATCGAAGATAGATATTGCACTTACATCTGATCAACACATGATCGAAGAAAGGCACATCATTTCTATCTGATCAACACATGATCAAAGATAGATATTGCACTTACATCTGATCAACACATGATTGAAGAAAGGCACATCATTTCTATCTGATCAACACATGATCGAAGATAGATATTGCACTTACATCTGATCAACACATGATCGAAGAAAGGCACATCATTTCTATTTGATCAACACATGATCGAAGATAGATACTGCACTTACATCTGATCAACACATGATCGAAGAAAGGCACATCATTTCTATCTTATCAACACATGATCGAAGATAGATACTGCACTTACATTCGACCTGCTCGTCGGAATGGCCAACACTCACATCTGACATGGGAGGAACTTAATCCTTTAGCCATGACATAATGGTTCAGCCCTTACATCTGATCAAGTGGGAACACATCCCTTTATCACATCAGAATGGCTTCTCAGTCCTAGATTGAGTTTTCCTGGCAACTGATCAGGTGCCTCCATTCCCAGAATGGCAGTTTCCCTTACATCTATCCTTCTCGATAGAATGGCCAGCACTTATATCTGACATGGAATGAACCAATCCTCTCACCATGATAGAATGGCTCAGCCCTTATATTTGACCTACTCGTTAGAATGGCTATGGATCTCAGCACTCATATCTGACATGGAAGGAACCAATCCTCTCACCATGAAAGAATGGCTCAGCCCTTATATCTGACCTACTCGTCAGAATGGCTATGGATCTCAGCACTCATATTTGACATGGAAGGAACCAATCCTCTCACCATGACAAAATATTTCAGCCCTTACATCTGACCATGGTAGGAGCCAATCCTCTCACCATGTCAGAATGGATATGGGTCTCATCACTTTCCCTTGGAGGAAACCTCGATCTGGAGAACACCAAGCTTCTCCCTGAAGTACTCAAACTTCAGCCTAGCCAATGGCTTCATCAATACATTAGCTATTTGTTCCTCCGTCACAACATACTGGAGCTTCACTGCTCCCTTCTGCACCATATCCCTGATATAGTGATACTTGATCTCGATATGCTTCGACTTGTCATGGAACACTGGATTCTCTGACAACTTCACACAACTCTAGTTGTCACAATGTATACAAGTAGTATCCAACTGGAGATCAAATATATTAGACAGTAGCTTCCTCAACCATACTACCTCAGAAGTAGCTAGACAAGCTGCGACATACTCTGCTTCAGCTATACTCAGTGCCACATAGGATTTCTTCTTGCTAAACCAAGAGATCACACCTGATCCCATACTGAAGCAACACCCTGAAGTGCTCTTCCTATCGATGGCACTGCCTGCCCAATTTGAATCAACATAACCCTCCAGGTTAATCTTTTGATTCACATCGTACTTGAGCCCATAATCAACTGTACCCCTCAAGTACCTTAGAACATGCTTTGCAACAATCAAGTGAACATGTCTCAGATCTATCAAGAACTGGCTCAAGGTGTTCACAGCAAAGCAAATATCTGGTCTCATGTTCGTCAGGTACATCAATCATCTGACGATACATCATAGCATCAACTATCTTTGATGAAGCATCACTCAATAGCTTCATGTTCGATGCCATAGGTGTGGTCATGGCCTTGTAGTCAATCATCCCGAACCTCTTCAGGATCTCTACTGCATACTTCCTTTGTCCAAGGAAGATCCCATCCACATTCTTCCACACCTCTATGCCTAGAAAAATAGTGCATCGGCACATAACATGAGCATCACTGGTCTTCCGCCTTCAACCTTGAAGCAAAGGTTGGAATATGCTTTACTCTTAGTAAATCCTAGAGTCATCAGTAATCTATCCATCCTGTCGTACCATGTCGAACCTTAGATATTCTGCAGTCACTCCCTCTGAAGCGGAGCATCATACTTCCTCTGTCTTCCATACTCTATGCACTGAAACATTCTGTACCGGAGTGACAAGTAGCTTCCTATGCTACTAATATTCTATGTGACCATCTGGTGTATAGACTTGCATCTTCAACCTTGTAGAAAAGGTTAATATCTTCATCAAGATCATCATATATGTGTTTAAACTCTTACTGGCTGCAAATGTCTCTTTGTAGTCTAGGCCTTCTTTTCGTGAGAAGCCTTTTGCTACGAATCTTGCTTTGTATCCCACGATGTTTCCATCTACTGCATGATGGAACTACGAACTTCCCTTCATGTATCAATACTGCATCCTAGACATCATTCTTCTTGAACTTGAATTCTTCATAGCTTGAAGGTTTTGCATCAATGATGTCGTTGTATTCGTCATATTCATCTTGAACTGTCGTCACTTGTTCTTCGGAACAAGTCTTCATTCTTCTTTGCTTGTAGGCGATTATGTATGTGATATTTCCTACAAGTCAAATGCATTTGTATGGTTAGAAAAATTTCATAAGGAATATTCATACTGAAAAACTCTTATGCATAAATATGTGATCATGCAACTACTTTAGTCAATACAACATTCATCCATATCTCATGAAACTTTTCTAGATGCCTTCCATCTCTACTAGGACAACATTGAGATTGTGCACTAATCCAATATGTCAGCAAAGAGGTTTCATTCTAGATAAGTAGCAATGGAGAGTTTGTATAGCACCATGAGCTACTTACCCATCACATGCATATTAGTAGTATACTATCGTTAATGCAAACATCCTATCATGCATAATACATCAACTGAATATAAACAAATGCATAACAAAACAATATCATGAAATGACAATTGGATACTTATCTTTATTTATTTCGTGGGTAGACTCCTTCTTGAATCTTCAGCTTCATCATCTTCTTCATTCATAATAGCATCGTTTCTTATCCAAATGATAAGATGAATAAGAGGTACTTCAAGAGTTGAGTTCTTCATATTCCTCATTGCTTGAGGGATCTTCTTTGGATGGTGAGAGCTTGATCTCCCATCTTCTCTTCTCTTCTTATGAGTCGAGCTTCTTCCCAGAGTCTGCTGAAAGTAATCACTTCCTTTCGGCACACAATCCTCAAATGAATGAATCCCATGATCATGGGAGGCCATTCAAGGTGGCTATCACCACTTTTGCATACTTCTTCTTTTACCGCTTCAAGTTGTTCTTTGATTTGAGAGACCCTAGTAAAGTATGGCTGTATGGTCTCTGCATTTTGGATCTTCACATTCTTCAACTGAGTTCTTAAGGTCATATTTCGATCTATGTTCTTCCCTTCAAATAGCTTGGTCAAGGAATCAAACATATTCGGTGTCTTTAAGGAAGACAGTTGTAGTACAAGTTGATTCATGACTGAATCAACAATGATCTTCTTGGCCTTGACCAAGTTCTTCTTGTATAAGACTTCTAGCCTCATCTCCCTCTGGAACTGGAACCTCTCTACTCATGTAGGTGTCCCATTCATTTTCTTCAGAGAGATCATGTCCTTCCATGCTTGGACATTGTCAACTTCACCAAGCTTATCATCAAGCTGATATGATAGATCACTTTGAAATGAGAACCTCAAATGGAAATAGAAAAAGATTAGATCTTACCGATTTGAGGTGTCCATCCTGGTTCTGGAGCTGGCTGATCTAGGGTTTGTCATAGAAACCCTAAATTTAAAAACTTTGAATCTTCAATATATAATTGTATAGAAAGATAGATCTCTTCAAATGGAGCTTTCCAATGTACTCCTTTTCTGAAAACAATGGAGGGAATCTCTCAGAACAGGATACCCTAGTTTCTAATTTCTTCTACAGAAATGCCTATCACTAAGGTAACCTCACATGTCCATGTTCCAACACCATAGGTTTTATCAGGATTGGTTTCACCAAACGGGACGTATGATCATTTTCCCAAGGCGACCTATTACGGGACTGTTCATAACAGTGAAGTTATAAGGACTTCCACATGTCACTAGTTCATCTTCTGAGTTTGAACTTTGGACCACAGAAAGTACATTCCATTTCCTTTCTAGAACATCTTCAGGAATTCCATTTGGACCTCTATAGCCCAAGATATTGCAATTCTCCCCAGATGTCCTTTTTAGGGATGAATTCTGGAAGAGGTTGGAACCCTAACATGGAGGGATCATATCTTCCAGAATATAGCGAATCTAAGGATTATATTTGGACACAGTGTAAATACAGATTTTATCTTCCGCCTCTGCAATTTTCAGCTCCTGATTCTTCTCCAATATCTGGATATAGCGAATGTACCAAAACTTAGCAGTTTTAGTATTTAAGGTTTTTCTAGCTCGGGGTAAAACTAGGGTTTGACTTTCTTGGAGTTTCACCCAACCAAAAAAATTGATCCAAGTCTCTAAAATTTGATTTTGATGAGGAGAACAATCATATGCTGGGCTCACTAAAAAATTCGTTTTCTGTAGAAAGCCCTAATTTTCGCATCGAAAACTGAAAATGCTCGGAATCGAATTCCGCTTCGACAGAAAGATGCGCCCTTCAATGGAGAGTCAGCTTAGCATACTTTTGCTGATGGATTGTGGAGAGAGACCCAAAAATTAAGAAGCCCTAGCTTCTGCAGCTGCACAATGTTTTATTTTCAGGTTCGCTCTGATATCATGTTAGATTTTTGTCATTCAAGCTACCATTATGATCTTAGGATCTTTAATTGAGAGAATAACATGCACAACAATAAAACACAACCACAACACAAGAGACAAGAGACACAAATAATTTTCTTCGGGGAAACCATAAAGGAGAAAACCCCGCAACTTCCTCAGAGATAGAATCAGCACCAAAAGGTAAAACCCCAAAACAGTAAGATGATCTCCTGACATCAGCAGTCTCTCTCTCTCTCTCATTGAGAGAGCTTCTCCTCTCTCACTCATGCACCCTAATGAGTGAGTGTGTATGTCCTAAATAGAGAGACTCACTCTCTATTTATATTCTTTCGTTCACTTGGAACCCACTCCATCATGTCAGCCTCACTTAACAATTACTTACTAGAGCCAACATCTCTAGGGGTGTCTAATAACTCTAGTGCCCCACAAATTGTGGGGACTTTGCCTCCTCCGACCAACAAGGAGGTTTATCCTTAACACAATGGTGGAGACTATTGCCTCGACTTACAATGACTCACCTAGGGCCGACTTCACTAGGATAGTCTAATAACCCAAGGGCCCCACAACTGTGGGGACTTTAACCCTTAACCAATAGGAGGGTTACCCACAATGACTTGACATGAC
>LPNX010137687.1:269121-343024 GCA_001517045.1 Pseudotsuga menziesii
TGGAATAAACATCGTGGTATGACATGACTCAAATACATTACAATACATCCCGGAATAAACATCGGGTTACAATACATAAGAAATACAAGTGAATACATTCCGAAGTTACAATTACATCAACAACTTGTAAATTCATGACAACCAAGTTGACAACTTAGCTATGCAAAATATATTGGAGGAAATAGAAATTAGGGAGACAATGAAGTATGAAATTGGAGAGTTGAGAGTCCGAGTCCTGACCTCCGACTGGCCTATACTTGTAAACCCAGGATAATGTTTTTTCCTCCCATATACTTCACCATTCTCTTTAAGTTCGGGGAAGCTCAATCCAGCCTACCCAATGTTCTACCTTTGCTTCTCTTGCTCCTACCTGTGATGAAGGTGGCACCTTCGAGTTGTCCACCACAGAAGACAACGAGGAATTAGAATGCACAACCGTTTCCTTCTACAGAAAGACGATTGAAAGCAACTCCATCTCAATTCCCCAATATCTCGGCGCTCCTGAGCTTGTTTACCTTGCCCGAGGTAAGATAATGCATGTTTGTGTATTTCACATGATTTAAAAAAAACATTTTATAATTGCTTCTACATAACATAGATATATATGTGCAACTGAGGGAAAACTAGGTATTGTTTTCCCGAGGTATCCAGAAAATTTTAGAGATCATTCTTTGTTTTGAGGGCGCAGATTAGAGATCCCACGAGAGGAAGAGAAAGAAGAAGAAGATGACTCAAGTCAAAAGGTGAGGCGAATGAGGTGGGGAGATGTAATAGTGATATTTGCAAGAGCATCTCACTTGTGGTATAATGATGGCAACGAGCCTCTCCAAATCGTAGCCATTGTTGACACAACCAACCCTCATAATCAGCTTGGGTGCAGGAGTTACCACGTAAGAATCCCGACAAATTAAGTAATGATAATATTCAATTAGGTATATGACAAATCATTTCGTTTCTTTTAGAGCTAACTATATGCATATTGTACAACCCTTCTCTCTGAATGGAACTCCGTTCCCGTTTCCTTTGTCTCTGCTGCCTAACCCTCTTCCTATGATGAGACGGGCAGACTAAGCGGCCTAGGTGGACCGTGGGAGACTGGGAGTGTTGATTCAAATGATTTTGACCCCAGTAAATGAATGGAAATTGGAATAATTCCTGGAATCTTGGACTAACAGTATAGAATATGATTCATCAACACAAACAAAAGGCGACGTGTTGCTAGCCTTCTACCAAAAATATACCATCCCATCCCAGTCCTACGGTGGTCATATAAATGTTTTTCACTGGGTGAAACCCTGGTCCGACAACTTACAGACCCATTGGACCAGGTTAGGTTCGAATCCGATAAAGATTGCTCAATGCATTGTAAATTACAACTTGTAAGTTGTAACCCAAAAAACAACATCATTAATTTTTCCTTACCGAGACATTGGAGGGTTGTCAAATCAATTCACCATCCATAGATATGACTCATATGAGCATTTAATTTCACAACATATACTCAAATACTCAAGTGACTTGTAAGTTGTGAGATCAACTGACTCAATGAACAAGAAGATGCAAGATGGAAAACCGAGTTGGTAGGTTGGCATTCTCTCAGACCAAGATTTAATGAAGACGGTGAATCAGCAATGCATGCCAATGCCATGAAATTCTTTAAAAGTAAACATTGAATCTTGAGTTAGAGTCTCGACTCATCAATTTGAACTTGGAATTCGGCAGCTGGAGTGACTTACTCTGGTCCATGCCCATTGGGACCAAGATCCTTATCCATGATCCGACTATTTGAGGGCACTTGGGCAGACTCTGAGTCCCAGACTCTTCCACAATCCACTGAATCACTGATACCCCTGAATAGACAAATTATGTAGCTGCCCTTCTATTGCAAATTTACCTAGGCTTACTAAATTTCATTATTGAAGGGCTATAAATGAAACTAAATTTTTTTTGCATGGTAAAATATGGCCTTTCAAGGGCTCTAAAGACTTCAAATTTGAAGCCTCCTCCCATAGCCAAAGCCGCGTGACGGAAGAAGAAGAAACATAATTCTCGTCATGAGCAGAACGGTCTCCTTTTCAGTAGAAGTTTTGAAACCTAAGTCATATACTGACAATCTGGGGAATGAAATCCCACCTGGTTTCCAACTTTTCTTTTCTTCCCAAATCCTTGGAATGCAGGAGCCCTGAGTAGGTATAGGCTGGGCTCCAATCCCACATGCTTGTCAGCGATGACAGATTCGCATAGCGTGGGAGTCCATTAACCACAGTTGTTCTGAGGGCGATGGCTGAAAAAGAAAAGTTGAAAGGAGCCAAGAGGTTATAACATCGTCAACGAATATTGCTGCCACTTCCTTACAGTGACGAGTGGCCCTTGAGTCGATAGATATGAAATTCTGTCAGGTCGGCCCTTCATAATCCTCACATCGCTTTCGGTTTTTCACTGAAAAGAATGAACGATGAAGAAGCATGTGCAAGTGTTAGCATGGAAAATACAAATGACAGCAACAGCACAAGATTAGAAAGGAAGTGCACGGGAGAGACGCCAAGGATGAGCACAGTAGCATGGAAAATACAAATGACAGCAACAGCACAAGATTAGAAAGGAAGTGCACGGGAGAGACGCCAAGGATGAGCACAGTAACAGGCTGATTGTATTTGTGCAAAAATTTAAGTTTAATTGAGGGTGATGGAGCCGTTAGAGCCATCTTTAACAAACATGTATGTTCTGTCCATCTAACTGACCAATAGCAAAGTCAATGGTTGATTTCACTGGACCCAACGTACTTTTTTTTAAGCGTGTAGAGTCTCGCGCCAAGACAGATTCAGTGGAGAAGATTGAACATTGAAAGTTAAAAATTAAGATGTGATTTTTTTAAAGAAATGAAACATCGTTTTTAACTATTAAGTACACTCAAATTAAAAAGAATAAAATATATGATTGTGATATCCAGACTCAAATTAAAAAGAATAAAATATATGATTGTGATATACACCATCGGGAATAAGCCCATTCAAATTAAAATAATAAAATAGAATATACATGATGGTGATATTTATTATTTTATTTTATATATAAAATAGTATATCTATTTATATAATTACTTTTGGGAATTAGATGTCTGAGGTCAATTGGCCAATTGTTAAATTGACTTACCATGCATTAATAGAGTTTTCACAAAATTTGGGGGACTCCACTTTTTTTAGTCAATTTTTAGTTGGTGAAATGTTTATAGATTTTATTTGTCTTTCACTTAACTTGTAAATGTAAAAAACATTTACTCAAGTAATTTTTTAGAGAATGCGTCATTAAATAAAACATGCATTCAACCATAACAATGAATTTTTTTTTCAGAGGAAAAAATATCAGCCTTTGTTATTCATATGAATTAAAAGACATCTTTTACATATCAGCATGACTGCCACATTAAAAGTGACAATTCAATACAGCTGCCAAATCAGGTCCATCACTTATAACTATAATTGACAATAACATAACAGCAGAATCAATAAAGAAAAAGTCTGATCGTAGCAGACTTTTCTCATCATCCCTGAATATATCAGGTCAGAATGTACTGAGAAATATCGAAGATGAACTTCAGAACATACAATCAGAGCAATATATGCTGGCAAGAAGAACTCAACAAGAACAAAAATTGATACAGAGTCCACTGCTAATAACAAGTTGAATAATAGATGAAATCAGCTACTCTAAAAAAGCTTGAGATTTCCATGGTTTACAATCAAACCATCCATATATTCTGAAAAAGAAACAACTCCCATATCCAATTTCAGGCCTTGTTTGGAGAGTGCATCTGCCAGTGAATTATGCTCACGATATGTATGTTTAAAGATTATCGGCGGGTCCTTTTGAAGCATAAATCTTATATCACAACACCAGTGCATCAGAGATGGAACATCAAGTGCAGAATTTCTGTTAAGCCAAGAGATAATAACCATGGAGTCCCCATAAATAAGCTGCAATGGTATACCCATCAATAAACTGACTCTAAGAATGCCCCAACATGCCAATAACTCTGCTCTTGTATTCGAACTTCTCCCACAGCCCATTGAAAAACTGAAGTAATGTGAATCATTTATAAAAATCACATATCTCGATCCACTTATATTCTTCGTCGTTGCTCAATCAAAGAAGCCACATGGGAAATATTTTAATGGTTCAGGGCCAATATTTCGGGGTTTATGATTTTCATAGGCACAGGGTAGGAGTTTACTAAACCATCGATTCTGGAAATCAACAAAGAAAAGACTGGTTTCTTATTTTCAAATATGCAGAGATTTCTTAATAGCCAGATTCCCCAAAAAATAAACAGAGGCAAGTATCTGTAAGGGGCAGAACTCGCATAACAAGAAAACCATTGGCCCAGAAAGGAATGAACAGTGCTGGAAATGGGAAACGTGCAGTTGTATTTTACCTCAAAATGAGAATATACACGGGCACAAAAAGGACAGCAGAAGAAAAGATGATGAATATCTTCCAGGTTACTTTCACAAAGAGCACATCGACTTGGCCCAATGATGCCTCTAGACTGCAGTTGCTCCCAGGTTAATATTTTCCGATAAATCAATAACCAAATAGAGCATTTTATTTTCAGAGGAATAGTCATAGACCATAAGATTTTCAGAACTTTATCATTTAATTCTGAACAGCAATCCGAGATTATACAGGAATAACCTTCAACAGCAGTTAACGGCCCTGTATACTTATCATGAGACGAGGAGATACTATCATTTTGATCCGTGAGCCGTATACGGCCAAATTCCAAGCCTCTTATATAATTGTCCCATATAATTTTCCATTCACCGATAATATCAAGGTCCTCTGCAGAGAACCAATACCCTGTGGCATTGGGAGTATGATTGCGAGCCTGAGCTAAAGTACTAATACCATAATCCTCTAAGTAATCTCGTAAACCTCTAGGCAGGGAAAATGAGGATCCCAATCCCACAATAGGGTCTGCACCCAGGCAAATGGATTCACCATTTCCAACTTGCCAGATAATTCCTTTACCGATCCAAGCCAAAGTAGCCATAAATCCCTTCCAAATGATTGAGGCATTGTTGTAAATAAAGTTTTTTTCCCTGAGCCAAAGGTGAAAAGGTTTATTTTTCAGGTATTTAGCAGAAATGAGAAGATTCCAGACGCCCTTGTTGTTTACTGCCAGCCAAAAAGATTTCATTCTCAAAGAAAAGATAAAGTTAGGGAGATGTTTTATACCCCAGCCACCATGAGAAGTGGGCTTAGCCAATAAATGCCAGTCTGCTAGATGAAATTTTTTCTTCTTGGAAGAAGAACCCCACAGAAAGGAGTAAATCAATTTCCTGAGATTGTCTAGGATTGAAGAAGGAATCGAAACCAGAGCCATCCAATAGACTGGTATGCTTGAGAGAACCGCACGAACGAGGACAAGACGGCCTCCCATGGAGAGGAGTCTATTTGTCCAATGTGAAATTTTCTTTTCAAATTTCGTAAACAACCAAAGCCAATCTTTAACCAAATAATCAGATGGTTTCAGGAAGTAGCCCAAATAACTAAAACCTTTCCGGAAATCTTCAGTCCTATAAGGGAGAAGATCTGTGATTCTTTGAAGATTTTCCTCTTCCATACCATTTTGTAGAAAACAAGATTTGTTCGCATTGATACTCATACCTGAGGCCTCTTAGAAAGTATCTAGAATAGCTTTAAAGGCCAACCATTCCTCAAAAGATCCTAGACCAAATAAAATCACATCATCTACAAATAGTAAGTGGGTGAGAGAAAGCTTTGAAGAAACTTTAATGCCTTTAATCCTCCCTTTATGTTTTGCATCCTCAATCAGAAGACTTAGCCCTTCTATAACCAGAATGAATAGGAGGGGGGATAAAGGGCATCTCTGCCTGAAACCCCGCGATGCAGAAAAGAAAGAGGAAGAAGATCCATTAACAAGAACAGCAAAGTTAGCTGAAGTGACGTAGCCTAGGATCCAATTGACTCCAACAAGTGGGACCCCAATCTGAATAAGAAGAAGACGAATGAAGGTCCAGTTAACTCTGTCAAAGGTCTTAGATAAATCCAGCTTAAGGATGAGAGCACATTTGTTTATGGAATTAACAGAATGTAAGAATTCTTGAGTAATAGCTATAGGTTCATGGATCAACTAGTTATTTAAAAAACAAAATTGTTGAGGGGAGATGGAAGAATCCAGAAAGGGTTTAAGCCTCATAGTTGCAATTTTGGAAATCAGCTTATAGCAGAGATTACAAAGGGATATTGGCCGATAGTCAGCGAAAGATACATGCAGGTCTATCTTTGGGATGAGAGCTAGAAAGGTAGAGTTGAGAGCAGGGGCCACTTTGCCCATGGATCTAGATGATTCCACCACTTTAACAAGGAGAGGGCCCAAAAGATAAAAAAATAACAAATAGAACTCAACTGGCCATCCATCCGGCCCAGGAGCCTTATCTTTTTTAAATAGATGGAGAGCCTTTTCCACTTCCTTCAAAGTAACAGGGCTAGAAAAAGATTCCTTATCCTCCAGACTGATGAAAGAGGGAAAGAGACGAATAACCTTCAGCTGGGATTCTAGATTCGTCAGCTTATCATCTTCAAACATGGTCTTAAAATATTGAATACCGAGGTCTTTTAGACTTTTATCATCTGAAACCCAATTACCCAAACCATCCTTAAGACTCCAGATGGCATTATGATTTTTCCGGGCTGAAGCCACCGCATGAAAATATTTTGTATTAGCATCTCCCTTAAGAGCCCAGGTAATTCTACTTTGAAGTCTTGCAGAAGAAATCTCATGATCAGCCACTTGTTGGAGAGCTACTTTGAGAGAGTTTAACTTTAATTGCTTATCTTGGTTTAAAATTGCAGACTGAGAGGAGCTGAGAAGAAAGTTGATTTCTTCTTCCAAGGCCACAGATTTTTCTTTCATCTTTATAGCTGCAGCTTTAGTCCATGATTTTACCTTTTCTTTAAGAGCTCGCAGTCTGCAGGAAAGATCATACATGACATCCAAAGAGGGATCCGGTTGAATAAGAGGCCATTCAGAACGAACCATCTGCACAAAATCTTCATTGTTTAACCAAGAATGATTAAACTTGAATGGAGAAGCACTGGAGCTAATATGATCTAAACACTCCAAAACAATAGGGAAGTGATCTGATATTCCACATCTGTGAGTCCAAGTTCTATACTTAGGAAGAGAGCTGACCAGCTGTTCTGATAACATAAAACGATCTAATCTTTTAGATATACCTTCTTGCCCCATCCTCCCATTCCTCCAGGTAGGGCCAGCACAGGGAGGCGCCACATCCACAAGGTTATGATCTGAGAAGAGCTTAGAGAAATAAGGGCTCAAAGGGTCTACAAGAGCTTTTGAACCCCATATTTCTAAGGCAGAAAGTGTTAGATTTAAATCCCCAGCTAATATGAGATTAGGCAGTGAAAGGAGACCTCCTGAAGCTACGACATTCCAAAAAGAATCATGATTATGATAAGGACCATAGCAATTTAGAATAGAGAGCTTAAAATCAGAGCCCCTGAGAGTGGCTTTCAGCAATATACCAGCAACAGTTTGATAAGCTTTGCATTTAAAAAGTTTCGGATCCCAACCAGTGAGAACTCCCCTAGAGAGACCGTTTGAGCTAAGGGCACAAAACTCCCATCCCGAGCAGATTTTGGAAAAAGCAAATAAAGCTGGATAAGGACTTGTCATTGTTCCTTGAAGTAATACTAAATCAGGAGAGAGTGAAGACAGCAAGAGACGGAGGCCTTTTTGTTTGGCAGAACCCCCCAAACCACGGATATTCAAAGAAAGAATACGCATTAAGTATCAGGAGGGAGAGGGGTTGAAGCTCTAAGGACCCTAGGAGAAGGAGAGGAAGAAGTACAGTCTGCTGCTTTTAATCTCATGGATAAAGGGATGTAAGGAGCTGGGGCTAAATCCAAACAATCAAAAGGTGGCTAAGAAGATTTTTTCTTTTTTTTTCTTTTGATAGTGACATTCTCAAATCTGATTGAGTCTAGTGGGAGAACAGAAGGAGAAAGGGGTGTCTTATCCGAGAAAATGTTCATAGTTTTTTGCAAAGAAGGATATTTGAAGGATGGGGAAACAGCTGGGCTATGAGGAGGCGTTTTGTAGTTCGAAGGCCCCTTATTTGCTAAGGGGGGAAATATTCCTCAGTGAACAAAGGAGGGGGGACAACGACTTTCAGGGGGCAAGGAAAAGTAGTGGAGGCGATAGGCAAGACATCAATCAGATTCATAGCAGATGGAGGATCCAGAGCAGGAGAAAGGATAATATCAGGGGGTAGGGGAGTAGGCTCCAAAAAGGCAAGCTGCGCAGGGATTACAGGTTCATACTCCACAGAAAGATTACAAGATCGAATAGGAGATTTTTTGCTGCTAATCACTGAGTCAATTATATCCATATCAAGATCTGATACTTCCCCAAATAAAGAAATTGAATTTTTCAACTGACTAGGAGAGGAGGCATTATTTATCGGGGTTGAAACATCCTTAGATGGAGAAAATAAAGGGGACTTAACAAAATAATCAGTTAAAGAGCGCTTGACAAACTTACTACGGAAGGCAGGACAGTTACGATGCAAATGGCCAGTCTCCCTACACACATTGCATCTAAAAGGAATGCCCTGATAATCCAAGCGTTGAATAAACAAACGCTCATGGTAGAGAATCTCAACATCAGCTAGGAGGCCTTTAGTTATATCAAGTTCAACAAGAACCTTTGCCTTCCTCTTATCAAAGGAATTAATGAAATCATCCTCTAGTGCCACAAACCGTCATATAGTGTTCCCAATTCCTTCCAAAAGAGCTCGATTCCAGAGCGGGAAAGGAAGCCCTGGGGGAATAGCCCACAGATGGCGTTTTTTCACTCTTTCTCTCACTGGATCAAAATTTACATGCCATCAATCAAGAACTAAAGACCCATTACCCACCCTCCATAGTTGGCTTAATACTTCAGAGGCATGAGAATCTTCTAAGAAGACAAAAATGATCCACCCCCGAACCAACAAGCTGATAGAAGGAGTATAGGATAGGAAAGGTTTCCAGTACTTAGATGCCCAAGAAACCCATTCTTTTTTCTCCATGGAGGCATATTCCAGCCTACCTATTAATGCTCAACGACTCAAAGCTTCCACCCTATCCATATAAATATCCCGACCAACCACATAGCGTAGTTTCCCTTCCATAATTTTATAGGCCTTGCCTTCCTACGCTTCTGATATCGAGCAGGGTCATGGTCCAATATAGGGTGAGGAGACCCATCATGGGTCTCCACCATCAGAAACAAGGGATATGCTTCCCAGAAGCAGTCCCCAAAAGCTGATCAATAAACTCAGTCAATAGCACACCAACAGGTTCAACCCTGTACTATGAGCAACAGGAAAGGGCCCTGAATCAAAAACTCCTAAAATAAATCACATATATAGAATCCGGCACTGATAGTATCAAAATATATGGAAGGAAGATAGTCGGCACCAAATAAATCAAAATCAACCCAGAATGCTATGACAATCCAAATAAAGAACAGCACATTATCAAGATCAGACCATCAAATTCGAGCCTCATATAAATAACAATCAGTAGTATCGGGCTGAACTCAACTGAATATAAGGTGAGTCTCTGATATCAATAATCTAATATTAGTCCATTAATTCGAGCCACATACAAAAAATCAATCAGTAGGATAGGGCTGAAAATCTGAACATAGGAGAGTCTCTGATATCAATCAAAGTAAGGAACATCCATAAATAAAGTACCCAGTAAGACCCCAAAAGTTCTAGATACATTCAACAAGCCCAGTCGAACCACAATTAGAGAAAGAGAGATGCAAACTAAATCAGCCCTTCCAAGAGAATCGTTGGGCAAGTAATCAAACAGCAAGAAAAATATCTAATATTGAAAACATCAGATATCAAATCGGCACTGCTAGTATCAGACTAAAATTAAAAAGGATATCAAATCCCTAAGGCCAAGATACAATCCACAATCCAAGACGGCCACAAACAGAGACAATACTTTAATCTAGATCAGACCATCAAATATCGAACGCTGGATAAATAGGCAATAGATCTAGAAATCTAAACAATGCAGAGAAATCAAATATCAGATCCTGCATAGAATGTGCCAAACCCCAGCAAACAAAAGACGGCCCAACCCTAAATATTCCAATAACAAAATAGGATGCCAAATCAGTATGATAACGGAACAGAACCTCCACCAAAAGTAGACCTTACAGGTTCGATTCTCAAACATATAAGCAACCAGAAAGAAACTATGAATCGCAGCATCAAAATGTATATAATAGAAATCGTTCCAGCAAAGAAGGGCACATTCCAATGGTACCGAATGAAGAACCAAAGTCCACTACTATGTAAATAGGGCAACAATCCAAAGAAAAAAACAATCGATATAATTCCCAATAGAACCGGCTCGGAAGGAAGAGCCCTGAAACCCTCAAAAACTGCGGAAATCAAGAGGGCGTAAAACCCCGTATAGTCTAGATCGAAACAACAGGAAGAGAGACCGATGAAAGACTCCACTGAGAATCCAGAATAATCCTGAAAGCCGCAAGACAATCCATAAATCGAAAATCATCCCCTACCAAGGGCAGCCAAATACCGGTTCAAAGAAAAAAAAGGGGGTTCACTGGGTTAGGACCGAGAGAAGACGCCATTAAGACAAAAAAACACACAAGCCCTCAACAAAGCCACATCCCGACAGACACAATCAAAGGGTCAAATATGCTGTACAAGGACAGCCCACACCTCCAAACCCGGAGAATGCTAGACGCCACCTAGACAGAACCACTAAAATGGATAAGTTCCCACTTCTTTTATACTGGTTGGTACTAGTCCTCAGTTATGAGGAGGGACTCCAGTTGCTGGGAGTGACACAAATAGAGACCAGCAAACCATCAAAACCCAAATCAAGAAACCAGTGGAGGGTGACCGATAGATACTCCAGGCGGCCAAAAGGGTGACGGGGATAAAGGACTGGCAGATTTTTCAGGAAACCAAAGAAAAACCCCAGCAAAAATGCCAATTCAAAATAGGTATAACACGGCTGCAAAAATCCAAAAAATAAAGGAAGGACAGAGAGCAGAAACCTATAACCTTATCATTCCGTAGCCGTCGAACCATGGAACAGGTTTAAGAGGTACGGCTATTGAAAAGATTAGTACCTTGGAGGAGCGAAAAGCTCCGTGCCATTCCTTCCGGAGTCTGCGAGAAGCCCGGCCGGTGGATCGTGAACAAACCCTAGCTTGTCCATCTGCAATCTCTCACCATAACAATGAATTTATACTAGCATAGATCCATCTAAAAGGGGATCTACCAAGCACCAAGAGGGATCAAATATCTCAAGATGTAAACATTTTTAAAGTGGAAGTGTTGAGAAAATGTCTAATCCAATGTTTATGGTTTTATTTTATCTAATTTATATTGTTTTATCTATATTATATATGCAATTCTAAATAATTTAAATTTATTTTAAGCAACATGTTATTTTTAATAATATATTTTTTTTAAAGGACACGTGTCAACTCTAGACACATCTCTCCCATAGTGGGCTATAGAATGCACCTCTTTGGTGCAAAAACTTGTCCAGACATAACAAAAACTATTTGCCGTAAATACACACTTGAAAATTTACAAGGATGTTTCACCATTTTCAATCACATAGAGCTTGAGCTTTTGAACTCCTCCCGAGAGAGTTTTTCCTTCTTCTCTAGTATTAAATTCTCTCTTCACTATGTGTACAGACTAAAACAACTTCTCTGTGAAGCTACCGCCTTAACATTAAAGATTGTAATAACTATTCACCTAGAAACATATCTTCAAAAATTTAATTAGACTACCCTCTCACAGAGAGTGACAACGCATGACCAACTAGAGACTTTGATAGAGTTGGCTAACAAGATAAGAAGACCAACAAGTAATTAATATTTCCAATGCCACCCCTTAATTATGAGAAGATGGGGATCTTAAAACAAAATATTACCAAATGTTTCAGAGCTTCACTCTGTGCATGAAAGAGTTCACTGTGTAGAACTTGTCATTCCAAGATAACTTCGCAGATACTGGAATGTATCATTTGCCAATGGTTTTGCAAATATGTCTGCAAGGTGATCTTCAAACCTGCAAAATTTTAAACAAATTTCTTTGTTGTTCATCGATTCTCTTATGAAATGAAATCTTGTGTCGATGTGCTTGGTTCTATTATGAAACACACGGTTCTTAGATAATGTAATGGCTGAACTGTTGTTGCATAAAATGGTTGTTTGTTCTTTTTCGTTCCGTGACAGGTCTGTTAAAATTCTCCGCATCCAAACGACTTGACATGTAGCACTTGTAGCTATTGTAACCCACCTAGAACTGAAAAAATAAATATTTTTATATATTTGATAAAAAAAAATTATGTTGAAAGTTATTGCAATTTTTTTTTTTATGACCAAGGATGGTCAAGGATTCCATGTAATTGAATATTTTATTTATTTAAATAATTAAAAGGAAGAGACACCTATCCAAAGAACACTGTTGAAGAGTGTTCACTGACCCACTAGAAGGAATGAACAGGAAGGCCAAATGACAAGTCGCAGCAATAACATTTCACTTTCTAGATGTTGCAGGAGGCAAAATACCTACAATTGTGGTCATGTTCCCTGAGAAGAGGAATTGAGCACGTGGCTCATTTAATTACAAAACTGACCCAAAGATCTAAGAAATCATATAAATACCATTGAATTGAGCAGTAGGTTCACTACATTCTACTCCAAGTGATTAGAGCCTTGTGAATCGCTCCAAACTGAAAAGTCAGGCACACAAGAGGAATTCCATGAGGGGATAGCTAAAGTCAAATTCCTGAGAGTTAAGTCTGCTAGTGAGTTGCTAAGTTGCAGAGATTTCTGTATGGACTGTTGCACAACATATTTGTCCTAGTGGTTCAGTGAACATTCTCGGGGGTCCTAAAGCGAACGAACTTGGTTGCTTTCAGGAGACAGTTGGGAGGAACAATTTTCTTTGGGTGTTTGTCCACATTCTACAATTATTCAGGTTTTAAGATGTTTTGTTTAATTATTTGTGAATTTATATCATGTCTGTACTTAAAGGTTTTATGAATGTTGAGGGATTTTCTAAACTAGTAGATATTACTGAATTAGAATAGGTTATATAGATTTTACTTTTGTATAATATTGTATAAAGAATGCTACAATTTTTCTTCTTACAAGTTTAATGACAAAACTGTAGATGTATGCCTATAAGATTATATACAGTTTCTTAGTTATTATACTAACCTTCTTAAGTTTCATTTCCTTTACATTCTTAGATTATTATAATCATTGCTAGGTAAACAATGAATTTGATTCATCTAGTTCTTACTTTAAACAAGTTAAAAGTACTAAGTTTTCCAATCAAGGTTTGAAACCTCCAACAAGTAAACTCTCTTATCACATATTATAGCCGATAGGATTATTAGGATTTTACAGTATTTTAATCCATGCAATTACAAAGTGCTCTGTCCAATAATGAGTTTTAGGAACATAGTTACAATCATACATTCTTACAATTATTATCTTGTACTAACCCCCCCCCCTTCTTTTAAACACCATCGTTTCAGCCAAAAGGCTTAAGCTTCTAAAGAAGTCAAAAGAGGGTTAAAGGACTCATCCAAAACCTACACAGAGGTTGAATGAAAACCCCACAGGTTCTTAATCTCAAATACTATATATATCTACAAGTAAAATCTTACAGAATCCCTTTAGATATTATTAAAATTTACTATACTGTATTTCAAAGTTTCAATTAAACTGTAAAGGCCAATAACTAGAATATTCTCCTTCACGAAATCCACATTACAGTATAAGAATAATAACATATAAATTAAATAACAAACAAGTAAGGAATTAACAAGTCGAGGGTTCAAACCCTGTAAACATTTACATTATAACTTTCTTTAGCCAATAGGCCTTCTTCCTACAACTAGGGTTAGATAAAACTGAAAAACATAGTAAAACCCTTTAAATAACCATTATTACATAGGATCTGCATCACTGAATCAAATTAATTAAATTTCAGAGAAAACAAACCAATTTCATTGTCTGGGCCGTAAGTAGTTTTAGTTTTCGATTGTAAAATTTATTAAAAATAAAAGCAACGATAGTCAAATCATTAAGAGTAAATCACAACCCTTCTTACAACACTATTGATATTTTTGTCAGTCTTACGACTTAAGAATTTTCCCCCACATTTCTCTTGACAGAGAAACACCCTAACTTTTTAAAGAAGAAAACGAACTCAACAATGTAATGGCCTCGCAACCATAAAAATTTCAAATGCAATAAAAACCCTCACGGGATTTCTTATAACAGAATCAAAACATTTACAAGTACATAGTAAAGATCGAAAGATTGAGACGATATCCAGTTTAAGTTCCTTTAAAATATACAGAGTAATATTAATGTTCCAACACCAAAATAACTGTGTAAATAGAACAACAAGTAGTATAACCAATAACATAAATCACCAGATAGAACTTAAGGTTTAAAACAAATAACATTACAATGATATATTAAACTGAAAAACGCTTGATACATCTTCTCATGCAAGCTAGCAGCCTATTGCATTTCTTTAACAAATTTTAAATTTTAAACTCGGTGGGAAAACCCTATGGCTTCCAAAAACAAGAACTCTGCTAAACTTAGGCATTTACCCGAAAATGATGGTTTGGGCAACACCACAATCACCATCGACAAAAAATGAGAAACTTGTTGCATTTCCAGAAAAGACACTTCCCATTCAAAATTGTTGTTCTATCCTTCCACACTGTAAAGACTGTGAAGGTTTAGGGCTTAAGGTCTTACTAGGACCTTAAATGCATCTCCAAACCCAGATCTCGAAACCACGCATAGTGGGTTGACGACTCCCTTCCAGTAAATAAAAGTGCAGGTTAAAACAAGAATTTGTGTGTATATATTAAACACTAAAAACAAGTAAATGCTTCATGCTTCTTACCTCTTGGGGAAAAAGAAAGCTTCAAATCAGGTGAACCTCTGCCATTGTAAAGGAAACAGTCATGGCCAAAAACACCAGAGTCCTCTTGTCACATGCCCCAAATTGCAAAACATTTTATATTTTAAGAAACATTATGTTATATTTTATTATAAAGTTTGTAATTAATGACCAAGTGGGGTCAAAGATAATTGAATGTAATTGTTGAATATTTTATTAATTAATAAATGAAAGATGAGACAAGAGCTTAAGGAAGCTGTTAAATGAGTGTTTTATTGGTCACTTGGTGGAGTAGGCTGGGTTGAGAGCAAATTGACACTTGGTAGCATCCTCAAACTACTTCTAGTTGTTGCAAGAGGAAACTTCCCTATTTTTGTGGTCATGTTCCCTAAGAAAGTGGAATAAGAGCAGGTGGCTCATTAAGTGAAAACTGACCCAAAAGACCTAGGCATGCTAATAAAGCTTCCCATTGAAGATAGCTGAGACTGCTCATTCTTGACTTGTGAAAATTTTGAGTGAATTAAGTGCACAAGAAAATTCGATGGAGGGGACTAGAAGAAGTTTGTTTTGAGTGAAAAGTGCTGAAGTTCTGAACTAGTGCAGCTATTCTAAGTTGAGTTCATACTGCTACAAGAAGAACAGATTTACTGTTGAATAATCAGTAGAGTTGTAGAGGATTACTAAACTACATCTCGCACCTAGTACTTCTACCAGGTGGACTAAGAGACAAGCTCGGGGGTCCTAATATTTGCAGTTCATCTATCTCCAGGAGTTGGTTGGGAGGAACATGTTCCTTAAGCTGTTGTTACCTCTTCTACATTTCCAGGTTCTACATGATTTATCTAGTTTTCTAATTGTTTATTTAAATCTAGAAGGATTGAGTTTAAGCAATAATGTGTTATGCTTATGTTTTGTTGTTGTTAGGGTTATTTAATGAAATACTTTTACTGTGAAAATATAGTCAATGCTAGATTAGATATGATTAGGGTAAATGATTAGAAGAATGTCTAGTTTTACTGATAGATAAAAAAATACCTAACTGTATTTTTCTACACCTTTTAAAAGGTAGTACTCTCGTACAATAGGTTAGATTAAATTATGATAAGTATTGAATGAAGTACGCTTGAATGTGTTTATTTACCTTTTTTAGATTTCATAAGAGTTAATCGTAAGTATGTTATTCCTTTCTATTTCAGATGTTTTACTTAGACAGAGTACCGTGTCACAGCATAAACAAATCTGTCTCTAAGGAAGATTTAAAAATAAATATATACTCAGTCTGTGTATTTATTTACATAGTAGATAGATTATTTACTATAATTCTATTATTATAGTAACTAAAAGAAATTATAAAAACAGAAAATAAATAAGTAGGGTTAACTTAAAGAAACCGTAAAATAAGGTAAAAAATTACTTAGATAACTTCATCATTAATCTAAGTAAAAATGTAACTTGAATAACATTAAAATCAAATATTAAACTCTATATTAATTTAGAAGTAATCAAGGTTTTATAAATAAATCCTGTTTTTGAAGAAACTGTAAAATATAAATAACATTACCTTATCTTTTACTAGTAGAGGGATTATCCAGTTTCACTCATAAACTAATTAAAGCATACATACTTCATTTGTATAACCACAAATATCTAATAAATGAATATATAAAATAAAATACATTTTCTACAAGAAACAGTATTAAAACTGTATGGTAAATATAAACTAAGAGAAATTAAGTAAAAGACCTTTCAAAATATTTTAGCCCATAAAATACAGTAAAGACTTAGGTTGTATAATCAACTTTTCTTCTATCTATTTACTGAAGTAAATGTTATTGACAGTAAAATTCAAATTATGTTCTAAAAACCATCTTTCTGAACATTTGGTTTCACTTTTAAACATAATCAAAACAAATATCAATTTACAGTAACAATAACTCTGTGTAGGATTAATTTAAAAGAATTGAAGATAAACCAGAACAGGTAAAAAATCTCACAGCATGCCATCTTTTTCTTAAAAACCACAGTATATATATATTATCAATTAAAAAAATTACAAAACAGTAAGCTTCCAAGCTTATTCAAAATAGAAATAGCATCTAAAACCTAACCATTACTGTAACCATATCAGTTACGGCCTAATGGAATTTTTACAATAAAGTCTGGCTAAGGCCACATAAGTATTTATCAGGTCACGGCCGTGAAGGCCCAAAGTATTCCTTCATGATACAACCACTAGGGATTCAAAGATCTCTTAACAACATATCACAGTCTCGGCCATATGGCCTTTCAAAACAAACAGATCACAATGTAGCCACGACCAAGCAGTAATCCAAGAACCAAGCGGATAGTATCAACAAAAAAATACCATACAACCAGTGCAGGAGAAATATCAGGCGATACTGAGGCTTACCAAGATGGATATGAAGCCTAGAATCCCTGCGTGGAATTTCTATGGCATATTCTAGCACAAACCCTTCACTTGAAACCATTCACAAGTATAATAAAACACTAAATGAGAAATGCCGAGCAATGAAGGAAGCACCGTCAAGAAACCCTAACAAGGAAGTCCAAATCAACGCCAAAGTAAACCAAACACTAAAATCACACTACAGAGTTTTACCACTACACCAGTGTCGAAGGATAGCTCACACAGAGGCTTGGTAATGGCGACAAAGAACATGCACCCACAGAGATAAAGAATAGCAGTAAAACTCGAATATGCAGAGAATGGCAAGGAAGTTAAAGACTCTCATAGGTAAAGGTAAGCCATAGAAGCGAAAGTTCTCATTTGCAGCAGGAAAGAAATGGTAAGGCCATGCAGCCATGAGCTTGTGGCCCTCCCATTCCAGAGAAATGGGAAAAGTTAGGTAAATGCGATTTTTTAGGGTTTAGGAGAACTTATATGGTAAAACCCAAAGTTCAAAACCCTAACCAACGAACATCGACCATGTGGATTCAGATATATTTGTGAAATGTGGGTTTTATATTATAGTTCGAGACCTCTTTGGGGCAACCTACACACATTAACAATTTATAAAGGAACTATGGCTACAACACTTTTCACAACATTCAATATATTATAACCCTAATGAGTATTGTAGGGAGGTAGAACTAATACTATGGTATATAATGTCATGTTTTGCAATATTTGGGAATGGGTAAGCAATCATGTAAGAATTATTCAACTTTATTCGCATAATGAACAACAATTTATGAGAAACCATAGCATTGTAAAAGACCTTGTAAAATAATTAATCAATTATGTATGAATGCTTGCAAGTATAGAAAGCTACATAGCTGAATTCCTAGTCTAGGTATTAATTTAGTATCTTTATAAGATACTAATGTTTGTTTTTCATTTTCCCCTTGTGAGGTAAAAAATATTACAAAGGTTAGGTAGAATAGATGTTGTAGAAGATGATCTTATTCTTTCTTACAAAAAAGAAGTAATACTATAGTTTAAAGATATTAAATTTGTATTATTGCATCTCTAGTTCATAAGTACTAGAACAGTTAGTAAACTGTCTTATGCACTAGGTTTCTATTTCCATGTGTGAATGTCAGTCATTGTACTTTATGACTATATCTAGATTTTAGAGTTTATTTAACTCGTTTATTGTTGAAAACAAATAATATTGAATCACCTCAGCTTCAAGTAATTCAGTATAAAAGGATCTTCTATACCATTACCTTTCACTAGAATTATATACAGGAGCTAAACTGATAATAGACTAATAAAAATTATATGAACGAGTTAAAGTTGAAGTGAATGGAAGAAAAAATGGACTATGTTCAATTTACTAGACACTTATGTTACTAGAAAACTAATTAAAACATAAATATATACATATCAACAATACCTCATTTATTGCTCAAAGCTGTAAAATAAATAAATTCACTAGCATTATATTTTATGCTAGTTGAGATAATAATCTCGATATGGAAACTGGTGACAAAACATCTTACCTGTAAAGGACCTGTAAAAGAAGCATCACTTCACTGCATTACCTAAAAAGCTAAGTAAGCCTCGATCTCAACTGAAGTTCCTTCATTTTTTCACAAAACAGTAAAACAAACTTGGCACTAGTAATTAAACAGATGTTTCAATTCCTGTTGTTCCAAATCATAACCTGCTAAATTTGAATCCTTAATAATGATTATGAAAACAAACAATTAAGTATGCAGAACTAGAAATGAACAAAAGAATTAGTTCTAGTTTGAACCTGTTTAGGTTAACCGTTAACAATTAAATGTTCCTTAGTAGTGACGATTGCAAACATTTAATGTCATATGAAAATTTTTAAATTTTTACGAATTTTTGGATTATTACACCTCTTAATTGCAAAATCAAAGTTTGAGCAGAAGCGGGAGTCAGGACAATGAAAAACTGAGCGCCTTTGGCTCCTTCCATAGTAATCCTTATCGCATTCACTGAAAAACCATTGTCTTCTCGAAGGGTTAAACCCATGTACCTTACATAGCTGTTGAGTAATTTGCACATGGGCACATGTACGATGGCTATCCACGTGGACATGGCTGCAAACCATGCCTTTGCCACTTAGTATTTTCATTTAAACCTTATGCTTTTGACCCTTAGGATTTCGATAGAAAAGTTTATACACTTATTTATTTGTTTTATAACCTTTTGTAAAGACTAAATCTAGTACTTAGGATCTTAGTTTAGTTTAATGTTTTATTTTATCAAACCCTTTGAACTAGTTAGGGTCCCTTTGCCGATGCTTAGGGCTCTGTGATTACCAAGGAACGAGTCTAGTTGTCATAAAAACCATGAATTAGAAAACATAAAAAGACATGCGATAACCGAAGGGCTAAGTAAGACCTTTTCACCCTCTAACCAGGTCTTTCATCTAGAACAATAAAAACAAAGTTTAAATACTTTAAGTGTTGACAACAATCTCTTCTTGCGGAACAAAAAATTTTTAGAAAGAAAAATACATGACATGACAACCATTTTTACTTGTAAACAATAATTTAGATCAAAATGATATAGAGTATGCATTGCATTAACCTTGCTGGAATACTAAGATCTAAGTGTAGCAGTTAAATTATTGTTGGTCTTTTAAGGACCCTATATGTTAATTTTTTTTTATGGGATTTTTGGGTGATGTTACATGTGGTATCATAGCGAGTTTCCAAACACTAGGCCTGAATATTGGCTCACTCGCATACAAAACAAGAAACAAAGATACTGATTATATTTTAAAATGATTTCTGTACAGAAATATAGATTTGTATTTTGTAGGAAATAGAAGGAGTAGAAGCATCTATAGAAGATGGATCGCATCATAATAATACAGATAACATATATGTGCAATTCAATAATCAACTCTCTGAACAACTTCAAACTGTAAAAGATTTAAGAGCTGAAATACAAACTTTAAAGGAAGATAACGAAAGAATCTTAAGAGCTCAGGAGGAACTAAATAAGATATTACTAGATAAAATACACAACGGAGGCAAGGATAAAAGAAAGGAGCATGAAACTGAATCCGGAACAGTATCATACAAACGTAAAGGTAAGAAATTACAATTTTATAATAGTGAAAGTAAATCTTATTTAGTAATTAAAATAAGTTTGCACAAAGAAAAGTATAACTACTCTAGTGAAAGTAGTGATAGTGACAATGGTCCTAGAAAGATGAAATATAAACCTTATGAATAAATCTTAGGAGAATTTAAAAAGATAAAACCTTTTATGTTTAATGGAGAAGTGAAAAAGAGTGAAGAAGCTGAGGCATGGCTATTGGGTATGAAAAAATACTTTCAATTTTATAACTAATTAGATAGACTAAAATCTCAGATGGCTATCTATAATTTAACCGGAAAGGCTGGCATTTGGTGGCAGGATATAAAAAGAGTTAAAAACCTTAAAGAAAAATATGTAACTTGGAGGATCTTCAAGAAATACTTCAAAACAAAATTCTTATCTGAAAAGTATTATGAAGAAAGAGCTAAAGAATTTTATGAACTTAGACTAGGATCAATGTCAATGAAAGAATTAAGTAGTAAATTTTTAAGTTTATTACGATATGTACCCTATATAATCGATGAAAATCCTAAGATACATAGGTTTCTGAGTTGTTTTCCTACTAGTTTCAAGGACATAATTTAATTTAATAATCCAAAGACCCTAGTCGCAATGAGAAAAGCTAAATTTTGTTACAGACAAAGTAAAAATAAGGGAGAAGGCATACCTAACTGGAAAAATAAGAGAACAAGTAACTTTGATCAGAGAAGGAAAGGTTTTAAGCTTAATAAAAGTTTCAGAAATAATTCTCAGAATTTTTCTAAGAATAATTATCAAGGAACAGATTTTAAAGGTAAAACACAACAAAACATTACAACACCAAAAGATAGAGACATGCCTAATAATTATGTTAAAAACAATGAAAAAAAAGAACCTGTAAAGTGCTAGGAATGTTAGGAACCTCACTACGCAAAGGACTGTCCGAACAGAAGGAGAAACTACAACAATGTACATACCATTGAGGAGGAAGAAACTGTTGGTGATGTAGAAAATGAAATACCCAGAATTAATTCATCCTTGGAGAATCGATAGGATGATCATCAAACACCCATGATGGAAATACAAGGTATGATACAAAACAAGCATGTTTAGACTATTTTGATTGACCCAGGTGCTAGTTTAAGCCGCTGTGTCACTTGGTATAGCAGAAAAATGCAATCTACATTTGAAAAAGTTTGAAAATTATTGATTGGTTCATATAGCTACATGAACTAAAAGAAAAGTGGTTAGTTATGTTGAGAACTATGAAATATTTATGAGTCAATTCAAAACACAAGCAAAGTTAAATGTATTACCGCTAGGATCTTATGATGTTTTAATAGGCATGGACTGGCTGAAAAACATAAGGTAGTTTTAAATTATTTTGAGAAAACATTTACATGTCTAGATGATAAAGGAGAAAGAGTTACAATCAAATGGATACCTAGAAAAGTTTCCGTTAGACAAATTTCAGCATTACAAATGAAAAATAATGTACAAAAATGTTGTATAGTTTTTGTTTTACATATAATAAATAACGAACACATGGATAAAGGAGATAAGCTGAAATTCAATTTATTCCAATATTACAAAAATTCTCAGATGTTTTTTTGGAAGAGATTCCAAGATTACCTCCAAAGGCAGAAATGGATTTTGCTATTGAGTTAGTACCAGGAGTTGTACCTAATCAAAAGCTCCTTATCGAATGAGCATATTAGAACTTAGTAAATTAAAACTAAAACTACAAGAACTGATAGATAATAATTATATAATACCAAGTGTATCCCCTTGGGGAGCACCTGTTTTATTTGTTAAAAATAAAGATGGTACATTGCGTTTATGCATAGATTACCGTCAGTTAAACAAAATGATGATTAAAAACAGATATCCTTTTCCCTGCATAGATGATCTATTCGATCAGATACGCGGAGCAACGACATTCTCAAAAATATAATTGAGATCTAGATATCATCAAGTCATAATTAAAGACGAAGAAATTTTTAAAACTGCATTCAGAACCCAATACGGGCATTATGAATTCGTAGTTATGTCATTTGGGCTAACGAATGCTCCAACAACTTTTATGTGCTTAATGGACAGTGTCTAGAGTAAATACTTAGATAAATTCATAGTTGTCTTTATAGATGACATATTAATTTATTCAAAAACAAAAGTAGAACATGATGAGCATTTGCAGATAATACTATAGGTTCTGAGAGAACATAAACTGTATGCTAAATTCAGTAAATGTGAGTTCTTTAAAGATAACATACAATATCTAGGTCATGTAATATCTAAGGAAGTAATATCAGTAGATATGGATAAGATAAAAGAAATAATGGAATGGCATGTTCCTAAAGATGTATCAGATGTACGATCGTTCATGGGAATTACAGGTTATTACTAGAAGTTCATAGAAGGGTTCTCGAAAATCATGAATCCCATAACATCGTTGCAGAAAAAGGGAAAAATATTTGTATGGGATCCAAAGTGTGAAGCAAGTTTTAATAAATTAAAGGAATTGTTAACTACTGCACCTATATTAAAAATAACATATCCAAATAAAGACTTTGTTGTGTGCACTGATGCATGCAATGAAGGTTTGGGTGGAGTACTAACACAAGAAGGTCACTTAATAGCTTATGAATCAAGGAAGTTAAAAACACATGAAATGAATTATGCCACTTATGATTTAGATTTGGCTTCCATAATACATGCTTTGAAAATGTGGCGCCATCATCTAATCGTTAAAATATTTCTATTAATGTCTAATAACATAAGTTTGAAATACTTGTTTGATCAACAAAATCCGAACGCAAGGAAAGCAAGATGGTTAGCTTTCCTTAACGACTACGATTTCAAGATCAAACACATCAAAGGAAAGGAAAACAAAGTGGTTGATGCCTTAAGCAGAAATGCAATAATGAATTTTATAGCTTCCATTAGCCGCTACAGAACAAAATTAGATGATAAATTGTAAGAAGGGATAAAAATGGACAAGAAATACCAAAATCTAAGAGACAAAGTAACAAAATATGAATATGAAAACGTAAAAGATATTTCAGTTTAAATGAAAAAGGATTCATGCCATATAAAAACAAACTATATGTACCTAACATACCAGAAATTAAATGGCTGATTTTAAATGAAGTACATAAAAGTCTTTATTCCAAACATCTTAGGTATCAAAAGATGATAACAATGCCAAGAAAATATTATTTCTGGCATAATATGAAGAATGAAGTTTATGAATATGTAGCTAGGTGTATAGAATGTTAGCAAGTTAAAGTTGAACATCGACACCTAGCGGGTCTTGTACAACCACTGTCAATTCCAGATTGGAAATGGGAAATTATCGGTCTCGATTTTATAACTAGATTACCTAAAAATCAGAAGAAAAATGATTCTATAATGGTAGTGGTAGACAAATTAAGAAAGGAAACACATTTTATACATGTTAAAACTACTTATAAGGCTGCTAACATTGCTAACATCTTTATGACGTAAATTTTTCGGTTGCACAGAATTTCGAAGGTAATAATTTTTGACATAGATCCTAAGTTTATTGGTAATTTTTGGAAGTCATTGTTTAAGGGATTAGATACTAAATTAAATTTCAGTACTGCTTATCATCCACAAACGGATGGACAAACAGAAATAGTAAATCAAGTTCTAGAGGATATGTTAAGGATGCATGTTAGAGATCATCCAAATAAATGGGGATACTATTTGCACTTAGTCGAGTTTGCATATAATAATCACTATCAGGCTTCAACTAAACTTAGTTCTTTTTAAATACTTTATGGTAGGAAATGTAATACTCCCATTTCATGGAATAATCCGATTGATAGATTGATGCTAGGACCTGACTTGTTAAAAAAACTGGAACTAACAGTGAAACAGGTACAAAGCAATCTAAAAAAATTTCAGGACAGACAAAAGAGTCATGCATACCTTAAAAGAACTCAGAAATAATTCCAAGAAGGTGATCATGTGTTTGTCAAGGTAAAACCGTAGAAAGAGCTCCTTTAAGTTTGGGAGTTGTGCTAAATTAGCGCCCAGGTATTGTGGACCATTTGAAATATTGGCAAGAGTTGGATCAATCGCTTATAAGTTAGCTCTGCCACCTAATCTTAGAATACATAATTTATTTCATATTTCCATATTGAAAAAGTATGTGCATGATGCTACTCATGTGATTGATTGGAATGTTATTCAGGTAGAACCTGCAGGAGATTTTCATGTGGAATCGGACTGTATTCTCGATAGGAGGGAAAGTTTTCTTTGTAATCGCACAATTGGACAAGTAAACGTAAAATGGAAGCACCTCAGTCTAGATGAAGCAACCTGGGAATTGGAGAGTCATATGCGGGAGGCATATCCAATTTTGTTCCAAGAAGACTCAGAAGAAACTTAAGCAACATCAACCACAATGTTTAACTTAAGAGGGGGTGTTTGTAACCCACCTAGCACTGGAAAATAAATATTTTTATTTATTTGAGAAAAACATTATGTTAAAAGCTATTGTAAATTTTGTTTTATGACCAAGGATGGTCAAGGATGATTGTAATTGAATATTTTATTTATTTAAATAATTAAAAGGAAGAGACACCTATCCAAAGAATATTGTTGAAGACTGTTCACTGACCCACTAGGAGGAATGAACAACTATAGAAGGCCAAATGACAAGTGGTAGCAATAACATTTCACTTTCTAGCTGTTGCAGAAAGCAAAATCCCTAAAATTGTGGTCATGTTCCCTGAGAAGAGGAATTGAGCAGGTGGGTCATTTAATTACAAAAATGACCCAAAGAAGTAGGAAATCTTATAAATACCATCGAATTGAGCAGGAGGCTCACTACATTCTACTCCAAGTGATTAGAGCCTTGTGAATTGTTGCAAACTAAAAAGTTAGGCACACAAGAGGAACTCGATGAGGTGATAACTAAAGTGAAATTGCTGAGAGTTAAGTCTGCTAGTGACTTGCTAAGTTGGAGATATTTATGTGTGGATTCTTACACATAATCTTCGTCCTAGTGGTTCAGTGAACAGGCTCAGGGGTCATAAAGCAAGTGATATTGGCTGCTTTCAGGAGATGGTTGGGAGGAACATTCTTCTTTGGGTGTTTGTCCCCCTTCTACAATTAGTTACATTCTAAGATGTTTTTTTTAATTATCTGTGAATTTATTTCATGTATGTACTTAAAGGTTTTATGAATGCTGAGGGATTTTCTAAACTAGTAGATATTACCGAATTAGAATAGGTTAGATAGATTTTGCTTATGTATAATATTGTATAAAGAATGCTACAATTTTTCTTCTTACAAGTTTAATGGAAAAAATGTAGATGTATGCCTCTAAGATCATAATCAATTTCTGAGTTATTACGCTAACCTTTTTAAGCTTCATTTCTCTTACATTCTTAGATTATTATAATCATTGTTAGGTAAACAATGAATTTGATTCATCTAGTTCTTACTTTAAACAAGTTAACAGTACGAAGTTTTTTAATCAAGGTTCGAAACCTCCAACAAGTAAACTCTCTTATCACATATTATAGCCGATAGGCTTAATAGGATTTTACAGTATTTTAATCTATGCAATTACAAAGTGCTTTGTACAATAATGAGTTTTAGGAATAGAGTTACAATCACACATTCCTACAATTATAATTTTATACTAAAAACTTTTTTTAAAACACCATCGTTTCAGCTGAAAGGCTTAAGCTTCTACAGAAGTCAAACGAGGGTTAAAGGACTCATTCGAAACCTACACAAAGGTCGAATGAAAACCCCACAGGTTCTTAATCTCAAATAATATATATATATANAACTAGAATATCCTCCTTCATAAAATCACATTATAGTATAAGAATAATTGCATATAAATTAAATTACAAACAAGTAAGGAATGAACAATTCAAGCTTTCAAACCTTGTAAACATTTACACTATAACTTTTTTCAGCCAGCAGGCCTTGTTCCTACAACTAGGGTTAGGTAAAACTGAAAAACATAGTAAAACCCTTCAAACAACCATTATTACATAGGATGTGCATAACTAAGTCAACTTAATCAAATTTAAGAGAAAACAAACCAATGTCATTGACCGACCCATAAGTAGTTTTAGTTTTCGACTGTAAAATTTGTTGAAAACAAAAGCAACGATAGTCAAACCGTTAAGAGTAAATCGTAACCATGCTTACAACACTATCAATATTTTTGTTAGCCTTATGGCTTAATACCTTTTTCCCACATTTCTCTTGACAGAGTATCAGCCTATATTTTTAAAGAAGAAAACTAACTCAACAATGTAATGGCCTCATGACCTTAAAAATTTCAAATGCGGTAAAAACCCACACGGGATTTCCTATAATAGAATCAAAACATTTACAAGTACAGAGTAAAGATTGAAAGGTAGAGACGATATCCAGTTTAAGTTCCTTTACAATCTACATAGTAATATTAATGTTTCAAGACCAAAATAACTGTGTAAATAGAACACGAAGTAGTATAACTAAGAACATCCATCACCAGACCGAACCGAAGGTTCAAATCAGATAACATTACAACGATATATTAAACTAAAAAACATGATACATCTTCTCATGCAGGCTAGCAGCATGTTGCATTTCTTTAACAAATCTTAAACTTAAACTCGATGGAAAAACCCTACAGCTTTTAAAAACAAGAACTCTACTAAACTTAGGCGTTTACCCCAAAATGATGGTTTGAGAAACACCACAACCGCCATTGACCAAAATTGAGAAAGAGGGTTGCATTTCCAGAAAAGAGACTTCCCATTCATAATTGTTGTTCTAGCCTTCCACACTGTAAAGACCATCAAGGTTTAGGTCTTAAGGTCTTACCAGGACCTTAGACGCATTTCCAAACCCAGCTCTCCAAACCATGCCTCGTGGTTTGACGACTCCCTGCCACTAAATACAAATGCATGTTAAAAAAAGAATTTGTTTATATATTAAATAATAACAACAAGTAAATGCTTCACGCTTCTTACCTCTCAGGGAAAATGAAAGCTTCAAATCGGGTGAACCTCTATCACTGCAAAGGAAAAACCTGTGGCCAAAAACACCAGAGTCCTCTTAATTGCAGAATCAAAATTTGAGCAGAAGCAAGAGTAAGGACAACCTAAAACTGAGTGGCTTCGGCTCCTTCCACAGTAAACCCTATCTCATTGACTGGAAAACCCTTGTCTTCTTGAAGGGTTGAACCCTTGTACCTTACACAGCCGTTGAGCACTTTGCACATGGACACATGTATGGTGTCTACCCACATGGACATGGATGAAAACCGTGCCTTTGCCACTTAGTTTTTTTATTTAAACCTTATGTTTTCAACCCTTAGGATGTTGATAGCAAAGTTTATACACTTTATTTATTTTTTTATAACCTTTTGTAAAGACTAAATCTAGTACTTACGAGCTTAGCCTTTAGTTTGATGTTTTTTTTTATCAAACCCTTTGAACTAGTTAAGGGTCCCTTGGTGTCGATTCTTAGGGATCTGTGATTACCAAGGCATGAGTCTAGTTTTCATAAAAACCCTGCATTAGAAAACATCAAAAGACATGTGTTACCTGAAGGGATAAGTAATACCTTTTCACCCTCTAACCAGGTATTTCATCTATAACAGTAAAATAAAGTTTAAAGACTTTAAGTGTTGACAACAATCTCTTCTTGCGGAACAAAAATTTTTTACAAAGAAAAATATATGACAAGACAACCACTTTTACTTGTAAATAGTAATTTAGATCAAAATGATATAAAGTCTGCATTGCATTAACCTTGCTGGAATACTAAGATCTAAGTGTAGTAGATAAATTATTGTTGGTCTTTTAAAGACCCTATATGTTATATACTCTACTTCTGCTGAAGACATAGTTACTATGGGTTATTTCTTTGAATCCCATGACACAACACTTGTACCAAAATGAAATGGATACCGATATGTGATCTTCCCATCATCTGGGTTCCCTCCATTATCACTGTCAGTGTATCCAATGAGTTCATAATTTTATGAGGTTGAATGCATATGCCAAGGTCCTTTGTGCCACTTACATACCTCAAAATTCTATTGCTTACTTTCCAATAAGAGTCTTTTGGTGACTCCATGAACCTTGAGATCATACTTACTCCATACATGATGTATGGTCTTGTTTTTGTTCAATATAAAAGGCTACCAACCAGCCCTTTAAACAGATAGTCAATCCATCATCATCCTTGCTCAATTTTAAACCTGTTATTACTGGTGTTGGGAATGTATTACACTTAGACATATTAAATCTTTTCAAAACTACACTTGCATACTTTGACTGTGATATAAAAATACCACTTACAGACTGTTGGACTTCAATGCCCAGAAAAAATTCATAAGCCCCAAATTAGTCATTTCAAATTCACTTTCCATGATTTCTTTAAAATCCTTTATGCCAAAATTACCAATAAATATTAAATTGTCTACATACAGGAAGACAATTAACATGTTACCTTGCTCATTAACTTTGGTGTACAATGTCGGTTCACTTTCACTTTTGTGAAATCCATTCTAGGTGAGATAGGAAACAATGCGACTATACCAAGCTCTAGGAGCTTGCTTCAAACCATAGAGTGCCATTTTCATCATGTACACTTTGTGCTCTTGACCTGGAACTTCATAGCCTTGTGGTTGTTCCACATACACTTCATCCTCCAGATAACCATTCAAAAATGTTGATTTAACATCCATTTAATGAGCATGCAATTTGTTTTAAGCAGCAATGGCCAGAAATGTTCTGACTATATACATGTGTGCGATAGGTGCAAAGGTTTCAGTGAATTCTATGCTGAGTTGTTGTGTGAACCCTCTTGCGACCATTCTGGCTTTGTGCTTCTACAAATTCCCATAATCATCTTGCTTGGTCTTGTAAATCCATTTGACGTTGATTACATATTTATCTTTTGGCACATCTACCATCTCCCATGTTTGATTCTTCTCAATGCATTCTATTTCTTCATCCATGGTTTGTGCCCGAACTGGTTCTTCGACAACTTCCTCAAAAGTTAGTGGATCATTTATTTGAGAAAATAATGCAAACAAAGAGAATGAATTTGGTATACCAACTTCATATATTTCACGCAGACTTCTTGTCTTCACTGGATCTGTTGATGTCAACCTCGATGAACAGCTTGATGGATTCTGTTGTCCTCTTGGTGTGCTTGTTGGCATAGCTTGAGCTGCTACTTGGGTCGATGTTCCTTGTGCTGAACCATGTTGTGGTGTCGTGGGAGTCGACGGTGCTACAACATTTTGACTTATATGTGGTGTTTGGACCACTTCCTCTGCCATGTCATCATGGTTGACATTCGACACAATCTTCACATTATTCTCAACGGTTCTATCCCATGATTCATTCTCGATAAATTGAACATCACGACTGATGATCACTTTCCTTTCGAAAGGATCATACAACTTGTATGCTTTTGTTTCTTCAGCGTAGCCAACACAAATACATTTATGTACCTTGTTTTTTAGTTTCTTTCTCAGCTTATCTAGAACATGAGCATATGTGACAACAATTTTTTTTTAAATGAGAAACACTTTGATTCATACATGTCCATGCTTCATGTGGAACTTTGTTTTTCACATTCTTTGTCAGACATCGATTCATAATATATACAGCAGTTGCGACTGCTTCATCCCAATATTCATTTGGAAAATGCTTGGATTCCATCATGTTGCGTGCCATATCCATAATGGTTTTGTTCTTTCTCTTGGAGACACCATTCTGCAGAGGTGTATACCATGCAATGAATTTCTTGTGTATTCAATGGGTCTTGTAGAAATTTAAGAATTCATTCGAGACATATTCACCACTTCGGTTTGTCCTTAAGATTTTGATGCGGTGTACACTATGGTTCTCCACGAGTGACTTGAACTAATGAGAAAAACTAAATGCATCAGATTTATGTTTTAGAAAATATACCCGTTATAGCACAAAATGACACATTCTCTTCCTGTGACCACTTTCCCATATTTTTGTCACATGTCGACACTTCCATGACAACACTTCATGAAATTCACTGAAAAACACCTGGATTGGAGGAGCCATATATGGATTTCTGTAACTCTGTTTGAACTCTTATCTAGACCGTTAGAAAGGTATTTGAGTCAGAAACAACTTTATAGAAGAATCCAAAGCCTGAAAATTCCCAGAAGCACCCTTAAAATGAGCTTTTTGATGTAACTGTGATCCTATACACTGTAAACCTGCGTTTTCCTGATGTATTCATGAATTTTCCTTCATGCTAGCTGCAGTTACCTCCTCTAGTGGTAAAAAATAATAAAAACATCAAAAGTATCGAATTAGGGGTGGTTTGGGAGTTTATGGAACTGGATTAATAAGTTGTAACTGGCCCTTATTTTGACCCTATCTCTTTAGAAATGTATAAATATATGGAGAGAGGCCCATGAGAGGGGACTTGAACCTTTGCATTGTTATGCTGGAGGAATTGGGACTCTCATCCCTCCTACCTTTTCCCTAGATGTCATATCCTTGTGTTGCAGAGCTTTGAGGTTGAGTTCCTTGGAGAAGAGAAGCAGAAGAACCAAATTGAGGTTTCGTGAGGTGCCTAGCCTGAGGAGACAGTAATCTTTGTAACTTCTTCCATGAGTAATAAAGATGTGATGCTCTTACTTTTCCAATCAATGTGTCTTGTATATTGAATCTCATATTATGATTATATGATTTTCTTTATCATATTAGGGTTTCATGTTTCATTGAACATAATCTCCTTTCATATAGTCAAATTGGTTTGAGGAAGGTTAAGCTTGTTTTGCAGGTCTCTTGGAGCAAGAGGAGCAAGAGGAAGATTGAAGGGCTGCTTGGATCAAACCTCATTTGACTAAGGTATGAACCTATCTGATCTATGAATCTCATTTATAATTTCTTGTAGAACTATATGCATCTCTCTTTCAACCCTAGGATGTTGATGGCATCTTAACCCCCATCCATAGGAACACTTTCCTCTACAACAATACTGGCAACTCCGCTGGGGAGATCCTTGTCTATTTGGGGTTTCTATATATTTATTCTAGTTTTTTTTAAGGTCTTAAGTCCTTCTTACAAGTTAGGAGTAGCATTAAGGTCTGATAAAACACCTCCCCTTCCTTCCTAGGGTAGGTTTTGACCATTTTTTGGCATTTTCCCACCCATTTGCAGGTACCAGACTGCACAGTTGCGAATCTGGGATGCATCCATGACCATGTATACTATCAACCTGTGTGTCATTCATGACCCTATAGTAGAGCAACCCACAAATGCCCTTGAAACAATGTTTTTTCACCTTTTTGTGTTTTTTTTGGCTGTTTGAGGGATGTTTGGGAGGTATTTTATGGTCCTCTACATGTGCATGAATCTATGGAGTAAGTGTCATCCATTTTAGGTTCTATTTATCTATATTGTACCCCCTTTTCAATTTATTTAACTTTTTTTGTTGCTTCTCCTCCCCCCCCCCACCTCCTTCTTTGGCTTGACCTTGTTGGACAACGTGCTGAGCAACCTCTGTTTGCAGGTTTAGATTGATTATTGGGACTTCTTGACCCTCTTTTGTTTTAGTTTTATTTCTTATTCTCTTCATGCCAAAGTTGTTGGCTTGTTTACCTTTGCAAGCCTTCCTTCCAAGAGAGGTTATATCCAGCCTTAGGGCAACCTAGGGTTTGTTTGAGGGGTGTAGAGTAGTAGTCTATTTGTTGAAGTTATTTTTGCTTTGCATGCATTAGTTGATAGGCCATTTTTTATTTTGCATTTATAAAAGAAAAATAAAAAGAACATATAGTTCCTTTCTATGCACATAGATTAGGGCTTTAGTCTTGAATGCATTGCATGTCATTGTTCTTGAAAAAATAAAAATAAAATTGTTCTTTTGTGGCTTTCGATTTTCAGTTTGAAAAGAAAGATAAGTAGGTTTACTTTTTCATTTCACAATCTCTTTTGCTTAGATATTTTGTTCCTACTGTTGAGTATAAAACCATTGGTTTCACATCCACCACCTTTTGAGTAATCAACAACCCTTTAAAATAAACGTTTAATATCTAAAATCTATTAGTAGTTGTCTGTTTCTAGGGACGACACAGACTAGTATAGGCTAGTGTTTTGGCTTAGGGATATATTAACTGCCCAAAACTTCAAACTCAAACATAGTGGCCTGTATTTAGGAAATCCAACTTCACATATAAAGATATCGGAAAGCTCCTCTCACACAGGAGTCAAGAACGAGGTCATGCGATACTGAGCATTTGGAGATACCCATCCTTTACTCAGTAGAGCATACACCAGAGCTGTTGCACGTTTGGGGACTCACCCAGTACCTTCTCGCGGACGCGTGTGGTGCCTGGTACTACTTGCATTTCAGGCTTAGATACCCTTTCCATGTGCATCGGTTGGACCTACAACTATTCTTCCTGCCTTTCTTTGAGATTTTGGTAGCCTTAGCATCTTGACATCTACGACTCTTACACGGGTGACAGTGGAAGGTTATTTCCATTGCTCCTAGGGTAGACTTGGAAGGTAAACTTAGTTGAAAATTTGGGAGGGAGGTTGGGTGACTCCAGCACATGCACCCAAAAAAATCATCACAAGACACCAAGTAACTATTGTCTGACCTTCACTGGTCTATTCTTGGCCCTAATAATCCCAGACTCTCCTTTGGAAGGAATCCTTTGTTTGCTTGGTATTGATATTTAGGAATTTTTCTAGTGGTGTGCTCTTTGTACTGTTGGTTACCAGCTGACCTCAGTTGTTGGTTAAGTCAGATACTATGGCTAACACCGCTATGGACACCAACCAGGAGACCCCCTTACTAGGGAATCCTTGTAATATTCCTCTCACAGGGAATGTAAGTGTTCCTTTGATGGACACCTTGAATATACTTGGATTCACCCTAGGGCTACCAATGTGGTTGTTCTCTACTCCAAGTGTCCTGAATGCTCTTGATCCTTCTCAAATAAGCTCCTTATATCAATGACATCAAAAAATTGCTTCCCCTTCACCTGTATCTGCCTCTCCTCCTCTGTCTACCTCATGTAGTGAAAGTTCTAATACTAGTAACCAACAGTTTAAAAGGAGTAAAATAAGGAAGAATGGGAAGAACACTCAAAATAAAGGGGGCACCCGTTCAACCTCTGCAGGTCAAGTTAAACCCAACCACCCAACCTCTAGAGTTCATGCTGAGGGCACCCATCCAACCTCTGCAGGTCATGTTGGATCTAAGCACTCAACCTCTGAAAGTAAAGTTGATATTCACCACTAAATATCTGTAGGTCATGCTGATGGAACCTTTCCAACCTCTGCGAGTCATGTTGGACCCAATCACTCAGCCTCTGTATTTCATGTTGGAGACACCCCTCCAACCTCTACAGGTCATGTTGGAACCCATAACTCAACATCTGCAAGTCAAGTTGATCCTCACCACCCAACCTCTGGAGGTCATGCTAGGGGCACACACTCAACCTCTGTTAGTCAAGTTTATTCTCACCACCTAACCTTTGGAGGTCATGTTGGGTAAAAAAACCATCTTATGCTAGTCATGTTGGCCCTTACCACCCAGCCTCTGGAGGTCATGCTGGGGGTAAGCAGTCAACCAATGAAAGTCATGCTGACATAGTTGAGAAAACTACTTGTGCTAAAAATAAGCTAAAGTTTCCTTGTATAATTTGTGAGGGTGACCACCTTACCCATCATTGCCCTACTATTGTAGAGGTTCGAAGAGTTTGGTTCCAAGGACATCCTACTCTTGAACAGTTGAAAGTTTCTCAACAACCTATTCAACCTTTGGTTGATCAAGTGTTTGAACCAATGTCATATTTTATCGATCCCACTCTCCCTTTGGAGAGTGACCTTTACCAAGTGGTTAAACCGATGCCATCTTTGGTCAATCCCACTCTCCCTTCAGAGAGTGATTTCCATCAAGTGATTGAGTCGATGCCAACTTCCATCAATCCCACTCTTCATTTGGAGAGTGAATCCCCTACTAGTCATATTTTCTTCACTTCTAGTTCAGAACCTTCTAGATAAGGTTCCACTGACCTTGCTTCGGATGAACCCCCTCCAAGCCCTCAGATTGCTTCCTTTGATTGGGATAGCCCAGTTGAGTTGTGCCTTCCTTTTGTTGCACATTTCCAGATAAAGGTAAAAGTTGGAAATTACACGATTGCTTATTTTATTGTTGATGAAGGAGCATCAGTTAGTATTTTATTCTCATGTGCTTGATGAGGCATGGGATCTCCCTGCCTTATGTCGACTGATAGTCAGTTACTAGACTTTGATAGAAGAACTAGTACAACTTTGGGAATTCTTCTCAACCACATGTTGCTTTGGGTGGGAAGACCATCTTATTTGATTTCCTGGTGATAGAAGACCCCTTGGAATTCAATATGCTCCTCGGGCGTGATTATGTTTATGCCATGCAGGATGTGGTGTCAATGTTCTTTCGTGTAATGTAATTTAATCATAACGGAGACATTGTCACTATCAATCAGTTGGATTTTCTTTATCCTTGCCTGACCCAACTACAGACCATGTCTTTCCCTTATTGATTCCCAGTGTCTCGATAGACACTTCCTTGCCACTAGTGAGCTATGTGGCCTCATATCCCTCGCATCCAATTTCTACTAAGAAGAAGCCTATGTTTTCGTGTTTACCTTCTCGAGACTTGGTCCTAGCAGTTGACCAGGTCATCCATCCTATACAGAATGTGGATCCCTCTCTCCACTATGTTAAAACATTTTAAAGTTCATACATGTGTCATATCTGGGATAGTTTACTTCCTTCTGACGAAGTCTTCCTAGAGTCTTTGATATAGTATGACTTTCTTATGGATGTCAGTTCAGTTGTGACTAAGTCTAACCATGACATTCTTAATAAGTTTGTTCTTTCCACTGATCGATCTCCTTATGTTGTTCTTGTTGAGTCTTTGAGCTCTCCCTTTGAACTGCAAGTCAGTGATCCTTATGAGTTTGATTGTTTTTATATATTTCTCAGCTCCCGTGATATTGAGTTTGTTCTTGCAGACTCTATCTCCCTTGTTGATTTTTTCTTTCCTTCTGAGGTTGATCTTACTAATTATAAACCCTCGGTCCTTGGAACTATGTAATCTTCTTCATTCGATTCTGCCTTGAATTTATTTTCTATAGAAGATAGCAAAGTCACATGTGTTTCTGCCAAAGTGACATGCATAAGATATTTTCTTTTGAATATGATCCCGGTGTTGTTGTTTCTTGGAGACATGATTTTTATTTGGATTCATAACTATTTACTGGCCTCCCTTTGTTGTTCAAGTTGTAACTTCATTTGCATGTACCCTGCTTGTGCTTATGAGCCTGATGCCAACTTCCACGCTTTTATCTTATTGTATAAGACCTCATCTCTTCTCTCACCATTGTCCAACTGTGTATATTTCTTCCTTTTCAACTTGACACTTTTTACCTTGAGGAGATGTTCCCCAAATGTCTTTATCCCGTTCATGTTCCTTTCATTATGCTTAGGACTATTCCTTGAGCTTCGAACTAGTTTTTTTTGTCTCTGACACTCGTCTCCTCGCATTTAGAGCATTCTTTCTTCTCTCCTTCGATCTCGTTAAAAATAGTAAGGAGGCCAAAAGTTAAATTTTCTGGACTAATTCCCACTTCTACTTAACCACTTTTAGTCAAACTTTTAGAAAGGGGATTTCTTAGCCTAAAGAATTATAAAATGAAAAACACTTTTCACCGATGGGTAACTCTGAGTAAGACTCGACATAACTATAATTCGACAAACTTATAAAATCATATAAGCAAATATTAAGGAAGACTTGTGTCGACCACTCCGTCGTTAAAACTAACTTTTATTCGGTGAAATGTTTATGGATTCTATTTTTCTTTCACTTAACCTGTAAATGTCAACAACATTTAATCAAGTAATTCTAGAGAGAATGCGTGGTTAAATAAAAAATGCATTCAACCATAACAATGGATTTATAAAACTTGTTGGGACATAACAAGAACTATTCATCGTAAATACAAACTTGGAAATTTACAAGGATGTTTCACCTTTTACAGAGCTTCGACTCTCGACCCTTTTCAATCACACAGAGCTTGAGTTGTTGAAATCTGCAGATAACTTTTCCTTCTTCTCCATTATTAAATTCTCTCTTCACTAAATGTTGTGTCTACTAAATTTACAATCTTCTTCTTCTTTATATAGACAGACTAAAAAAACTTCTCTGTGAAGCTCCTGACTTAACACTAAATACTGTAATAACTATCCACGTAGAAACTTATATTCAGAAATTTAATTTGATTGCTTTGTATAAGAATTACGTGAAAACTACAACCTGCAAGAGAGAGTGGCAGAGCATGACCAGCTACAAAATTCGACTGAGTCAGCTAACAAGATAGGAGGATCAACGAGTAATTAATATTTCCAACAATTACATCGCCTAAGGAATTTTCACAGCGAGATCAGTTCTCAAGGAATTGTGCTAAATTTCTCATCTCGTGTATGAATATATCAGTTCCATATGCCTCGCTATGCATTTTTAGGTCTGGGTTTCTCTCCAATTCACAATTTTTTCTCTGGATCATGATTCATTGTCACTTCACATGGTTTGCTTTCTAAACAAGACAATACCCATTCTTTGCTGCACCCATTTTACTTACAACACAATGAAACATTGAACACGAGCATTCTTGGTTCACCATCAATTCACACAATAACTTCCTTTGTTGAATGACTTCTCTAGTTGAGGATTGGTTACTGATTTAGAGTTTATTGGTGTCGGTGTCTTCTTCGTTTAGTTTTTTTTTTCCATCGGTCGAGGTAGTTGACTTTGTTTATTTGTTTGGTATTCCAATGCATTACTTTCCAGTTTGAAAGGATTTCAGTTGCATACTCTTTAGGTTTTTGGATATTAGTCCCAAGGAACCAAAGTGCAATAAAAAATCTTAGCTGAAGGTTGATATTCGTCAATATCATCATCTCTCTAGCCAATACAAACCCAACACATGTCTTCTCTATACCCGACTCTTCAACACCTGGTCTAATCTCTTCACATTTTTCTTCAGCCTTCTTTGTTTCCTTAAAATGATGGTAGAGTGAGAGCCACATGAAGTAGCAGATGGAAGATAAGGCATAGGATTTTTAGGCTTTGTTTTCCACTTCAAAAACCAACTTCCCATGTCTCAACTCTAAGCTACTATGGGTTGGCTACTTCATTTGATCGAATAACACTCTAACCACTTATGGGAACTACTCAAGGAGGAGTTACTACAGCAATTGCATCTTTGTAAGCCCCATGACGCTCATAACTACATCCATGCCAAACACCATAGAAAGATGACAATGTACTTGTGTGATCAATATGCATGTGTAGCACAAAATCTACATACACATGTTTGGTGAAGTACAATGAGACCTGGTCATGGTGGGGGAATATGCCCCATGACCCAATAAACCTATCATAAATGTGAGGCACAATAACCTCAGGTCTAAACCCTCACAATTGGAGCGGCTATCCAGGAGTGTGCCCAGGAGGGATGCTAAACAAAGTTCCCTTGACATCCTTTCCTCTTTTTATTTCTTTCACAACCTCCCACTTTTCAAGACCTAATACTTGGTCCCTCCTCCTTTAGTAAGCAATCTTCCAGATCTCAATAAGAGGCCCTGTAGTATAGTGGAACTCCAAAAACCCATCGATCACATCAATCATCATGCTCGTCGACTATCTAGATGGGAAATAAGAGTGCATGGCCTCTAACTAGGTTCAAATCCAATCACACTGCGATATGATCTACTCGATCGTGATTTTTCATGATCTCATCCTCCCAAGGAGGTGGAGAAGTAGGATCAACACCTCACAAACCTATAAAAAAATATCAGTCAAAGTACAAAATACCGATACAAAATAAAGATATTAGTAGTTGACAAATAAATAAATATGAATTTAATGTACATGCGTGATGAGGAACATCCTCACATTCTCTAAGGAGATCAATGTGTCGTGGCCATCATGCTAGACACTAGCCACCATGTTTTTGTATGCACGATTACAAGATAAACTAATTGACGGGGCTTCTATGAAATTAGAAACAACACCAGTTAATAATTGCATGCATATGCATACAATAATTTACTTCTATATGTAACTCAATACAAAAAACTATATGTAAATAGTTCACATACCAGTATTATCATTACACGAGGGGGAGGGGTGTCACAAAATCGGATCCTCCTGATGAACAATATTTGAGGATGTAATATCCCCGCTCTTGAGAATGATATGCATGAAACAATGAAGATAAATCATATATATGTCACCCTTTGAATACAATGAAAAAAATGAAAATTATGATTATGATCTGATGATCATGATGATGATTATGATGATGATCTGATGATCGTGATGATGATGATGGTGGTGAATGTCTACTAAGTTTTTTGTCAAACCTCAATGTTTTCCCCTTTCCAACCATAATGAACATGATATTGATATAATCCTTAGAGCCTCCCTTCCCACTACTAATGTCATTCAAGGGGTTCTCTTTCCATGGCCTCCAATGTTTCACACTAACCAGTTAAAATATGTGTGACCTCAAAGTCATTCCAAATTGGAATATCCAATTAAATTCTATAATGATGAAACACTTAAATAGGACAAGGTCAAATGAATCAATTAATAAAATCTTTTTGGGATCCAACGTGGCTCCAAAAAGATGTTATCATACAAAAATAAATCTCTATTTTACAAGATAACAAACACGTATGGCTCTAGAAATAAATTTATATAGCTTAGATAAAATTGAAAGTTTGAAAATACCCATGTATTCTCTTTTACAACAATTAATGAGATAAAGGTTCTAAGAAAACTCTACCTATAAATGGATCTCCCCACCAATATATGTTCTTGATTATATACTTAACTTGGAAACACCTAGATCACTAAACTTATGATTATAGACACACTTTTACAAAATCCATATTGAATGGGATTAGTTCGCGATAAAAATTGTGTAAATTCATTGAATTATATATTTCAAATTTGGTTGAGCTATCTCTAGGACCTATTTGTTGCATCCACTAACAACTAATATTAGCATGCCCATCATGATTGTACATTTAATATATGCATGGTTGTACATATCTAAGCTAATGCACATCGCCGAATATTTTCAGAAGATATACCTATAAACATATATGATTAATATATTTTTAGAGTGACACATTGCTCATATTAGGGTTTTCCCTACTTATGAAACTAACATGAAACACATGTTTAGGAGAAACAACTATATATGGAGCTACAATTGCCTAAATTGAGTTCCACCTATGGAGTTGGAAGAATAAAAATAACATTGTCTCAAATACAAAAATCACACCTATAGATATAAAATTGGATGCATCATGCACCATACAAGCTGACTGTAAACAACAACCCCTCTACTTCCGATATTGATAATTTATTTCGAAATAAAATTTGGATTGCATGTATAATACAAATAACTAATTTTACAAAAAAATGTTAACATTACTAAAAAAATAAAATCCATTTCAATCAATGCATAGAATTGATTTTTGGTTTTGGGGGGTTTCGAACAAATTTCACAAAAATTCCATTAAAATTACTATAAAAAAACAACAATTTCAATCAATCCATAAAAGAGCTGATTTTGGGGGATATTGAGTTACCTACCTCTCAGTTTGGAGGTCATGGTAGCAATAAGTGGTGATTGTTGGAAAGTTGATGTCACCGGTCAAGTCGACCTGGTTCGTGGTGGTGGTAAGTCACAGTTCTCTTCACCCCTTGTTCAAGCTGCTTTGTAATCCTTGTTTGAGCTCCTATGCAACAAACATGGTTAAATAAGCTATGGTATGTTTTTTTTTACTTTTATATCTCTTGTAGGAGCTCGATTGATCTCTAAATACAAGCTTTCATTTGGAAAAATTCATTAGAAAAAAATAGTTCAATCGAGCGTTGAATCCTGATCAAGCAACCACCCTCGATTGAGCTTATAATAATGATAGAGGGTTTTTATAACCCTTAATTGAGCGCCATATCTCGCTCGAGGGTTAGATAAACCCTCGATTGAGCTTCTCAAAATAACTCAATTTAGTGCTTTATTAAGCCCTCGATCAACATTTGTAAATATCGATGTAGGCCTTAACAATAGCTCGATCGAGGTCATTTTTTACCATACTCACATCCTCCGCATTCCAAAAAGTGTTACCAATCTTCATGGGATCACCCATAAAAGGGAAAACCCTAGAAGGAAATAGCGTAGTAGATAAATTTGTTGTACGATTAATACATTTTGATATATACATTGTAATTTTGATGTTATTTAATGTCAGATTTAACATTGTTATATATGATATTTTTATGTTTATTTTTTCTCTTTGCCACTATGTTGTGAACTTACCTTGCTTAGTAATTAAATTGGGTATGGGGAGATGAGAATGATGTGAGGTGGGGGGGAAGGGGGAAGGGGCCATATGAGATTCCATATTCTCATGATTGGCCTCTTTAATAGAGAATAAAGCATTTTCAAAACCAAAATAAGATCAAGGTAGTAATGGAATTGCCACATCAATAGCCAATTAATGAGCCCAACCCTTAAATAGTTTAAAATTAAGTTTTCATTGAGTTATTATATATATNCATTGTGCATCTTATGTGTCATTTCCAACTCCGTGTCTATCTCAAGTATTCTGGTATTCACCTTTAGTCTTTACAATATATTACATTATTTTCTGTATGTTTATTTTACCTAATTAGTCCATCATATAAACTTGTAGTTATATCAAGATTTCTTGTAGGTGTGATGTTGTAGAAGGCCTTATTTCCTTGAATATGAAAGAAAAAATATTTTGGTTGACATCCATTTTGACAATGTAATAAATGTACTTACAGTTTATAAATGAAAGTTTATCTATTTGGAAACAAAAATTGTTAACAAATCCCTTGGGATATTTTAAGGACACGACTCGTTCCTATTTTTTGTTGTGATTATGTTTATCTAGGAAATGGAAGGAATCCTTAGCTTAACCCAAAAGTGCATTCAATTGAGAATTATTGTTAGTGATAAACAGAGCTCAAGCTTGGAATAAATAGGGATGGAATAAAGGTTTGTACTAATTGTGATTCACATAGAAATAATATCATCAACATTTGTTGGTTCATATATATTACACATATTTGGGGCCTTTGATTGACTTCTTCTAACATGTATTTCAGAGCTTTCCCCTCCCCTATTTTCTATGTATTATCATCTTTCCTCCAAAATAATCTTCTTGTATGACTAATTTTTTTCACTTTAGGTTGAAATTACTCATATTCAATGGTACCCTCCACAAGTACCCTAGGATTCTCCTACATTATATATCAACCAAGTAAATAATATATCAAAGAGAACTATGTCAAAAGGAAGAAAAAAAATTAATATCATTATAATGAAGGTTTATGAAGTGGATAAATTAAACCAATATGATGCAAAAGTCTCATAATCCTCCGAAGCACCTCTAAGCTAGAGTGTTTGGTCTAGTTCCTAATATTTTGGTCACAAATACTACAATTCACTCATCTTCAACACCATGGTATATTAGTACTAGAAAAAAAATATAAAGTAGGTTGGATTATATCAAAACATAATACTATTAAGAAATTCATTTTTTCATTCTATGCATCTCGTGAAATTATTAAGGTTGAAATCCAGGCCATGATATCGAATTCCAGAAGTTATTACAAGTGGTATAGTTCCATGTGGACCTTAGGGACCTACATAATGACCTTCAAGGATAGACTGGCATGACTTGGTGCACTATGATACTTAGATAGTGTGCACAAATGCTCATTACTATTAAATATCACATCATTATTTGTTCTTCAAAGGAATTGAATTTAAAAAAAAACAAACTTACATTGAGTGAAACTCTATTTCCCAAGGGAATTGATCTCCTATGATCATAGATTTCCATGTAATGAAACCTAAGAGGTAGGACTTACATAAGGAACTGATCCATGTCCACACAAATTCTATTAAAGAACAACACCAAAACAAATATTACATGGACATGTCTCATCCATGCTAAGGGAACCATGCTTTTTGAATTGTTGGGTAAGAGAGGTTTTTACTTGTTGGTTAGACCCCATAATAAAAATCTAGGAAAACATAATTTCTTTGAATTGTAGGATCAACTTTCAAAGTCTCTTCAAACTAAACATCGAAGTCGAAACCTTCAACTTCACTTATAAAATTTTATTCAACTGGATTTTGATAGGCCTGTAGTAGGGCCATAAATAAATACAAGTTAGATTATACTTGGTGAAGGTTGTAGAACAACCCTATTTTTAGTACTTCCATGAGGCTTAGGAGCTTGAATGTGTATATTAAACATATGTATCTCTAGAAATTAGACTCAACACTCATTACTATATAAAATTATTTGCAATGGCTAGATTAAATTTTTAATTATGTTCTAGGCAAGGGAATGGATCCCTTTCCTTACTATTGACCAATTATTTAGATCATTACAAGTCTCTCTTAAACATTATCTAAATTAAAAGCCATGCTTATTTACCAAAGGTTTTTTTACCATGTAGTAGAAGAGGAGACTGAAATAAATAATATCGAATTCTGTCCAGAATTGAAATTGCTTTATTTCCTCCCACCTCTTCCAAATACTTTTCAAAATAAAAGTGCCAACAAATTTTAAACAAGGGTTATCAATAGATATTAAATGCATTTATCCAACTAGTGTTTCTTTCCAAAAGGGTTCCTTGGCTGTTTTGATTCTAATAACCACCTTTGGCCTCATTAACATTGATTGTTTTCACTGAACATGTCACTAACAACTAATGTTCAAGTTCCAATTTCAAATTTATTGTTTTCACCATGTCACTAACAACTAATATTCAATTCCAATTTCAAACTAGCATTTGTAATGTTATATTCGTCAATATTGTTATTTTTATACATTTTTTTTACTTACAAAAAATATACATTATCCATAACGTTGTTTAGAGGACGAATACAAATTTATATAAGAGATGGAGTAAAAGAAGATTTATGTTATGTTTAGCTAAGAGATGAAGCAAAAGAAGATTTTATATCTTTGTTGAATAGTCATACGATGCTTTTTTTTTATAAGCTTCTTATATTACATTGTCACAAAATTGGCATGGATATACCGTAGATCGAAAGCCTGGGCCTTCGAAAAGAAGAGACTACCCAGTCCTCAAACTGAAAATTTACCATAAACACCTTTCACGATCAGTTCATATACAGAGTTTTACAGAGGAACTAAACATGACCGAAAAAGATAGCTTGATACCGAGAAGGCATAGTTTAATAGAAACCATTATAAAATCAAGATCCTTCCTGTGAATTGAACTCAAAAAAACACAATCCCACCCTCTAATGATGCGATGCAGAGGCATCCAGGCTGAGACGCTGGCGTTCTTGGTGAGTTCTATAGAAATGTTGGGTTTTTCCTTGTGGGTCGGGTTGGTATTCTTCGAATTGACCTTGGCACGTCCAGAATCAGTATCTACTGCCTCGCTTTTCACTTGTGCTTTCATCACAGTCACCTCGGCTTCTCCCTTGACACCATACAGGCCAACATATGGGGAGAAGAGGTAGAGGCATGTACTGTCATTGTCACATCTTGGGAGGGAGAATCTGGGCCTTGAATGATATAGGCCAACATATGGGGACAGGAGGTAGAGGCATGGACTATCATTGTCACATCTTGGGAGGGAGAATCTGGGCCTTGAATGTCAATATCAGGCTGTGTTCCTTCTACGAACGTCAAAAGTGGGAGGTGGAAAATATCTGCAAGGCCTATACACCAGCTTGATAGAACTTAGATGTGTGATGAGTTCCTGCTGTGTTTGTCTCATTTGAGCCTCTAGATCTCTTTGAGACTCGAATATGTTCCCAAAGCTGGCTTTATTCTAGTTCTTTATTTTCTCCTTGAAACGCTTGAGCTTTTGTTGAAAGTGATACATTAAGGAGCCTTTGTGCATTACTAAATCCTCCCACCATTAGCCAACATTGTCCTTTAATTCCTTGCTTGTGATCCAAAAAGATTCAATTAAAAAGGTTTACGAAGTGGGAGACCCACTAAATCTATTGCGAGGCTGATTCACTAGTGGTACAATCCACTAGAGGGAAGGAGGGAAGGATACTGGAGTCCATGGCTATACCTATTAGGAGAAGGATTTCATTGACCAAGAATTGGTCTAGTCGACAAGCTACTCAAAGTTTCCCAAATCTTCTATTGCTCAAGGTAGAGGCCATTAAAAGGGTCAATATCAATCAAAGAAAGATATTGAATGGTAGTACTGAATTCATAACTATCTCATTCCAGTCTTCTTATTCCCCTTCTCTTTCCGTTCAAAGAGGCTATTATGTTATGGTCCCCACCAACGATCCAATGGTGACCATTAACTATGTCACTTAAAGATCTTAAATTCTAGAGAAAAATAAGTTTATCTTGGAGGGCATGAGGGCCATAGACATTGGTTCAGACACCTTTGAAATCAAAACCCAAGAGTTTGAAAAAGAAAGAGATTTTCCAGGGGGTTAAGAAAGAATTGTAAACCTCAATGGTGCTAGAATTCTACAAGATCACAAGACCACCTGTCAATCCTCTAATGTCCAAAGTGATCATCTAACTACCAATCCAACTTCTAGAGAGAATGTGATGGGCTTCTTCTCCTGAGCATTTTGTCTCCTGTAGCGTGATGATGTTTGGTTATTCCTCCATTATTCTCTTTTGCAAGATCCTTTGCTTTCTCTTGCTATTTATGCCCCTTATATTCCAAGATTGTATCTTCATTTTTTAATAGTTGGGTGGGGTGGGAATGAAAGTGTGTGTGAGCACTTCCATTTGTCCTGACTTTACCATTATGTTCCCAAATTCTTCAATTAATTGCTTGTTTGGCTTCCTTCCACGATGCTTGTCTTCCTTGGGGATTTTTTTATTGGTTTGCTTAGCCCAAGGGCCACTACCAGGCTGGACTTGGTTCAAATTGCCTCTCCCGCTCTTGAGTTGAGGTAGACTTTCTAGACTTTTGTTAACTTCTCTATAGGGAATGCGTTGTAGTCCCTTTTCCTGCAAGCTTCATAGTTCTCTCAAGGTTGAGATATGCTAATTCATTATCATTGTACTATGATTCCATATCCACTCCATCTTTTTCCTCTTTGAATTCTTTATTAGAATCAGAGTACGATGATAGTGAAGCTAGGATCCATTGCAATTTCCTCCAAAATTGGCTCTAGGGGCACCGATTGAGTACTACCACTAAGAAAGGGTCATTTTGTGATTGAATCTTATAGTAATCTTCACCTTTTTTTGTCATTGTAGTGGCATCTAGTTCCATAGATAGACTCTCAAACTTAATTTTTGTTGCAAATCCTTTACCTAGGTTTCCTCCTCCTTTTTAAGAGCAATCTTTCTTCTTCCTTGCACTACGACAAAATCCCCCTTTTCCTTTCCTTTTTCTAAATATGGAGCTTTGGGTGGGGCATTGAAGGGATAGTCTCTAAAGAGATGACATGGATGTGACATTTCCTACATATTAACAGTATATGTTCATAGTGATGGTCTTGATCCACTCCTCGTCATTCCTTGAGAGACATATTTTTCAAGGAAGAGCACTTGAGATGTTAACATAGACACAAATTCATGCATATAAAGTGTATTATCCTACTTTGGTAGCTTTAAAGGATTTAACAAGCTTACCTAGGGTATTTCCAATCCCTTCCAGCATTTTCTACAACCAACAATCTATAGGGAAGGGAATATAGTCTGACCCAGACTAGCACATGCAAGAAGTCTCCCCTATTTGGGACAATTTTTTCCATCCATTCCCTCAAGAAGATTCTGATAGAGTTGTAAAAGAAGGGGGCATTGTTGAATATGCGGTCTCTATCTTCTAATCTATGGAAGGTTATGGTAGAAAACCCCTTCAAACCCAAGTGAAGATCATAGTGGCCTCTAGGATTCTAGCGCATCTCGATCCATTGAATCAATCCTTTTTTTGAGGTCCATAGCCCTAAAAAAATTCCTATCAGGGAAAGGTCCTTCATGAACTTTTTGTACTCATCATACTATTCTGATTCGACTTCGTATTTGGGCATTATTGTAGATTGTGGGGTGCACTTACCCAATTCCCAGGAATAAGCCACCCTTTGATGCGAGGTGGATGCTTCCTGGTCATCCTCCTTTCCTTTGCATCTTTCCTCCTTTATCCCTACAAGAGGGGACGCATTTTCAATTCCTCCTTTCTGTCATTGATTATTTTTATCCCTTGCCCATATTGTTGAGTGCTACTGTGTTGTTTCTCGATAAGAGTGGGAGGGGGTAGACTCCCCCCCACAAGGCCACCATGGAGAGTGGCCACGAGGCAACAAGATCCTAGATGAACATAAACCCCAATCCCTTAGTTGTGACCCTTTCCTGCAAATCCTGGGCATTCTGATTCCAATCCATACAATGCATTTTAGAGAAACTTCAAGTTGACTATTATAACACATTTTTTGGGCTAACTATAGAGATTATAACCATAGATATCCCTTTATGATTTTAGTTTATTAGTTGTAGATTTAGTTTAATATCAACTTATTATTTTATATTATCATAAGATCCATAGGCCTTACACTAAATAAAGATGATATTTAGTCTATAAATTTTGTGCTTAGGCTTATTAGTAGAAGTGTTGTTCTCTTGAATTCATCCCTAATTTAACGTGTGTATGTTTTGTCATTTTATTACTTTCCTCCATTTGGTCTAACTTAGTAGCATCAATGTGTATGGTTTGTCATATTTAGTGCATTAACCCCCATTCGGCCTAACTCAATGGCACCCATTTTGGGTTTGGGAATTTGTCTTTACTCTAAATTTAGGCACTATACATTGAATAGAACATGGACATCGTTGAAGTATGTGTGTGTGATAATATTATATATTAATATACATATATATTGGTGTTATATAAAATATCTATAACCACAACCCATGCCAAATTTTGAGCTGCAATTTTTTTTTTTTTTTTTAATTCACAACCATAATGTGTCACTTAAGCAATGCACTAAGCATTAAACACAAAGACCAAGGGATATTGGTGGGACATTTCTTAAGCAATGTCTCAGACATCGATGCAACATCGATGAACCATTGCTTAAGCGATGACCTTTAGAAGAAAAGTGTTTGTTTATTTTTGTGGTCTAGTTTTGAAGAAGTCAACTAAACATCAGTGGCATGTCAAAAGATTGATGCTTATTTGGATTCAGTGCATTTAAATTATACTTCCCTTTGTTTCACATATTTGATTTTTAATTGTTGTTAGTTGACATGACATATTCAATCTGTAGTTCACTAGAGGGAAATTATAGTTTAACATTTGACCAACATTAAAAACATCGAATGAGCGTCGAATTTGGACATCAAATGTAGTAGTTGTGAAATGTCCTCAATAAATGGATGAGGGATCTATGGGGTGATAAATTCAACTTACTCATCAGATATTTCCTCTGAAATGGCCATAAGAAATTTTGCTAGTTACATTTACGATGAGGAGAATATTAATCATCACAATTGTATCATACCTTTAATTTGGTGTTCCACCATTTTATGTCTAGTTAATATTTAGATCTTAGGAGGTGGAGAGGATGATGATGAACTAGTGGAAGGGAATATAGGTGGATGGGGACCAGTAATAAATGGGGCCTTTTTTATTTGAGAATTTGTAATCTTTTGGGCTTCCCAACCTACAATCCAAACCAAGTAGTGGCAATTAATACCTATGCATGTATCTCTTCTTTCAAACCATTGATTAAACATTCTTCCAAAAAAATATCAAAGATGCATTTGATGTTGGTGGCTATTTACTCAAAAGTGGAGATGAAATCTTCAACTGTGTTAAAATGATCTTCGTTAGTCTCCCAAAATAATTAATGTCAATTTCAAAACATTCATAGATATATGAGATAAATTGTTTCTAATAAATATAACCCTTACTAAATTTCTTATCCCACTACCAACCTTCATGGTCCAAATATAAGACTTTCAGTTGAAGTTTCATCAAACCATAAGAGAAGTCATCCAACAAAAAGTAATGTTCCATCTAAGTGATACATCATGTAAGATATAACCCATTGAATTTGATGAGATCTACTTTAGGAAGATAGTTCCAAATGTGAATCATCTAATCATGGACATGAGGAGTGGAATGTATCCCATAGCAATTAGATGATTTGGTCCCACCCTTGTGAGAGGATCGATTCTTCTCTGAGTGACCTAAATTATCTGGAGTAAGGTGTGACACAAGTAGGGAAATCTAGTCAAGTATTAAATCCATATTGGTAAGATCAACATAGACATCATAAAAGAAATTGTTAGGAATTAGTGTGGTTACTATCTATCTTGTGTTCAACTCATCATATTGTGTTTCCAAGTGGGAAACTCCATGAGGGATATCTACTCCCTGAGTGTTATCCATAGAGGGATGTGAGAGTGCATACCAATGGGCTTATCGAGAGAGGACTCGAATAAGAGTGAATCGCAAGGGGTCTATTGAGAGAGGACCCAAATAAGAGTGGATCCCAAGGAATGGGGAATAGTAATAAATGAGGCCCTTTTTATTTGAGCATTTATCATCTTTTGGGATTCCCAAGCAACACTCCCAACCAAGTACTGGTCATTAATAACTATGCATGTATCTCTTCTTTTAAGCCACTAATTAAACATTATTTCAAAAAAATATCAAACATGCATTTGGTGTTGATGGCTAGCTACTCAAAAGTGGATATGAAATCTTCATCTGTTATAGTGATCTCCGTTAGTCTCCCAAAATAATGAGTGTCAATTTAAAAATGTTCATGTAGAGGTTTGAGATAAGTTGTGCCTAAGAAATATAACCTTTATTAAATTTTGTATCCCACTACCAACAGTCATGATCCAAATATAAGACTTTCAGTTGAAGTTTCATCAAACCATCAGAGATGTCATGTAGTGAAAAATAATGTTCCATTTAAGTGACACATCATGTAGGATTTAACCCATTGAATTTGTTGATATCTACTTTAGGAAGATAATTCCAACGGTGAATGATCTTATCATGGACACGTGGAGTGGAATGCAACCTAGAGAAATTGGATGATTCAGTCCCACCCTTGTGAGAGGATTGATCCTTCTCTGAGTGACCTAAATTCTCTGGAGTGGGGAGTGACATGAGTAGGGACATCTAGTCAAGTATTATTTATCCAATTTGGTAAGATCAACATAGACATCATAAAAAACAATTGTTAAGCATTAGTGTGGTTACTATCTATCTTGTGTTGCAACACATCATATTGTGTTTCAAACTGTGAAACTCCATGAGAGAGATCTAATCCTCAAGTTCTATCCATAGAGAGATGGGAGAATGCAGAAAAAGGGGCCTATGGAGAGAGGACTCAAAAAGAGTGCAGCCAAATGATTCTATTGACAACAAACTCAAGTAAGAGTGGGAAGGACTAAAGATGTGGGTCCGTATAAAGGGTTACTGGAGAGTGATGTGAATATGATTAGCTCAACACAAGGATTCTATTGATAAAGCTTTGAACTAAGGGTGCAATTAGGACTAGGGTTGTGGGTCCACAAAATGGGTTATTGGAGTGTGGTACCAATGTAGTCATCTTAGTGCAAGGATTATGTTGAAATAGGTCTCAAATAAGGATGTATCTTAGACCTAGACTTATTATTTATTGTTAATCCTTATGGAGTTATACTCACATATGAATATTATGGTGATGATAGAATTCCCAAATTATTAAAACTACAATATATGTAGAAATTTTGTGGAGTAGCAACAGAGAATTGGGTTTCCTAGGTCCTAAATACAAGAGGATGTAAGGTATTATAGCTCTCTGATATACTTGCAAGGTCCAACAGTAGTACTCAAACCAATATATTAGGGTACTAATTAAGGAGGCTCAACCATACCCTTAGTTATACTACCCAACTACCCAAGTACTAGAGAGTAATCTTTGCTATTCTCAAATATACTATTGTATCAAGACAACCAATTGGATCTAAGGCTAGTTTCAGGTATCCTAGGGGACTTCCAATATACTTGAGGGCATGTGGGAGTGAAAATTCAGATAAGTGTTGTCTGATGTAGTATTGTTCGAAGGGTTAGTGACATGGGTTATAAGGGATTCCAACATGGTGAAACCTCTTGGACTTCCTACATGTATTATTCTCCAATTGTAAATTTATTCATTGAACAACAAATCATTTTATGATTTATAGGCATCGAAATACTTATCTAGCCTAAAACAAATTCTAAAACTCTTAGTTTAGGAATGTTGTTCTAATACCAATTGTAAGTACCTTAATATAAAAATAGAAAATTTAAAGTACAAATAACACAATAGAGCAAGTTTGAGAATGGAAATGGAAAAACTACCATAGCAATAGACAATTGTAAAGAGTAGATTACCAAAAATGCTTCCCATTTGATGTAGGAAACCCCCAACTAAGCAAAGCTCCTATTAAAATATTCTTCACACCACATCTCATTACATTGTTTCTACTTATATAGATTTTATCATCTTATGAACTTTCTAGTGAAGAACTATATAATAAGAAGAACTTTCAAGCAGGCCTTCTAACCTAGTAGGAACATTCTAGTAAGCCTTCTTACAAAAATTGATTTGACAATATATCTAGTTTATGAGCCTAATTTAATAGAGATGACCTCAATAAATAACAACCTATCTAAAAAAAATAAGGGAGTTAAGACACAACCTAAAAAAATCTTAAATTTATAAATATTTTTATAGAAAACATCTTCACATTTCAAAAGAATAAATATTTTAGAAATTACATTAAATTTCAAAATTTCTTAATGGTTCTTAAACTATAAAGTCATTTATTTTACACATTCTAAAAAGAATTTATAAAATATTAAAAAAATTAAAAATACTAATTAACAAATCAACCAATATAGATTTTAACTATCAAATGAAGGTTTATTATAAAATTATCTTAATAGTAATAATATATTTTTTTGAATCTTTATATTATAAAATTTCAAATATTTTAACTATCATATGAATGTTTATTATAAAATTATCATAATAATAATAAGATAATTTTTGAATTATATATGATAAATCCTCTTTCATTAAGGATTTAATGATGATAAGTCATCTTTCATTAAAGACTTACTAGCATTTGCACCAAGAGATGCAAAGAAACGCCGAGGGGGTAAAAATATTGTGTCTTTTCCCAACTAAAACTTTGGTTAGAGAATTAGAGATAGTGAGAGAGTAAGATAATAAAAAAAATACAAGACAAATACCATATGGTCCAATTTCAGATTCATATTTCTGTCTATTGCCTGCCCTTTCGCCAAAATAGAAATCCACAGAACTTGACGCCCTTTACTACATTAAAATAAATACAAAGAAAATGGAAGAAAATCACTTATCTATCAATATTTTCTTTTACAGAGTAACGAATTTAGTTTCGACAGAAGATGGCTCTAGTTCTTGAGCACTGAATCAAGCCCCCGGTGTGGCAAGTGCGTTCTGGAGCACTAAATCTATGTCCTTAGATGTCCTGATGTCACAGGTGCGATTCTGGGCACGTTGGTGCGCCTTTACGCACGTGGAGAGGGTCTTGGTGTGCGCACTGTTCCTGACTAGACCCGCAAGGTACGACACAGCCCAATTTTCGATTTTAGATATTTGGCATATCAAAAACTGGAGACATGGGTTCTTGTTGAAATAATTTACCAACTTCTTCGATTTTCGATATTTTAGATCCCAGATATCGGAATTTAATAACGTTCATTTGTCCGATTTCCAACTTTTTCTTTACCATATGAAAGATAAAAGATAAAAAAGGGACAAAGAATTCACTTGTGATTCTTTATTTTTGTATCCAATAATGAATTATTATTGAAATAGTCACAAAAATAGGATCTACAAGCTTCGATTCAGCTGATGATATTGGAACATGCGATAGGAAATTCAAAGCAGGAAAACCGATTTTGGTTTAATATACAAAAGGTTCTCTTGTGCTTGCTTTTCCCTACTTTTTCGACTTCAGAAATGTTAATTTTTTAATTTTTTAATGTAAACACCAACTAGAAAGAAGGATTCACAATTGAAAATCAATCCATTGAGTCCATCAATCCATTCAGGCACAGCAATAGATAGAAGTGTTATGAAAACATGCAATAGATCTGGCAAAAAAAAGATGGTACCAATCAAATCCATACGAACATACAAAATAAAGCCTCAGCGTTTCTAGAACATGTACTTAACTGATCAACTCCATGATGAAAATACATTATAGATATATACTATATGATGAAAATCCAAGAGTCTCATAATTACATTCTGTAAGATTTAGTCAGTAAATATCATGATAGGAGATTTATGAAATCAGAAATCTATGGAAGAACTGAAAGATATTTGCATTGCATTTTAAATCATTGTATAGAGGTGCATAGGGTTATTGTTGTGCATGTTCAAGATGCCATTGTATATGTGCGTTCTTATAGCCGATTGCAAAATCAATTATTTTGTGCTTGGATATCTCCAAAAATCGATTCAACCGAAACATTCCTAAAGAAGTTGGACATCTTCGGTTTCTGAGTGTTTTGAACGTGTTTAATAATAGACTATCTAGAAGTATTCCCGAGGAGCTAACAGGGCTGCATTTTGTGAACATAGTCTTACTCGACCCAATTACATTTCCTAAGGCACTACATTCGACATTGTCTTCTTCTTCGTCCTCTTTTTTCCGACTTGAGAAGTTTAGAATCGAAAATAAATTTTTCTTGGATTTTCCCTTGTGCTTGGATTTTCTCTACTTATTCGTCTTCAAAAATGTTAAATTTTTAATGTATTTTCACCAATTTTCCGACGTCTGAAGTTCAGAATAAAAAATATTAACTTTTTATTGACTTTTCCCTTGTGCTTCGGTTCGCAGCCTTCGCGATTCTGAACGTAAGAATAGGAAATTTTTAGTTGATGTAATTTGGAATATATAGGGATTTGTGTGAAGCGACGTAAGTAATTGTTACTATAATTCTAAGTTTTTTAAAGATATAATTTTTATTAATATTTAAAAGAAAAGATTTATTAGTTTTTTTTATAAATAAGTTTAATCGATTGCTTGTCTTTGTTTGTTAAGATATCAATTTTTCAACGTACAACTTCCAGGTGATTGAATACTTATTTTCTCTGGTCACTTATTTTCTAGTCCCCAAAATATTCTTAAATAGCTACTTTGTAAAAAAAAATAATGACAGATGTGATTTTCTGAATTTCCTCATATTTATTTGCTAAATTGTCATTATATATAAATCTATAAAGTACAACATTTATTTATCTAATCGTTGTTGCAAAAAAAAGTTTAACTTGAATGAAAATGGAATTTTGCTCATTGATATTAGACAAAAATGTTCTATATACAATGATAATGTTCAAGAGGCTTAAAAAGAAGAGAAGGCATCAATAATAATTACTTTTATAATACAAATAAGGTAGTAAACACCAAATTCTAATGGGACAAAGCGATCTGTTGGACATTCATCTACGCTACAATCCTCATCCACTTCCATATGTTTTGGTAGGTAAATTTCCATATGTTTTTCTAGCTAAGGTGCTACCATTTCCATATTTTTTTGCACTTCATTTGTTCTATAGTCCCTTAGTTGGCTATAGGACTGCCAACTTATCTTCCCTTCTCTTCCCAGTCCAGGCTTTGGTATCACCATGTTGACAATTTTTTCTTCGACAGCCATGAGAGATAAATTAATGATGCTCAACAATCCAGTTTGTGTGCATATAAAAACCATAAATGAGGCCCAAATGATATTTTCCTCAATAGGAGGCTCTATTTATTGACTAAATCTTACAAATGCTATCATGAGTTAGGGATTTTCATGATGTTCATGATGTAGTATATATGTATAAGTTGAAATTAATGTGATCTATATATAATTCCCTTATCTCTTGGAGTACGTGAAAGGTCAGTTAAACGGTGATATGAAAGACTGGAATGCGAGGAGAATGCAAGATGTGAAATATGTTGGATTTGAAAGATTTGGTCTTCGGAGGATATGTTTATAGCATCATTAGAAGGCATGGATAAAGTGACAAATGTGAAATTTAGACATTATTGGATAATTGAAAGCTAACAAGAAGTGAGGGTAACAGTCACTTCTGCGATTAATATGACCAGGTGATAATATTTTAGTACGTTTAAGTGACCTTTCGAGTTATCCAAGAGATAAGGGAATTATATACAAATGATATTTATCATGAAAATTCATTATTAGATATATACTACATGATGAAAATCGCAATCTCACAATGAAATTTTATAAGATTTAGTCAATAACTATCATCATAGGACATTTATGAAATCAGATATCTATGGGACATAGGAAAGGTAATAGCATCGGAGTTTGAATCATGGGATAGAGGTGTACAAGGTTCTTATTGTGCAAGTTCAACATGCCAGATTGTAGTAACATTGCAGATTTAGGCTAAGTTCATTATCTAAAAGAAGTATATCATAAATAGTAAAGAAGTATATCGGCAATGTCTCGACATTTTCTATGGAAATGATAAAGTCAAAAATTGGAGAGAAAATGAAGGCTATTGCAGGAAGCAAAATTTTCTCATTTATGGAGGGGCGCAACCAGGATGAGGGATGGAGAACATTTTGTATATTAAACCAAAATCGGTTTTTCTACTTTGAATTTCCTATCACATGTTCGAATCTCATTAGCTGAATCGGAGCTCGTAGATCCTATTTCTGTGACTGTTTCAATAATAATTCATTATTGGATACAAAAATAAAGAATCACAAGTGAATTGTTTGTCATTTTTTTATCTTTTTCATATGGTAAAGAAAATTTTTGAAATCGAACAAATGAACGTTATTAAATTCCGATATTTGGGATCCAAAATATTGAAAATTGGATAAGCCAACAAATTATTTCAACAAGAACCTAAGTCTCTGGTTTCCGATATTCCAAATATCTAAAATTGAAAAATGGGTATACCCCAAATTGATATTAATTAATCAGAACTATGATTTTATTTCATCCCCTTTCCATAGATACATATGAATAAATAACATTTGAACTAAAATACATTTTTAATTTGTTTACGTTTTGCGAATAAGGAATAGCATATTTTCCAATTTTGCGACATTTACGATTGCATAAATATTTTTTGTATCTTTTCGAATAACTAGCATTTCCTATTTTGAAAATTGACTGGTAATCTATAGTTGATAGTCAAGATCGTGTAATTAACACTTGGGCTGATATTAAAACCTGGATTTTTGAGTTTTGATTTTCGATTGTAAATTCTGTAAAATCCTTCTTTCCCATTTCCAACATATAGCATTTGTTAAAATAAATATTTTTATAATACATGATGCAATTTTACTCATTGATGTTAGAAAAAAGTGTTTTATACATGATGACAATGTTGAAGAAGCTTAAAAAGAACAAAATCTATCAATAATCATTATTTTCATAATACAAATAACGTAGTAAACACCAAATCGTGATGGTACAAAGTGATGTGTTCAACATTCATGTGCGCTACATCCCTGACCCATTTCCATATGTTTTGGTAGCTAAATTTCCATATGGTTTGCTACCGAATGTGCAACCATTTCCATATGTTTTTTCATTTCCTTTCTTCTATAGCCCCCTCATTGGCTGCAAGACTCGAAATTTATCTTCCCATCTCTTCCCATTCTGGCCTTTGGTATCACCACGTTGCCATTTTTTTCTTCCGCAGCCATGAGAGGGGAAGTAATGACGCTCATGAGTGCACTTTTTGTGCATATAAAAAACCATAAATCAGGTCCAAATGATATTTGCCTCAAGAGTAGGGTCTATTTATTCACTAAATCTTATAGATGTTATCATGAGTTTGAGATTTTCATGATGTAGTATATATCCTTAACTTGGTATTAATGTGATATGTATATAATTTCCTTATCTATTGTAGCATGTGAAAGGTCACTTAAACAGTGATATGAAAGGCCCGAATGGGAGCAGAATACAAGATGTAAAATTATTGGATTTGAAAGATTTGGTATTTGGAGCACATGATATTGACAATGATTTAATGTTTAAGCAACAAGGATATATTAATACCATCATAAGAAGGCATCGATAAAGTGACAAATGTGAAGTTTACACACTATGAGATAACTTAACGTTGACAACAAGTGAGGGTAACATTGATCTCTGCGATTAATATGATGACGTGATAATAGTTCAGTATGTTAAAGTGACTTTTCGAGTTATGCAAGAGATAAGGGAACTATATACAAATGAGCAACGTTACTACATCATGAAAATCCCAACTTCATAATTTTATTTTGTAAGATTTAGTCAATAAATATCATGATAGGACATTTATGAAATCAGAAATATACGAGACCACGAAAAGGTATTAGCATCGCAGTTTAAATCATGGGATAAGTCCCAATATTCCAAGTTCGGATTTGCACATTTTTTATTTTTGACATCGGACGCTAAACAGAAGCTTAAGAAGGTAATTAATGTATTGTAGATTAGTGTATATTAAAAGTAGAAACATTAGTTGGGAAATAAGAAGAAGTGCATAGGTAGTTTGTTCAGATGCAGAAAATACCATCATTTGAAATAAGGAACACCAATATTCGATTTATATCAAAAATCAAATATAATATTAAAATAAAAAATTTGGGTATAAGTAATATCTTAACCATTAAAATCTCTAATTTTCTCTTGTGCCACAATTTTCCATTTTCGATTTCCAACCTGGGACTTCGAAAATACTATGTCGTATGTTTTCATTAAGAAACACCATATTAGATTCTGCAAGATCTGATCTTGCCACATTTTCGATCTCGCAATTTTTCTATTTCCAAATAAAGAAATGTCAAAGATAGTATTTCCGACTTTTGACATTGGCATATGCAAAATCGTTCCCGTATTCTTTTTGCATTTCATATTTTCAAGTTTCGATTTCCGATTTTAAATTCCACAAGATCCTCGTTTTGGATTTTCGACATTTAGCATTTGTTCATATAAATAAGTGCGCATATACTGATTTTCGACATCGGATTCTAAGCACAAGTCCAAGTCCAAAAATCCTATGTTGTATGTTTTCACTAAGAAACACCATATGGTCCAATTTTAGATTCTGCAAGATCCGATTTGCGACATTTTCGATCTCGCTTTTCTTATATTTTCAAATAAATAAATGTCGAAGATAGTTTTTCCGAATTTCGACGTTGGTGTATGCAAAACTGTTCCCGTATTATTTTTGCATTTCGGATTTTCGAGTTTGGATTCCGCAAGATCCTCGTTTCGGATTTCCAACATTTAGCATTTGTTCATATAAATAAGTGCGCATATACATATTTCCGACATCGGACGCTAAGCACAAGTCCAAGTCCAAAAATCCTATGTCGTACAACGCTGTGAAAACCTTGTGTAAACTGCGTGAAAAAAAACAGTTGTGAAAAAAACAACGAGGCAGGCCAAAAACAAGGAGTTTAAGATAAGCATAGACTTACAGAGGAAGAGCTTACGCGGAAAGAATACGAACAGAGAGAATAAATCCTGACACAAAAAACTTACCTATCAACTCCATGCCGCTTTCTTCCATCCCTGTCAGGTCACGGGATACAATAACCGAAAAGTGTAACAATTAAACTCGCCAATAACCAGGCGACACATGTCAGGATGTTAATGACTAGGGAGACGAGGAATCTTTTGGGATAAGTTATTTCATTGAGAAAACGCCTACAACGTAATTATAAAATTATCATAATAGTAATAATATATATTTTGAATCTTTATATTATAATTTTTTTTAATTATATATGATAAATCCTCTTTCATTAAGGATTTAATGATGATAAGCGGTCTTTCATTAAAGACTTAATGATGATAAGCGAGAGAAGTGACATCTCGATAGTTATGTGTCCCGAAAGTTACTCTCGCTCCTCCTTTGAGATAAGTAATCACCCACATGATCACACCTTAGTAGATTTATTATAAAATTATCATAATAGTAATAATATAATTTTAAAATCTTTATATTATAATTTTTTAAATATATAAAAATTAACTTTGGTAGAAAAATATATATTAAGATTGTATGTTTTATATGAAAATTTTGAGTTTAAAACTTTTACATGTACGGAGAAAACTTTAATATGGAAATGTAAAAATAAAATTAATGATTCGTAATTTAATTTCACATTAAATTATGTATATACGAGCCTGAAACAATAAATGGATCATTTTGCACAGCCCTTTATAACATTAAAGGAAGGAGACAGCGTTGGATTCACAAGGCACCACATCATGCCAAGTCACGAGGACCTTTATTGGCAAAGACAGAATGCTATTTATTGTTGCATTTCTTACAATCTCGTTTGTCAATTAGGGTTAGCTAATTAGCCGGGGCTAACACAAATGATATGTTTATTTATTTAAATATGAATTCCAGCTGAATGCAAAGGCCAAACATGAGTGACAGAGAATCGTTAAACTCAGTCTCTTCTCCAAATACTAATAAAAAGATTAAACGTTACCATGGGCTACAAAAATCATTTGAACTTCAAAGTACAATAGCTTCATTCCACAATGTAATAAAAACCAAAAATTTCTCATTTTTGGTTGGCATTACAAAGATGTTCAAAAGTAGAAATATCGGACCAGCTGCCTTCAATTCCCCGCAGGCTGAAGTTGTCTTACACTGTTTGCGAACCGAAGTGATGATCAAAACTACAAGAGAAATCGGACGATAATCTATCAAAAACTGAATAAACTGTGTTTATATGAATATTATGATCATAAATGATGGGGATCCGGCAGAAATGACTAACCGTGATAACAACGCAAACTTGTCTGGCAAAAACAAACAGGCTGCAGCAGTCCAGGATGTTGAAAAGCTGCAGCTTTTTCTTTTTTGATCTCCTGTAAAACCTTTGGCTTTCACACTATAAGCTTCAATAATAAACGCAAGGCGTACATCATTAATAATAATATTCCCTTGTGCACGCTTGAGACTGGAATGAACATGATAGCAGCTCCCATATCCAAAGCCCAGTGACAGAACTAGAGGAAGGAAAAACCTAATTCTCGTCATGAGTCGACAGGCCTCCTTTTCGTTGGAAGATTTGAAAGCTAAAACAACAGAAACCCTACATTTATTTTTCTTCTCAAATCCCTGGAATGCAGTAACTAACGACAGAAGGTCTTTGAGCAAGCCAAACAAGAAGCTGTTCTGTATGTATAGGGCGGGCTCGAATCCCACATGCGTCAGAGAGGACAGATTCGCATGGCGTGGGAGTCCATTAAGCACAGTGGTTCTGAGAGCAATAGGCACAAAAAAGTGAAAAAGCATACAGCGTTTACGTGGTCAACCAATGAACCAAATCCAAAAAGAGATGTATTATTGCTGCCACTTCTTAGTGACACCTCGGGATCTGCGATTATCTCCCATGGGTCCAATGGATTCAAAGTATACCCTTGCTAATATCCAAGCACATTAATCAGACGGTTTTTTTTCTATTTTAAATTAAAAATTGTTGTACACTTTCTGATTATTTATGAGTTGTTTTTCGGACTTAAAGAACATGTTAATGGCTTTGGCATGGTGAAAATTAACTAGCTTGGCTTTAATACCGGTTGGCAGTTGCGGAGCAGGCCGTTAGATCTTAAATAGTTTGAGATTTAATTGTTTTTTTGTTTTTTATCCCGTTACTATTGTAGTTTATTGCATTAAAGCTGATACAACAAACTAGTTTTTAATCACTGTTTGGTAGAGTAGAAATTCGATTAGCCCCAAGGGTTAGCTTAATTGGTAAGACCTGCTTAGGAGAGGAGGTCACGGGTTTGAGCCTTGAGTCCTTTGGGGTTAGGCCTTCTGCCAGGATGGCCGGCGGTTTACCACCTCTACCATCCACTAATGTGGGGAAGTATTGCTGGGTTTCCCGTGGATCTTTCCATCTGAAAAAAAAGAGAAGAAATCTGACCTTTTAAACCTATCAATTAATAAGTTATTTCAAATTAAGATTAAAGCTTTTTTAGAGCATTGTGTCGGAGCTTAGCTCACTTTCTTTTTTGGCACGGTTAGATATGTATTTCTTTAAGATCTTTCAGTTTATGGGGTGGGTATCTTTGGATCAGTTCTTTGGGCTCTCTCTGTGCTCCTGTATTGACTGCATTAGTAAGTCCTCAGCAAACAGTGTGTCATATTGTGTGCTCCTGTATTGACTGCATTAGTAAAGTCCTCAGCAAACAGTGTGCCATATTGTGACTTCCCATTTCCTTTGGGGAAGCAGTTCTTTGTATTTATTGGGTGATTTGGTATATTGGCTTTTTGCTTCAGATACTGCATAGTAATTTAAGTAACTACTCTCAGAGGGAAGACTCATTTTGATATCTTTTGAATATCAAAAACAAGATTTTTTGGTCTGAAAAAAAAATTATTTCAAATAAATCACTGTTTGGTATGACCCTTTAAAACTATCAACTAGTGAGTTATTTCAAATTGTATTATTTTCTTTAAAAACAATGATTCAACCAACATTAATGAATACTATACCGACGGACACTGTTAATTTTACAACTAATTTTATAACTTTTACTAAGTCACAACCAACAAACAAAAAGATATTCTTTAAATTGAATCACTAAAAAGAATCTAATCTAATAATAGAAACACAAAAACACCTCCTACTTCAATTAAAAAATAAAAACATCATTGTTGAAGCTAAGTACACCGAATCATAATTCGTTTCTATCTTGCTTTCCGCCTTCCTTTCAACAGATGAACAAAAAGTATACCGAAGAAGGTATAGGACTAAGGCCGGAAAGTATTGGTAAAAATGCCATAAAGTATTTGTTCATACTCAAGAATGTACAGTTTTAAAGCGTACAAGAAGATGGCACGCTCAGGATTCGGAGATAACCAAGTATCGGAAACCGCATAGAACTCATAGTTCGAAACGTCTGCATATTAAATATTTCAGTTAAAAATAATTTAATGAAAGAAAAGTTGAGGTATTGAATATAAAGATTTATCTTTTTAAATAAATAGAATAATATATATTTTTTTAGAATGTGAATTCTGAATATATATATAAATAAGGAGTAGTCTAACCGGTCGACTATTTCGCCCGGCGTTAGACTACTCCGTCTACCCACTCCGTTAACTATCCCATCCTTCGAAGTCCGGCAAATCCATCCAGCCAAGGGTCCCACATGAATGTTTTCTGGAAAGCTATCGATCTATTCCTGCAAAATCATGAAAATCAAGTTTTATTTTCTACATTCTTCAATCATTTCAGCTCTATCGAAACCTTAACGGAAACGAAAGAAGGGGTATGGATTGTAGTATGGAGCTCTCATTAGGTTTGAGTATTGGTACTGGCCGGACAAACACCAGAGACAAAGATCGCGAGTTATAAGAATGAAATCTCCACATTAGCCACATTTCCAAGTTTGTATGATTCCCATACCTGCAGCAACGTCAATTTTTAATCAAGGCTTTTATTTGCCAAGTATTCATTCATAAACAAGCAATCTCTCTAATCCCTCTATGCAACAACCAATGGAAACCTTAATGGTGTGATAGATTAGGTAGGCTTTGTATGATGCATTTGGAGAACGATATGGAGATCTGTCACGTCCCTTCTATCTTTCTGTGTATTACGAGAATGCTCCTCTTCTTTTATTTCATTCTCTTTCTCATTCCATTTGTGGCTTCCACATGTCAATTATCTTTTAGCATCCGTTCCCGTCTCAACAACGCTTCTGATCAAGAGGCTTTGCTTGGATTCATGTCTGCACTCACTCATGACTATGATCCTTTACCCACTTCTTGGAAACCAAATGTTTCATTCTGCGAATGGACTGGTGTCATCTGCAGTCGGCGGAGACAGAGAGTGGTTTCTCTCGATGTTTCCAGCATGGGATTACAAGGTACAATCCCCTCTTCTCGCCAATCTCTCTTTTCTTAGAATACTCGACCTTAGCAATAACAGTTTTAGCGGTCACATTCCCTCTCAATTGGGAAATCTCTTTCACTTAAAGAAGCTTCGCCTGTATCTGAATGAACTCCAAGGTTCTATTCCTCCCACTCTTGTTGGGTGCCGTAGTTTACAGGTCTTATCTCTGGACGGTAACAATCTCATAAGAAACATTCCCAAAGAACTATGCGTTCTCCCCAAGTTATATTTCTTAAACTTAGTAACGAACAATTTGACTGGTACAATCCAGCTTGTCTAGGAAACCTATCCTCTTCGGAGTACATGGAGTTCTATAACAACAACCTTCATGGGACTGTTCCTTCCGAATTGGGTATGCTAAGCCATGTGAACACTATAATTTGTTGGAAAAATGTAATTACTCGCAGATCTCTACTTGGCTTCCAACCGACTCTATCAAAGTCTGTATAAGCCAAGATCTTGTCTGTCAGTCTGACAAGAAGGAAAAGTCCACAAGTAGGCAACTTAATTCAGTCGAATTTATTTCAGAAGCTAAGTTGTTAGGTAGATAGTTATTGCAGTGTTTAATGGAAAGTAAGTCGGCAAGTAAATCGGCTTATGCTGAAGCAATTTTCAGATTGCCTATAAATAGAAGAAGTAATTTGTAAATCAGTAGACGCACAGGAACACGGACACAACACAGACATTAGACAGCAGAGGAACTCAGGGTGAGAAAGTGAAGTCGAAGCTCAAGCTTCTGTGCATGTGATTTAGTCGAAGAGCTGAAGCTCTGTAGATCGACGAGTTTGTAACAGACAAGTTTGTATTACTTTGTAATTCCACATAGTTAATATATGAAATAGTTTGTGGTTGAATTCATGATTATTTGGCCACACATATTTCCAGATTTACTTCTGTAAATGTCTTTTACAATTACTGATAAGTAAAAGAACAAGAACCCATAAAAATCTCACCGCGTCAAAGTTCAAGTTTTACTGCACTTTGGTCTACTCAAATATTTCTACATATTCGGGCATATGTATTTCATAAGTTATTTGGATTTGTAAAACTGGGTAGTTTACTTCATCTTACTCACGGGTAAAAACATTTGTAATTTCTTGAGTCTTTAGACTAAGAAACATATTCTGCACAAACTTGGTTGAAGCTCCCAACCTGGTCGAAGGTCGAAGCTACCAACTTGATCGAAGCTACCAACTTGGTTGCAGCTATTGATTTGTGTCGAAGATTGTAATGTCTCCGGTTTCGACCCCGTTTGCATGATGTATATATTGTAATTAATCGTGGTGAGGAGCTCAAGGCAAAAGCCCCACCATCGATTTTGTTGTCTATGTTTCGGCAATAGGGATAATTTCCGATGGTACGCTGTGCTATAAGGCACATTATAATTTGGCATCATGTAAACACGCACATCAAATAAACTAAAACCACAACCAGCTACGGCAGTGCAACGTTGAATGAAAAGGGCATGGTTCCAAAGGATAAGGGGTGGGGGATGTCAAACCTTGGTTTATGGGGGAAAAACCCATGTTTGTCACCTTGTTGATTTTCCATCTTCCCTTGTCAACCTCTTTAATGTTTTGTTGGGCAGCTGAGGAGTAATGGCTGCTGGTGGTTGAGGCAGTTAATGCCTTTGGGAGTGGGGTGGCAGGATTGTCAGTCCTTTGCCCACCTACCCACTCCACCCACATTTGCCATTCTTCTCCCTCACGCACTCATCCCTGGTCAGTTCACACTCACCACGATTTTGGTCTATTGGCTCCTCACGCACAGGCTCTGGACGATTTTGGTCTCACGCAGGCATTTTCTTCCTCTCCACGAGTTGCTAAATGCTCAGGCACTTGCAATTCGCGTCCTCCTGACTGCTGTGCATTCTCACGCAGAGAATTTCCCTCCCGTTTCTCATTTTCACGCCCAGGAATTTCCTGGGTTTTACCCATGTCGTTTTCCTCTGCGAATTGGTGAATGGAGTGGCTGAATCCTTTCCCCATGGGTCGAATTGTGGGTTCTACGTTGATTATTACCCACGCCCAGGCTGGGAGTATGTAAATTTGTTTCCAGTGTGGTCTGTGTGAGTCTTCCCATGGCTCAATTTCCTTGGACGAACTGTTGATTTCACCCACGATTTGGGTCACTATGGATTTCCAATATGTCGGTTGAGTTTCCCTGTTTTGGACTATGCATAGTTGCCATTGTTTTCATTGTGAAATTGGGTTGTTGTTGTTACCCTGGTTTGGGTGTTGTTGCTGAGTTGTTTTGGCCACGATAGGGCCAAGAACAACTCCGTATTGCCCTGTTTAAGCTGTGACAGCTAAGTAATTGCCTGAGTGCAATGGTTAGTCTTCGGACTGTGCTGGCTTGGCTTGTCTGTTGAAATCCTGTGAAACCCAGCTGCGTTGGTTTGTTGTTTATGTCCCCTTGGCTATGTATAAGCCTGCAATTGACCCTTATTCCGGAGGAATCATGCCCAGCTCGGGGGTGGCAGCGTTGCTGAGAGACTGATGAGCACGCTGGCCTATGGTTGGGTGGAACGCTGCAGCGACGTAGCTGGTTGCAGGTGAATTCTTCATTGAAAGATAAGTACTGCTGTTTACTGTATCTCTGTAATTTATATTGATTGTAAATGCTGGAATGTCTATGTTTGCTTCCGCTGATTGTTTGAAGGACTGTGCATCTGTGTATGCTTGTAAGTTTTAATTTCAGCATTTGATTTCTGTTTTTTGTTCATGGGCTATTTGCCCGGCTGTGTTTTGATGTTCGTCGCGTCCTCTTCGCCGGCTGAGGGACAGGGACGTGACAAAGATACCCAAACTTGGTCGAAGGTCGAAGCTCCCAAATTTGGTCGAAGTAAAAAGGTGGTCGCAGTAAAAATCCCGTCGGAGTGAAAAGTGAAATTATTTTTAAATATTAACTGATCCCTAAACCCAAGTTTAGTCGGCTCGGTTCAAGCTATCTAGTATCAGAGCGAGGTTATATCAGAGCCAGCGCAAGATTTTAGGAAAGAAATCTTGTCTTAAAAGGTGGAAATTAATTTTCTAAGGAAAGTTAATTAAAAATTAAAAATGGCTTCCACTTCTGGTTCATTGCAACCTCCAAGTTTTACAGGAAAGAATTATGGATATTGGTCTTTAACAATGAAGGCTTTATTCAGAGGTCAAGATGTCTGGGAGATAGTTCAGCATGGTTATGCAGAACCAGCAGACATGGCTGCATATAACAATCTCACATAGGCTGAGAAAGATGTCTTGAGAGAACAGAGGAAGAAAGATGGAAAAGCTCTGTTCTTCATACATCAAGCTATGGATGAGAGCATACTCCCAAGAATAGCAGCAGCAATTAATGCCAAGGAAGCATGGGATACATTGGAGACTGCTTATCAAGGTTTGGGTAAAGTAAAGACATCTAAGCTGCAAATTCTGAGAAAAGATTTTGAATCTCTGTCCATGAAAGATTCAGAGAATCTAGACACATTCTACACCAGATTTGTTGGGTTGATAAACCAACTGAAATCTCATGGAGAACCCATATCAGACCAAAGGGTTGTTGAAAAAATTCTTAGAAGTCTTCCCCCAAGATTTGAAAATTTGGTTGTGGCCTTAGAGGAACACACAAACATGTCAACATTTACCATTGATGAGCTGCAAGCTTCACTCATCAATCATGAACACAGAATCAGCAGATCACAGACATCATTGGAAGGTGCATTTGTAGCACAGTCATCCATAAGTCGTGGTAGAGGCAGGGGGAGAAAAAACTTCAGAGGCAGAGGAAGAAGTTCTTCAAGAGGAGGACAAGGCAGAAGTCTTGCAAATGTCGATGGCAGAGTTGATAATCAGAACCCAAGTCAGCCAAGTGGTCAGAGGTTTGATAAATCAAAAATTCAATGTCATTACTGTAAGAAGTTTGGTCATTATGCATATGAATGCGGGAAGAAACAATATGATCAAGGAAGACAAAGCCCAAGTCAATCAACCAGCACCAACACCTCGACAGGTGTAATGTTAATAGCCTCGACATCTCCACTTGAATGCAATGCTGTTCAAGAAAGTCCACATGACATATGGTATTTAGACTCAGGATGTAGCAACCACATGACTGGTAATTTAAATCTGTTTTCCAGTCTAGATACTTCAATTAAAATTGATGTTACACTTGGAAACAATGTCCAAATTACTGTCTTAGGAAAAGGCACTGTTGATATTCTAACCAAACAGGGGAGAGTAAGTATATCCCTGATATCTATCATGTCGAAGGTCTGAAACATAATATGTTAAGAATTGGACAGTTGTTACAAAAGGGCTATACAGTCTACATGGAAGATGAACACTGTGTGATCAAAGACAAGTGTCCAAGCGACCAGCTAATAGCAAAAGTGCCAATGACAAGAAACTGCTTGTTTCCATTGAGGATAGTTCCCAACATAAAAGGAAAGACAAAGACAGGAGCTGCATTTCAGACAGAAGTTCAGGATGAATCCTGGTTGTGGCATTTCAGATTTGGACATCTGAATTTTGGTGGGATGAAGCTACTACACACAAAAAATATGGTGAAGGGATTACCATTAATCGACAGACCAAAGAGGGTTTGTGAAGGCTGCATTTTTGGTAAGCAGCACAGAGAGACATTTCCAGTCGAAAAGTCCTATAGAGCACGCACACCACTTGAAATTGTGCACTCTGACATTTGTGGTCCAATGTAGACATCATCCATTGGTGACTGCAAGTATTTTCTAACCTTTATTGATGACTACTCAACATAGACATGAGTATATTTCTTGAAACACAAATCTGATGCATTTAGTTATTTCCAGCAGTTCAAGGCACTCGTGGAAAACCAGAGTGGACACCGCATCAAGATTTTAAGGACCGACAGAGGAGGTGAATATGTTTCAAATGAGTTTTTGAATTTTTTCAAGACGCATGGCATACAGAAACAATTCACTACACGATATACACCTCAGCAGAACGGTATTGCTGAGAGAAAGAACAGAACCATCATGGAGATGGCGTGCAACATGTTGACAACCAAGCATTTGCCAAACGAGTATTGGGGTGAAGCAGTCGCAACTGCTGTATACATTATGAACCGATGTCCAACAAAGAGTGTGAAAAACAAAGTTCCCCAAGAATCATGGACAGGTATGAATCATAGTGTCTCACATTTAAAAGTTTTTGGTTGTGTCGCATATGCTCATATCCCAGATGAGTTGAGAAGGAAGCTAGACAAGAAGGGACAGAAATGTATTTTTGTCGGCTATTCAGAAGACACAAAAGCATACAAGTTGTATGACCCTGTCACAAGGAAAGTGATAATCAGTCGAGATGTTCAATTTGTCGAGAATGAATCATGGGATGGAACCGTCGACACAAATGTCAAGATTGTGTCGAACATCGACCATGATGATATGGAAGAGGAAGTGGTTCAAATACCACATGTAAGTCAACCGATCGGAGCACCGTCGACTCCCATGACACCAAGACATGGTTCAGCACAAGGACCATCGACACAAATAGCACCTCAAGCTACACCGACAAGTACACCAAGAGGACAACAGACTCCATCAAGCATTTCGTCGAGGTCAACATCGACAGAACCAGTGAAGACAAGAAGTCTGCGAGAGATATATGAAGCTGGTACACCTAATTCATTCTCTCTGTTTGCATTATTTTCCCCTATATATGATCCACTAACATTTGAAGAAGTTGTTGAAGAAGAAGTATGGGCACAAGCCATGGATGAAGAAATAGAATGCATTGAGAAAAACCAGACATGGGAACTGGTCGATGTACCAACATAAAAAGATGTAATCAGTGTCAAATGGATTTATAAGACAAAGCAAGATGCTGATGGGAATGTGCAAAAGCATAAGGCAAGAATGGTAGCAAGAGGGTTCACACATCAACCTGGTATCGACTTCAATGAAACGTTTGCACCTGTTGCACGCATGGATACAGTCAGAACAGTTTTGGCCATTGCTGCACAAAACAAATGGCATGTTCATCAAATGGATGTCAAGTCGGCATTCTTAAATGGCTATCTAGAAGAGGAAGTATATGTGGAACAACCACAAGGGTATGAAGTTCCAGGTCAAGAGCACAAAGTGTATAGGCTGAAAAAGGAATTATATGGTTTGAAGCAAGCTCCTAGAGCTTGGTACAGTCGGATTGATTCCTATCTCATTGAAAATGGATTTCACAGAAGTGAAAGTGAACCGAATTTGTATACCAAAGTCGATGAGCAAGGTAAGATGTTAATTGTTTGCATGTATGTAGATGATTTAATATTTACTGGTGATTATGGCATAGTAGATTTTAAAACAGTCATGGAAAGTGAATTTGAAATGACTGATCTGGGGCTTATGAAATTTTTCCTAGGCATTGAAGTTCAACAGTCTGAAAGTGGTATCTTTATATCACAGTCTAAGTATGCAAGTGAAGTTTTAAAAATGTTTAACATGTCTAACTGCAAGACAGCCCCAACAGCAGTAATCACAGGTTTTAAATTGAGCAAGGATGATGAAGGATCCACTGTAGATCCTACGCTGTTCAATAGGCTTGTTGGAAGCCTTATGTATTTGATAGCAACAAGACCAGACATTATGTATGGTGTAAGTATTATCTCAAGGTTCATGGAGTCACCAAAAGACTCACATTGGCAAGCAGCTAAAATAATTTTGAGGTATGTAAGTGGCACAAAAGACCTTGGTATTATGTATTCAACCTCAGAAAATTTTAAACTCATTGGTTACACTGACAATGACAATGGAGGCAGCATAAATGACAGGAAAAGCACATCTGGATACACATTTCATTTTGGTACAGGTGTTGTTTCATGGGCTTCAAAGAAACAATCCATATTAACTCTATCTTCAGCTAAAGCAGAGTATGTCGCAGCAACAAGTGCTGCATGTCAAGCTGTCTGGATGAGGAGAGTCTTAAAAGACTTGTCACAGAACCATCAGGAACCTACAACAATCTTCTGTGACAACAATTCAGCCATAGCATTATCAAAGAATCATGTGTTTCACAAGAGAACCAAGCACATCGACACAAGGTTTCATTTTATAAGAGAGTTGGTGAACGACAAGGAAATTTGTTTGGAATTTTGCAGGTATGAAGACCAACTTGCCGACATCTTCACAAAGCCATTGGCAAAGGACACATTCCAGTATCTATGCAGTTATCTTGGAATGACAAGTTCTCCACAATGAACTCTGTCATAAACAGAGCATGTCTAAGCTCTGTCACACTTTGTAAATTTTGTTTAAAAAAAAAAAAACTCCATCTGCTTATAATTAAGGGGGAGTGTTGGAAAAATGTAATTACTCTCAGATCTCTACTTGGCTTCCAACCGACTCTATCAACGTATGTATAAGCCAAGATCTCGTCTGTCAGTCTGACAAGAAGAAAAAGTCCACAAGTAGGCAACTTAATTCAGTTGAATTTATTTTAGAAGCTAAGTTGTTAGGTAGATAGTTATTGCAGTGTTTAATGGAAAGTAAGTCGGCAAGTAAGTCGGCCTATGCTGAAGCAATTTTCAGATTGCCTATAAATAGAAGAAGTAATTTGTAAATCAGTAGACGCATAGGAACATAGACACAACACAGACATTAGACAGCAGAGGAACTCAGGGTGAGAAAGTGAAGTCGAAGCTCAAGCTTCTGTGCATGTGATTTAGTCGAAGAGCTAAAGCTCTGTAGATCGACAAGTTTGTATTACTTTGTAATTCCGCATAGTTAATATATGAAATAGTTTGTGGTTGAATTCATGATTATCTGGCCACACATATTTCCAGATTTACTTCTGTAAATGTCTTTTACAATTATTGATAAGTAAAAGAACAAGAACCCATAAAAATCTCACCGCGTGAAAGTTCAAGTTTTACTGCACTTTGGTCTACTCAAATCTTTCTACATATTCGGGCATATGTATTTCATAATTTATTTGGATTTGTAAAACTGGGTAGTTTACTTCATCTTACTCACGGGTAAAAACATTTGTAATTTCTTAAGTCTTTAGACTAAGAAACATATTCTGCACAAACTTGGTCGAAGCTCCCAACCTGGTTGAAGGTCGAAGCTACCAACTTGGTCAAAGCTACCAACTTGGTCGCAGCTATTGATTTGTGTCGAAGATCCCCAAACTTGGTCGAAGGTCGAAGCTCCCAAATTTGGTCAAAGTAAAAAGGTGGTCGCAGTAAAAATCCTGTCGGAGTGAAAAGTGAAATTATTTTTAAATATTAACTGAGCCCTAAACCCAAGTTTAGTCGGCTCGGTTCAGGCTATCATAATTCTGCATATTAACCATCTCACCAGAAAAATTCCATCTTCCTTGTCTAACTGCACCCATCTTCAATTTGTGGATATATCTGTAAACTAGTTGACTGGTCACATTCTCGTGGAGTTGTGTAGCAAGAACTCCTAGTTGATGGGACTCTATCTGAGTGGTAATCAGTTGAGTGGCAGGCTGGCAGCATTCCTACTTTCCTCTTCAATTGTACGAAGTCTCAAACTCTCGACGTGTCGTATAACCAGCTCACCGGAGTAGTTCCCATGGAGGTGGGTAAGTTAATGCAAATCCAAAAGATTAATTTAAAAAAAAATCAATTGGTTAGAGGCAGCACCACGAGCTTGCCTATTATTACTACTCTTACTTAATCCAGGCCGCTAGAACAGTCTGCAATGTTTCGTTATTCATGAGTTTTGATTATACAGATCACGAGGAAATGGAGGAAGCCACATTGATCAGACGGGATCAATATATATTGTTTAACATGGAAGAATCGATAACTGCAACATAAAATTTCCATGATGGTAACAAGCTTGCGGAGGGAGGATTTGGCCCTATATATAAGGTAACCAGGTTGAATTTTTTTTCTTCCAGTTTAATGGTTTACAAAATCTTAAATTATAATAGCCGGTAATCTGTCGATATATAAGTGCTTAGTAAAATATTCAAAATATTCAAGCTAAACACCATAGACTAAATATTCAGATTACGTTCTGTGAATTTCTCAGGGAACTACTCCAGACGGGACAGAAAGCAGTAAATAAACTGTCATTGTCATCTATGCAAGGAAATAAAGAATTTCTGAATGAAGTTAAGCTTGTTTCCAAGATTCAGCATCGAAATCTTGTGAACCTACTTGGTTGTTTCATAGAGGGATCAAAGAGATTGCTTGTTTATGAATACTTGGCAAATAAAAGCCTTGATTAAAAATTGACGTTGCTGCAGGTATGGGAATCATACAAACTTGGAAATGTGGCTGATGTGGAGATTTCATTCTTATAACTCGCGATCTTTGTCTCTGGTGTTTGTCCGGCCAGTACCAATACTCAAACCTAATGAGAGCTCCATACTGCAATCCATACCCCTTTCTTTCGTTTCCGTTAAGGCTTCGACAGAGTTGAAATGATTGAAGAATGTAGAAAATAGAACTTGATTTTCTTGATTTTGCAGGAATAGATCGATAGCTTTCAGAAAAAGATTCATGTGGGAACCTTAGCTGGATGGATTTACCGGACTTCGGACTTTGGAGGACGGGATAGTTAACGGAGTGGGTAGACGGAGTAGTCTAACGCCGGGCGAAATCGCCGACCCGTTAGACTACTCCTATAAATAATATGTTAGGAGAAGAAAAACATATTAAATTTAAAGCTTTTTAATATATAATTTCATGGATGTGACTAAACACTTAATGTATAAGAACAAGATATAAACAACATGGTAAGAGATTTCTTAAGATTATTTCACACTCTAGTCAAATCACTTAGGAGAGTTTGGTTGGCATAAATCATTAGGGAGTGGAGGAAATAACAGATAACCATCAACTTAGATGGATAGTTTGAGATACATACACAATGAATCTTGTTTTGAGTAAAAAATATGAAATTTGGGAAATTGAATCTAAATATATAAATTTTATCTATTGAAAATTTTCTTAACTATCTTGAGTTTGATCATTTCTAACAGGTACTTTTTAATTTTTTTTGGGAAATGATAAGGTAGATTTCTTTGTGGGTGTAGCCTTTGAGTGCCTAAATGATGGAATAAACCTACAAAAACTAGTAGACATATAGAAAGCAAATAAAACTAGTGCAACACTAATTTTCCAACACACACACACACACACACACACACACATATATATAAATAAGTGATCGAATCACTAAAACACTACACCAAGTGTTGGTACACATTTTGAAGGTCTTAATGCAATGATCATGAAGTGTTTTTTTTATAGCATGTATAGTTCTGTCCCTAATAGTGCAACATACATTTTTTTTAAATGTGTGAGAAAAAAAAAGTTATGGAAGATGCACTAACAATATGTTTTTAAGTTGAGTAATGACACAAGAAAAAAAAAATATATATTTTAAATAACGTATTTGGAATTTGCAGAAAAAATGCTATCTTGGTCTAAAGTTTCATAAAAAAATGATTGTGCGTAGGATAATGTAATGAGTGGTAAAACACAGACATATTGAGAAAATGGATGAAATGGCCAATCAACTATGGTTTACCATATTCCACAGTGCATATTTGGTTAACATGAAGCTAACTCCGAAGAAAACACATAGGAAGAGGGATGGCATCCAAATGACGAGACTCGATTTAGGTGGTAAGGAATATGAGCACATTTGGTTTAAATTCAAATTTCCCTGCCATGAAACCAAAATGCGCTCACGTTTTAGCGCTACAAAATGAGCACACTAAGAAAACACATAGGAAGAGGGATGACGCCCAAATGACAAGACTCAATTTAGGTGGTAAGGAACGTGATCACAGTGTTTTTTTTAATTCAAATTTCCCTGCCATGAAAACCAAAATGCTCTCATGTTTTAGCGCTACAAACCAAGCACACATTTTATAGAGCTAAAACATGCATGTGTTTTGTAGATCCAAAATGCATGTGTGATATTATAGACATCAAATTTACCTTAGGGGTAAGAGAGAGGAGGGTGGTTGGGAGAGAGAAAGAGATAGAGATCAGGGTTGGGTGGGTAGGGGCTTATGGAGGATTATGGTAGTTAGAGGGAATATGGGGTATAGGGTGGCCCTAAAGAGAGAGATGGGGAGTGGCAAGTTGAAGGGGAAGGGGATTAGGAGAGATAGAGAGAGAAGGGTATGGGTAAGGGGATTAGGAGAGATAGAGAGAGAAGGGTATGGGTCGGGGGAGTAGGAGGGAGAGAGGGGGAGTGGAGGGGTTTTTATGGGTAAGGGGATTAGGAGAGACAAAGGGGTGGAGGAGGTGGTTATGGGTAGGGAGAG